>JAQQAF010000008.1:19342500-19942500 GCA_029747655.1 Ensete ventricosum | reverse complement strand
AGAGGATGAAGGATAGTTTGGATATTTTCTTTAAATGGGAAAAAACCAAAGGAGGTAGGAAAATATTTAAAATATTAATATTTTCTAGGAAAATCACCCTAACTTAACTAAGCTATGATAAACTACATTATTTTTTTTGTAAACAATATAATTTTTCCATTCTTGAGTTATATATGTTTAAAATGTACTTAAAGTTTCTTGCTAAGGACTGTCATTGTAGATGATTAATATTTTTTTTATAAAAAACTCAAGATTTGAATGTAAAAGACTCATGATTCAGTTAGGTACACTATTTTGAGAAACAGTATCGTAGCTTTTTAGGAACCTTTAGGCCCTCAAAATTATTATCAAATTTTAAAAGTGTTATAGAATAGTGTCATTTTTCACTTTTTTAGTTTATTTTATAAATAATCTCAATATTTTTAAGACTATATGCTGATATATTATACAAAAAAATTATATTAAGTTATTCTTAAAAAAATATTCTGTGTTAAAATTTGAAACTTATTTCTTAAATTTTTAAATAAATTTGATGTTTATATAAATAGAACCGATTTAAATTTATTTGAATCGATTTGTTCAACCAAATATGATTTGATCAGCAATGGAAAGAACAAAAAGATGGAAAAGACCCAAAAAGATCCCTCATATTTTTATAGATAAAATTAAAAATTAAAAATGAGTATTTTATAAGGAAAACAAATGAAAATAAGATGTTTTTTTCAGAAAATAAATAAATCATAATGAAGAATTTGACACTTGGGCACCTAAATACTATATGAATTTTGACACTTTGGGCACCTAAATACTATGTGACTTTGACACTTGGCACTTAAATACTATGTGACTGTGACTGTTATGTCTAGTGGTTTAAATGACTCCTATATCTTCAAAAATCATTCTCATATATTAATTTTTCTAAAATTATTATCAAATTTATTTATAATAGACCTTATATAAAGACCTAATAGGTTAATTAATCCATCAACTACATTTGATCCTTATATGTCAATATTAATCTTATCAACTTCTCGATGTAAGATTAATCAGAAGTGTTACACACACTAACTTATAGTATAGTTTTCTTATTGAATTCTAATGACCTTTATAACTTTTGTAACTCTATTAAGCTAAGCATCAAAATTCTTTTATAGGGCATAGTAGACCCATATCAATAGGGAATATTCCCTTTTTGATGTTACTTTGGCTAGGGATGCTTGCGGGTGCCACATCATTATTTGATTGGATCGATGGGTGTAGGTGATGCCACATCATTGCTAACTGAAGTAGGTCCTCATGATCAATTGGATGCTAATCTTAAAGAGTTACTTATGATTTTAAGTGGATGTCATGTGTTTGGTTATTGATTCTAGCAATATCATTTTGTTAGTTTTGGAGAATTCTATCCATTAGTACAAGAATTGATTATTATTGATCCACATCACATCATATTGTTGAGTTGACTGAACTCACTTCTTGAAGGGTGTCTCATATTAAGAATCATATTGTCGAGGAGGTGGATGCTTCTTTAGGATCACCTCTCTCAAAAAATTTCTTGTGTTACAATTTTATCATATGCAAAACTACTGCCAAGAGCATATCTGATATGATCATTCAAATGCTCATGTCAATTTGAGGTCTTATATGAGGATCTATAATGGAATTTTGGATTCTAAATGATACATAAGATACTCTTATTTATAGAGTGGAGGGGTATATTTCTAAAATAAAAAATATTTTCCCCTTTGGCTCATGTTGATATGGTAGATCTAGTTGATTGGGCTCTATGAGTCTTGATTAATCTAAAATATTAATCTTATCATTTGACTCTATTACATTTTAGAAAGATCTATTCATATCAACAACTCCGTACCTATAACTTGCATTAGAAATTGATTAAAAAAAAAAAGTATCTCATGTGCTCTTGAAGCGAATGTACGGAAGGTCGGAGATGCCTTAACATTAAGGGTGATAATAGAGACATCAATTATGTTACCCGATTGGGACATGTTGAACGCCAAGGAGATGCTTTGCTAGGAGGGCTATGTTAGGCATACTGCATGCTATATATACATAGTTAGGATGCATCGAGTGTGAGAAAACACATTGGTCGTGAGGGCTCCATTGGTTACATTAGCACTTTACTTGATTAGTTCGCAATGAGCAAGGAGAGACACTTTTCCTGTAATGACTATGTCAATTACGTCACATGCTTTGCCCTAATAAGATGCTTAAGAATGGGAGGACACATTGAAGCATGCTCACATGATAAACCCAATTAGGGAGCATGAAACAAACATGAGGAGGAGATGCATTAGAGCATTGGAGTGTGCCCACGTGGTTTCCATAATTTAAGCGTAGGATGCCGAAAGACCTATTATTGGCTATGAAGGCGATGTGTCACCTCAAAACTCGATGTATTTTATGGATGCTTTCCTCAAGGTGAGTCCCTCACATCATAAGTGACATCATAAAACTATGAAGGCTGGAGCATATGCTTGGTATGGTCACACGAATGCTCCAATCAGCTCGAGATTTTATGCGCTCATTAAACAATACAGTTTTAGATATTCGACTTTACATGGCATTGATCCTATTTATAGAGTGGAGGGAACTATTCATTCCTAGAATAAGGAATGATATTTCACAAAAAGTCTCAACTACTACTCTAGCTCAATGTTGAGGTGGTGGTGGATCAGATATTAAGTCTTGGTTGACCCAAAACGTTGGTCATATAGTTGTGCTTGAGTGTTTTTGCCTCGATAGTTATTGCATTAAGCTAAAAATCAATTAAAAGAAAGTCTTAAATATATAGCTTGTGCTTGAAGTAGATATGTTGGAGATGCCTTGGTTTTTAGGGTTTGTATTAGGCACGTTGAGCATCCAGAGATGCTTCTTTGATCATGAAGATAGTGTGATGATCACACCTCAGGTTTTGGCTGGTTAAGACACACCAAACACGAGGAAAAATGCATTGACTATGGAAGTAGTGTCACACTCTTTGCTCGTCGACTAGGACACATCTTGCACGGGGGAGATGCATTAATTAGAACATCAAAAGAACATGTTTCACCAACTATATTATGTATTTAGATATAATGTAACTTTTTCATTCTTGAGTTACATATGGTTTAAAATATACTTAATATCTTCTGGCTATAAGAGACTCTCAGTTATTTAGCATATAAAACTTAAGATTATGTAAAAGATTCATAACTCAATTGGTTACAAAGCTATTGAGAAATGATATCATTTAAAAAACACTTTTTAGGTTATTTCATGATTTATCTTAATATTTTAAAATATTATATGTCAATATATTGTATTAATATATTGTACTAAATTAATTTTGAAAATATTTTTCTTTTAAAATTTAAATCTTATTTCTCAAAATTTTAATATAAATTATTTATTAAAAATTTATAACTAATTCGAATTTATTTGAATTGATTCATTAAAACAAATCCAAATTGAGTTAAGGAAATAAAAAAGATCTCTTGTCTTTTGAGTGATGAAAAATAAAAAAAAAATTAAAATGAGTATTTTATAGGGAAAAAATAAAAATACGATGTTCTTTAGAAATAAATAAACTGTAATGAAGATATGTTGAACCCCGCCTCACCCAAGTCTTGACTAAATGTGTTAGTTGATCAGGTCGTATTATTTGGGAGGTTGAATAGATAGATGTTAGGTAATAACTGTTTAATCATTCCAACAACTCCTCATATATGAGAAGTACATGATAATTCCATTGTAACTGTTAACTTAACTCTACTTAATGTTAACAGTTAATAGTAGTGTCGGGAAATATCTGATCGTGAAAAATAATAATAAAAATTAGATTTTTTAAAATCAAGTACTTTGATCGTCATGCGATGATTGGTGTATGAAAAATCATAAAATCAAAAACTACGTATATTATATGAGATGTGTTGTTACCTAGGAAGATCGTATATCCTTGAAATTTCTAGATTCGAAGGATATGACGAAGGAGTACATGTGTTCCACATAGTAGACACAACAATGATGCTGCTCAAATCGTGAGAAGAATAGAAGGGGCGACCACAGAGCTCTAGTTTATGAGTCATATGGTTTCTCCTATTTATAGAGGTGCATGCAGTTTAACCTTAATGGATTCTGCTCTAATGGATATTGGATCTCCATCCAATTACCCAAGCCTCTTAGATTAGTGGATTTATATCCAATAATCTCTTATTAGCTATTATTAGATCTTATCCATATAATCCAATAATACAAGGGATTATTAGATATCTAATAAAACAGAAGCTCCAATGATATCTCATATCTGCACCTCTACTTGTTACCACATCTATCATATGTGTGTGATTCTCTAGGCCTGTCGAGCTAGCCTTAAGTCGCTCTTATCAAAACTTCTTCTGACTCATATTCTTTATGATATAATGAATTATTATCTTCATAATAAATAATTCACTCAATTTATCAACTATAGACATACGAGGCCATTACCCATAGTCCTCAAACAGTACATAGGATCTCATCTGTTGGACCTGTCTATTCTCAATTACCGTGTATCTATATTCCCTCATCTAACTAATATCTCAGAGACTGTATATCGAGCATAGTTTTGTCGGGCCCATACGAAATCATATCTGAGTATCGCTCTAATCAAATTCTTCTAAAGAACCCATTCTCTTTTAATCTGAATGACCCTAGTTAATTAGCAACCTCCCACTTGACCTATGTAATTAGCAACCTCCCACTTGACCTAAAGCTAATCACATACGTGTCTGATCCTTATCAAACCCCTATGATGCTCAAAGATAATATAAGATAACGACTTCGTTAATGGATTTGTAATGTTATCTTCGAATACAACTCTTTCTACTACTACGTCTCTACGGGTCATGATCTCTTTAATCAAATGGAACATCGTCAGAACGTGCTTGGACTTCTGATGAGACCTGAGTTCCTTTGCTTGAGCAATTATCTTATTGTTGTCATAATATATGAGAATTGGCTCCTTATTGCTCGGTATGACTCCTAGATCTGTGATAAATTTTTTCATCCAGATTCCCTCCTTTGTTGTTTCTACTGAAGCAATGTACTCTATCTCTATGGTCGAGTCGGCAATAGTATCTTGCTTGGAACTCTTCTAGCTTACTATTGCTCGATTTAGGGAGACCATATACCCTGAATTTGACTTGCTATCATCGATATCAAACTGAAAACTTAAGTGTGTATAGCCCTCAACTTGGAGGCCACCTCCTCGGTATACTAATAAAAGATCTTAAGTCCTCAAGTACTAAAGAATACACTTTACTACTTTCCAATGCTTTAAGCATGGATCCGCCTGATACATACACGTGACACTTAGAGCATGCACTATATCAGGCCCAATACATAGCATAGTATACATGATAGATCATATTGTAGAGGTATAAGGTATCATATCCATGTATACCCTTTCTTAAGAACTTATTTAGGATATACTCATAGATAGTGATGTTTCATGTCTCATCGGTATGAAGCATCTCCTATAACTTTTCATGCTAAACCTTTTGATAATGGTGTCTATGTACTTAGACTAGGAAAAACCAAGCATCCCGTTGGATCCATCTTTATATGTCTGGATCCCCAAAATATAGAATCTTTACGTAAGTCTTTCATGGAGAAGTATCTAGATAGCCAAATCTTCACCATGGAGAGCATTCCTACATCATTCCCAATGATCATGGTATTATCCATATACAACACCAAGAAGGCGATAGTACTCCCACTTAACTTCTTGTACACACATGACTCATCTTCATTTTTAGCAAAGTCATAAGAACTAATTGCCTCATCAAATCTTATGTTCCAACTTCAAAAAGTCTACTTTAATACATAGATTGACTTAAGCAATTTGCACATCTTATTTGAACTTTTCTTGGACATAAAGCCCATAGGTTGTGTCATATATGCTGGTTATATGTGACATGTAAGCTAATCATGTGAGTGATGACACGTGTGACACGCTGTGCGATCTTTTTACTTATGATTATTATTGGTATATTATCATATTATATTATCTATTGCATATATATATATATATATATATATATATATATATATATATATATATATATATATATATATATATATATATATATATATACATATATATATTGTGATGTCGTTGGTTCTATACAATGAGAATCAGATCATGATGAGATTATGATAATGAGATCTATTTGCCTTTAAACACATATTATAAATAATCCCGATCATAGGTTACTCGAGAGGGACATCGAGATGGCCGGACAGACCGATGCATTATATACTCATCCATATGATGGAGGCGGCTGGTCTCATAACTACTTGTATGGAGATATTAAGTATATAGTACAAGTGCTCATTAGAGAATGAGTTCACTGAATTGTGAGACTTGGGGCTACGATTAGATGAGTATCGCCGCAGCGATCCATCATGTGGATACTGCTAGAGAGGATGACACTTGACCTCCTTCATCCTCTCAATCCATATATGGAAAAATAGGGATATACGATCGCTCTAGGTAAACAATCTCTTACACGATGCAGTTTTTTGATTTTATCATTTTTGTCATGATCCAATCTTTTGCACGACGATTTTGATCTACGTGGGAAACCTATTTTATTTTTGATCTTCCACTATGCATGTGATGCTCTTGCTTGATTTTCTAATAGTGGTATCAGAGCCAAGGTTATTTATGTAAAAAATTGGTTTTAAATTGTGTGATGAGATTGATAAGCGTAAATTATTTTCTACGTACCTTGCTATGATTTTTCATGGTTAACCAAATTTGGACAGTGTTTTTTCTTGCTATAAAAAGGTGTTGTAGCGAGGTGTTTTAAGGTTCTTTGATGTCAAAATTGTTGGCACAAAGAAAGGGGAAGAGGGCAGCAATTGTTGCTGCCCTGCAGCATGGCCAAAGGCTACTTGCAGCCTTGGCCGAGAGTAAGGATGTTGCTCTTGGCCTAGCCAAAGGCTGCAAGGCCAAGGTCAGCAAGCTCTCAGCCATGGCAGTAGCCTCCCATGCAGCCAAATGTCATGGCTGCATGGGCAACCCTGGCAGCCATGGCTTCTTGGCTGCTAGAGGTAACCCTACGGCTATGGACTCTTAGCCACAAGGGGTGTTTTGGGCTGCCAAGGTGTTGGCCGCCCATGGCAAATTGTAGCCATGGAGAGGGTTGCAAGAGAGATCTTTGGGGCTAGGGTTTCCTAACCTCCCAAGGTTTCCTTGTGGCTAAGGATTCCTAGTCGCATGAGAAGTCCTAGCGACTAGGGTCTCATAGCCGCACAAGGAGTCTCAAGCTTCCATTTTAGGAACCCTATGGTAGGGTATCCTAGAAATTTTAAAAATAATTAATTAAATAATTTAATTAATTATTGTATATCAAGTAATCCTACATGTGATGTATGATGTGGATGGATGATCATGAGCCATATGATGTGATGTGATGTGATGTGTGTACATGTGATTATTATTATTATTGGGGCCTGCGAACCTTTATTTTTCTCGTTTATTATCGAGCTTGCATACTTGTAATTATTTTGTAATTACATGGAGAGGTGCGGCGGGAGCGTGGAGGTGACAACGGGATCTATAGTGTTGTGGTGGGAGATCATGACACATGGTGATGCTACGAGGATCCGACAGAACCGATGATGATGAGATCAACAATCACAGGTATGAAGATGCACTAATGCACACATATATTCTATTGTGAGTAATTAGGTCCATTGGCTCAGGCTTAATTATATTAGCTGATGGCTCATGATTATCCAATGTGGCTTGTATATATGATATGTGTTATACACCTACTATATATATTAAATGTGTATGTGTGTGACACGATATATTAAGAGATCGATACAAAATAAAAATCCCTCTTACGATAATATTAAGTCAGTGAGCGTGAGGCAATATGATTGACCCACGTGGCCTTCCATCGTTATAAGAAGAAATTGAATCAAGATATAGGTTGAGTTGATCGAATCACTTGAGACTCACCTAGCTACGTGATTGAGATCGTGCCTATGACATTGAGATGTCACCGGTGACCTAGGGACATGGTATGCTTGGTCGAGTCACTCGAGAGCATATCATCGAATCAGACTCATCTTGTAATGATGGTGATGACTCAACTGAACTTCATAATTGGTCGAACAGTCGATACAATAATGATTTGAAAGCCAAATATGACAGGAATCACAAAGAGTTATGATTGGTAAGAGTTGTCTACCTTTCGGGCTTAGTGTAATTGGTCGAGTCACTTGACGCTGCACTAAGATGCCGATTGGATTCTGATCCCCACTAGAAGTCCATCAGAGACTTCCATTGTGTCGAGGGTGTCGTGTGATTCATAAGAAAAATAGTATGAGTATATTGAGATAGAAGTTCATATCTTAATTAGTTTTTCATAAAATCTACATATTATTTATTTGTGTTATATTTTATTTGTCAGGAACATGTTACTCATAAACCCCCTTCGTGACATACTTGATGTCAACCATCTTACTAGTCATAACTATACGGATTGGCTTTGTAGTTTGATGTTCTCATAGCGGAGAAAATTATGTACGTCTTTAATATAATTATGCCCGCAATGGAAGAAGGGGAAAGCGAGGATAAGATCTCTCACTATATGAAGTATATAGATGATTTCACACTAGTAAAATGCTACATGTTGGTCTCCATGATTCTTGAGTTATAGAGGAAATATGAGAGCATGGATGCAGATTCTATTCTTCTTCATCTCCATCAATTGTTTGAGAAATAGGGAAGAACTCAAGGATATGAGATATCTAAGAGACTCTTCCAAGCTAGGATGACAGAAGGAATATCGGTTGAGAACCATGTCCTAAAGATGATAGAGTGGATAGTCCTAGAGGGAAAACCTGTGTATTGATATTATACTTCAGCTTCTATCAGATTCCTTTTCTCACTTCATCATGAAGTTTAATATGAGCAAGTTTGAGTTGACTCTCTCGGAGCTCCTCAATATATTGAGGAAAACTGAGAGTGCTATTAAGAAAGAGAAGTCAATTCTCTATATTAGTGAGACCAAGAAGAAAAGGAAAGCCAATAAGACCCTTAAGAACGACAAAGAAAGCCTTGATAAGGCAAAGGTTGTCAAGGACTTGGCAAAAGACAAAGGATAGTGCTTCCAATGCAACCAAGACAGACACTAGAAGAGGAACTGTAAGGACTACCTTGTAGACAAGGCGAAACAGAAGCTTAGAGAAACTTCAGGTATATTCATGATCAGTCTCAACTTGTCAAATTTTCATGATAACACATGGGTATTAGATACCGGAAATGCTTATTATATTTATAATTCGTTACAGGTGCTAGCAAGACCTAGGAGATTAGCTAGAGGCAAGATAAATCCCAAGATAGGCAATGGAGCAAGAGTTGTTGTTGTTGCTATTAGAGAGGTCACCCTACATATGCTTGGTGGAGCTATTACTGCATTAGATGCATGCTATTTAGTTTCCTCTATTATTAAAAATATTATTTTCATCTCTTGTTTGATAATTAGTGGATATAAATTAGTTTTTGAGAATAATAGTTGTCCAATAATTATGGATGATAAGATCATCACTAGAGGGACTCTGATAAATGACTTATATGTGTTAGACACTTCTTCACACATCATGAATATAAATACGTCTAAGAGGAAAAGAGATGAGGTGAACAATGCATACCTATGATCTTATAGGCTAGGTTATATACATGAGGGAATGATTCAAAAGTTGCTAAAAGATTGATACTTAGATCCATTTGACTATGAGTCATATACAATTTAGAACCTTTCCTTCGTGGAAAAATAACTAACTCTCCTTTTAATGGAACTGGAGAGAGAGCCACTGAGTTATTGGAACTCATGCATAGTGATGTATGTGGTCCTATGTCGACTCAGGCTATATGTGGTTACTCATACTTCATTACATTCATTGATGATCTCTCTAGGTTTGTACACGTGTAATTGATGAAGTACAAGTCTGACGCCTTTGAAAAATTTAGAGAATATAAGAATGAGGTAAAGAACTAGATTGGAAAGAGTATTAAGACTCTTCGATCAGATTGAGATGGAGAATACTTGAGTACGAAATTCAACAATTTCCTCAGGAACAATGTGATTCTATCCTAGTGGACACTTCCTTATACACCTTAGCTCCATGGTGTATCATAAAGGAAGAATCACATGTTGTTAAACATGGTGCGGTCTATGATGAGTTTCACTGACCTACCCGTCTCATTATGGGGATATGCCATAGAGACCACAACTTACCTTTTGAACAGAGTTCTATTAAAGTCGGTAATGTCTATACCATATGAGATATAGAAAGAAAATAAGCACGATCTTAAGGTGGTTAAGATTTGGGGCTATCCTACCCATATTAGAAGTCACAACCCCGACAAGTTGGAATCAAGGATGGAACGATGCACATTGGTGGGATACCCTAAGGAGACTTTAGGGTAATATTTCTATCATCCCGAGGATCGGAAGGTCTTTGTTGCTAAGAGAGCTGTGTTCCTTGAGAATGAACACTTTCTTGGTGGAATCAATGGTTATCATCTAGGACCATTTCTAAACCTATCAGTGGTTATCATCCACCAAAGGAAAAGATTAATGCATAGGTTATTATATAGGACCATTTCTAAACCTATCAGTTTCTCAATCCACTTTATCATTTTTAGGACATGATTTTTGAACCAATCTCCCCTCAAATAGATTATTGGATAAAGATCCAATAATCAAATGTTAGTAGGTAATTGGATGGAGATCCAATACCCACTAAGGCAGGATGCACTAGGGTATTTGGCGGCTCTATATAAATAGGAGGTAGGGGCGACACATAGATGATAGGCTACATCTTTGGTCATCCCCTTATATTCTCCTCCTCTCCCTCACCTTCTCAATCGACCAGCCCCTCTTAGGCATGAGAGGGCAGCGAAGAAGATAAAGGATCTTCTTTTAAGTTCATTGTGAGAAGCTACACAAGAGTTACAAGACTTGGGGCTACGATTGGAGGAGTATCGCTACAGCAATCCATCATGTGGATACCGCTAGAGAGGATGACACTTTACCTCCTTCATCCTTTCTATCCAGATTTAAAAAAATAGGGATATACGATCTCCCTAGGTAAATAATCTCTGACACGATGTAATTTTTTGGTTTTGTAATTTTTGCTGTGATCCAATCTTTTGCACGATAATTTTGATACGTGGGAAATCTATTTTATTTTTTATCTTCCGCTGTACATATGATGCTCCTACTTGGTTTCCAATACATTTTCCAATGTCCATCTTTGCTATATTGGAAGCATTGGCCTTTGTTAGGTTATTGTTAGCAGCTTTTATCTTACCATGTTTGCCCTTGCCCTTCTTAAGGGACTTCTCAACATTACTTTTCTTTTTGGTCTCACTAATATAGAGAACTGGTTTCTCATTCTTAATGGTGCTCTCTACCTCCCTCGAAATATTAAGGAGCTTAGAGAGAGTCACCTCGAGCTTGTTCATATTGAAATTCATAATGAACTGAGAAAAAGAATCTAGTAGGAACTGAAGTATAAGATTAATGCATAGGTTATCATGTAGGACCATTTCTAATCCTATCAGTTTCTCAATCCACTTTATCATATAAGATGCATCTAATTCGACGATATACTCTCGAGGGACTCGACTAAGCATACCATATCCTTAGGTCACCGATGATATCTCTATATCGTAGGTAAGATCTCGAATCATAATATAGGTGAGCCTCAAGGGACTTGACTAACTCAACATACATCGGAATTCAATTTCTCCTTATAATGATGAAAGGCCATGTGGGTCAATCTAATCGCCTCACGCTTACCTATTTAATATTATCATGAGAGGGGATTTTGATTTAGTCTCCTAAAATGATATGTCACACATATACATATTTAATATATATCTACATCGCATGCAAATATATATACTTATATAGTAGGTGTAAAACAATCACATATGCACAACCACACTAGATGATCATAGATCACAACCAAATATGATCAGGCTCGAGCTAGTGGGCCCAATCACTTACATCACGAGGCACTTGTTGGGAAATCACGAAAGAGCATCACAAGCGTAGCGAAAAAACAAGCAAAAACTAGTTTCCTATAGTTATCACATAGTCATGCAAAGATTGGTGTGCAAAAAAATATAAAAAAAATTAAAAACTGTGATGCGTGAGTGATTGATTACCTAAGGAGATTGTATATCCTTGAAATTCTAGATCTAGATGAAGAGTATGAAGAATGTTAAATGTCCTCCTCTCTAGTGGTCTCCACATGATGAATCATTACACCGATGCTCCTCTAATCACAACCAAAAGACTCGCAACTCTTGTAAATCTTCTCGCATCACTCGTGGAAGATCTGCTATCTTCTTCGCTCCCTCTGCAATAGGGAAGGGCTGATCGGCTGAGAAGATGAGGGAGGGAGGAGAATAGGAGGGGGCGGTCGAGGTGTAGCCTATCACTATTATGCTGCCCCTGCCTCCTATTTATAGAGAGCCACCAAATACTCTAATGGATCCTACCTTAGTAGGTATTGGATCTTTATCCAAGTGGCCACTCCTCTTGGATTATTGGATCTCTATCCAATAATCTGGCCTCTAACTTAGCTTCATGTAAGGAGCCCATCGATGTTGGGTCTCATCCAATGAGAACAAGGGCTAATTGGATAACTTATATTCAATCTTCTACTAGCTAAAATATCCACCATATTATCAAGCTATATACGGAATCCGTCTGAGTCTCACTCTAATTAGATTCTCCCCGAGAACTCCTCTCTCAATTCGAATGACCCTGGCCATGGATTTGTCCGAGTGATAACACACAAGATATTCCTCTCATAATACCGAGAGTGAATAATCCTCTATCGACACTTAATTACCTTCGTAATATTAGTTATTATTCCTGATAATTGATTGTACAGATCTGAAACTTTTAAAACCTGTAAGTCTAATGTTAAAGAAAGAAGTACTCATATAACGCATCATTGGTGTCTCAAGTTTAAGGACCAGACACATAATTAGGACTACAAAATCGTTATATGACGTTAGGTATAATTAATCATACAACATTCTGTAAGTTGATTAAATGTGAACTCATTCTCTAATGACCACCTATACTATATTCTTAGTGTCCTCACATAAGTGGCTATGAGACCAGCCACCTCCATAATGTGGACGGGTATACAGTATACTGATCTATCATGTTATCTCGATGTCCCCATCGACCTATGACCGGGATTGTTTAGGATCTATGTTTAAAGGTGAATCGGTCTCATTATCGTGATCTCATCATGATCTGATTCTCATTACATAAAACTAAAGACATCATAATAAATATATGCAATAGATAATATAATGTGAGAATATATCAATAATAATCATAAGAAGAAAAAAAACTAGCAACGTGTCACTTGTGTCATCACTCACGTGATTGACTTGTAGGACACCTATAACGAGCAATCTCTCACTTGATCTAAAGCTAATCACCTATGTGTCTAATCCTTATTATACTCTTGTGACACTCAAAGACAGTTTGAGCTAGCGACTTTAATAGTAGATCTACAATGCTATCTTTGTATAGAACTCTTTCCGTTTGCTACATCTTTTGGGCTATGATCTCTCTGATCAGGTGAAACCTCCTCAGAATAATTTTGATGAAACCTGAGTTCTCTTGCTAGAGCTAACGCCCCATTGGTGTTCACTATATATGGGAATCGACACCTCACTACTTGGTACGACTCCTAATCTCTAATAAATTTCTTTATCCACACTCTTTTGTTGATTCTGCTGCAGCAATGTACTCTACCTCTATGGCCGAGTCAACAGTAGTATCTTGCTTAGAACTCTTCTAGATTATTGCTCCTCTATTCAGGGTTAAGACAAATCCTGAGTTCGATTTGCTATCATTGATGTCGAACTGGAAACTCGAATTCGTGTAGCCCTCAACCTGAAGGCTACCTCCTCCGTATACCAATAAAAGATCTTTAGTCCTTCTTAAGTACTTAAGGATGCACTTTACTATCTTCCAGTATTATAAACTTGGGTCCACTTGATACCTGCTCGTGACACTCAGAGTATGCGCTATATCATGCCTGGTACATAGCATATATAATAAAACCTATTGCTAAGGCAAAGGGTATCATATCCATGTTTACCCTTTCTTCAGGTGTCTTTAATAACATATTCTTAGAAAGTGACATCTCATGTCTTAATGGTATGAAACCTCTCTTGAAATTCTCTATGTCAAACCTTTTGATAATGGAATCTATGTATCTAGACTAGGATAAGTCAAGCATCTTCTTGGATCTATCTATAAATCTGAATCCCTAAAATATAAAATGGTTCCCCTAAGTACTTCATTGAGAGGTTTTTGGATAGCCAAGTCTTAACTATGAAGAGCATTCCTACATCATTCCTAATGATTAGAATATCATCCACATACAACACCAAGAAGATGACTGTACTCCCACTTACATTCCTGTATACACAAGACTCATCATTGTTCTTAATGAAGTCATAAGATCTGAGCGCTGAATCAAATCTTATGTTCCAACTTTGAGAAGCTTGCATTAGTCCATAAATAGACCTAAGCAACCTACACTTTATATGGACTTTCCTTATATATGAATACCTCTGATTGTATCATATACACCTCCTCTTTGAGGTTGTTATTGAGGAATACAATTTTCACATCCATCTACCAGATCTCATAGTCATATTGTGTTGTAATAGCCAAAAGAATTCTAATGGATTTTAGTATGGGTATAAGTGAAAATATTTTGTCATAGTCAACTTCTTACCTTTGACAATATCCTTTGACCATCAGCCATGCCTTATAAGTCTCCACCTTTCTATCTACTCCGATCTTCTTCTTGAAGATCTACTTACAGTCGATTGATACGATACCCTTAGGTGCATCCATAAGGTTCCAAATCTTGTTAGAGTACATAGATACCATCTTAGAATTCATGACTTCTTACCACTTCTTGGAATTTATACTCACAACAGCCTCCTCGTAGGTCTAAGGATCAACATCCTAAGTATCCTCTCTATTGATATGTCCCACGTATCTTTTAGGAGAGTGAGATACTCTGCTAGACATGCACAAAGTTGGAATTTATGTGTTATGTACCTAAGCAGACTCGAAGTCTGGAATGGTGCTTAAGCTACATTCTCGAAACTCACTCAACTCTATCTCACTCCCACTGTTTCCACCAAGAATGTATTCCTTCTCAAGGAACACAGCCCTCTTAGCAACAAAGATCTTTTGGTCATTGGGATGATAAAAATAATATCCATAAGTTTTCTTGGGTATCTCACGAACTTGTATCGTTCCGTCCCTGATTCCAACTTGTTGGGGTTGTATCTTCTAACATGGACAGGGTAGCTCTAAATCTTAATAACCTTAAGATCGAGCTTCTTCCCTTTTCATATCTCATATAGTATTCATATCTCATATAGTGTAGACACTACCGACCTAGATAGAACTATGTTCAGAATGTAAGTTGCGATCTCCTGGGCATATCCCTAAAATGAGACTGATAGGTCAGCGAAACTCATTATGGATCGCATAATATCTAATGGCATGTGATTCCTCCTTTTTGATATGCCATTAAGCTGTGGTGAATAAGGAGGCATCCATTGTGGCAGAATCTCATGGTCCCATAGAAATGAGTGAACTCTGTACTCAAGTACTCTCCTCCTCAATTCGATTAAGGAGTTTTAATACTTGTATAATCTAATTCTCTACTTCATTCTTATATTTCCTGAATTTCTCGAAAGCTATAGACTTGTACTTTATCAAGTATACATGTTCACACCTAAAAAAATCATCAATAAATATAATGAAGTACGTGTAACCACCTTTAGCTTTAGTTGACATGAGACCATATACTATTGGGAAACCTCAACGGGTGCATCAAATGCGCAGCGAAAATTAAAATAAAAAATTGGTTTTCCACATAGATCAAATCATCGTGCAAAAGATTGGAGTCACGAGAAAATTATAAAAATCAGAAAACCATAATGTGTGAGAGATTGATTTTACCTAGGGAGATCGTATATCCTTGTATTCCAAATCCAGATGGAGAAGATGAAGGAGGTCAAGCATCCTCCACTCTAGCAGTATCCACACGATGGATCTCTATAGCGAAACTCCTCCAATCTGATCTCGCAACTCTTGTGCAGAGAGAGGGAGGAGAATAAGAGATTGTGGCTAAAGCTGCAGCCTATCAACCACGAGTCTCCCCTCCTATTTATAGAGAGCCACAAAAAATCGTAGGGCTCCTGCCTTAGTGGGTATTGGATCTCCATCCAATAACCCACTAACCTTGCATTATTGGATCTCTATCCAATAATCTCCTTAGGCCTCTAATTGGGCCTTAAATAAGGAGCACATCAGCATAGGGTCTCATCTAATGAGAATATGGGCTAATTGGATCTTCATTCAATCCTCTATTCGCTAAAGCAGCCACCATATGTGTGTGACCCTCTAGGCCTGATACCGAGTTGGCCGTGAGTCGCTCCCATCAGAACTCCTTCTGATATAGTAAATTATTATCCTCATAATAATTTACTTGACTCATCGACTATGGACATACTAGGCTACTACGCCATAGTCCCCAGACAGTATAAGGGGGATCAAATTCATCGGACCTGCCTGTCCATAGTTACTGTGTATATATAATCCCTCATCCAACTAATATCCTAGAGATCGCATATTGGATATGGTACTGTTAGGTCACATATGGAATACGTCATAGTTCGCTCTAATTGGATTCTCTCGTAGAACTCTTTCTCTCTCAATCTGAATGACCCTAGCTAGAGATTTGTTTGAGCAAGCATAAATGAGATATTTCTCTCGTGATACCGAGAGTGGATGATCCTCTATTGACACTCAATTGCCTTCGTAAGGTTGGCTACCAATCCCGATAACCAACAGTACCAGATCTGGAACTTTCCAAACATGTAAGTTTGGCGTCAAAGAAAGGAGTACTCATATAAGGCATCATTGGTGTCTCAAGTCAAAGGACCAGATACACAACTGAGACTATAGAATCGTTGTCTGACAATAGGTATCATCAACCATATATCATTTCATAAGCGAATTAATCAGTAAACTCATTCTCCAATGAGCACCTATACTATATCATTGGTGTCTCCACACAAGTGGCTATGAGACCAGTCACCTCCATCATATGGACGAGTATATAGTACACTGGTTTATCCGGTTATCTCGATGTCTCTCTCGAGTAACATATGACCGGGATTATTTAGGATCTATGTTTAAAGATGAATCGATCTTATTATCGTCATCCCATCACAATCTGATTCTCATTGCATAGAACCAAGGACATCACAATATATATGCTACAAATAATATAATATGAGAATATGCTAATATTAATCATAAGTAAAAAGATCACACAGCGTGTCACACGTGTCATCACTCACGTAATTGGCTTGCAGGGCACCTACAGCCAGCAATCTCCCACTTGACCAAAAGCCAATCACCTATGTATCTAATCCCCTCAGACCCCTATGACGCTCAAATACAATCTGAGATAGGGGCATTGTTAGTGGATCTGCAATATTATCTTCGAATGAAACTCTTTCCATTGCTATATCTTTTCGGGTCATGATCGCTCTAATTAGATGGAACCTCCTCAAAATAATTCTGATGAGACATGGGTTCCCTTATTAGAGTTATCGCCTTGTCGCTATCACAATATATGGGAGTTCTACTGCATTCCAGTGTTCTAAACCTGGATATGCCTGATACTTGCTCATGACACTCAGAGCATGTGCTATATTAGGCTTAGTACATAGCATCACATACATGATAGACTTTATCGCTGAGGCATAAGGTATCTTATCCATGTCTGCCATTTCTTTTGGAGTCTTTGGGGACATACTCCTAGAAAGTGATATTTCATGTCTCATCGGTATGAGACCTCTCTTGGAATTCTTCATACCAAACCTTTTGACAATGAAGTCTATGTACCTGGATTGGGACAAGCCAAGCATCCTCTTGGATCTATCTCTATAGATCTGGATCCCCAAAATATAGGATGCTTCCCTTAAGTCTTTCATGGAGAAGTTTCTAGATAGTCAATCCTTTACTGTGGAGAGCATTTATATATCATTCCCAATGGTTAGGATGTCATCCATAAATAACACCAAGAAGGTGATAGCGCTCTCACTTACCTTCCTGGACACACATAGCTCATCTTCATTCTTAACGAAGTCATACAATCTGATCACCTCATCAAATCTTATGTTCTAACTTTGGGAAGCTTGCTTTAATCCATAAAAGGATCTAAGCAACCTGCATACTTTATCTGGACTCTCTTTGGATACGAATCCCTCTAGCTGTATCATATACACCTCCTCGAGGTTGCCATTGAAAAATATTGTTTTGACATTCATCTACTAGATCTCATAGTCATAGTGTGCTGCAATGGCCAAAATAATTCTAATGGACTTAAGCATGACTACAGGTAAAAAGGTTTCATTATAGTCAACTCCTTGTCTTTGATGATATCCTTTAACTACCAACCTTGCTTTATAGGTCTCTACCTTTCTATCCACTCCGATCTTCTTCTTGAAGATCTATTTGCAGTCGATGGGTACAATACCCTCAGGTGCATCCATAAGGTTCCAAACCTTGTTAGAGTACATGGAATCCATCTCAGAATTCATAACTTCTTGCTACTTCCCAGAGTCTATACTCATGCCTTCTCATAGATCTGAGGATCAACATCCTAATAGTCATCTCTACTGATATGTCCCACATATCTTTCAGGAGGGTGAGATACTCAACTAGACCTATGCAAAGTTGGAATTTGTGTGTTAGGTACCTGAACAGACTCGGGCTCTGGAATGGTGATTGAGCTAGGTTCTCCAACCTCACTCAATTCTATCTTGCTCCCACTGTTTCCACCAAGAATGTGTTTCTTCTCAAGGAACACGGCTCTATTGGTAACAAAAACCTTTCGGTCCTCAGGGTGATAGAAATAACACCTATAAGTTTCCTTTCGGTATCCCACGAATGTGCATCATTCTATCCTTGATTCCAACTTATCGGGGTTGTGTCTTCTAACATGGGCAGGATAATCCCAAATCTTAACAATCTTAAGATCAGACTTTTTTCCTTTCCATATCTTATATGGCGTAGACACTATCGACTTTGATGAAACTTTGTTCAGAAGGTAAGCTGTGATCTCTATGGTGTACCCCCAGAATGAGACAGGTAGGTCAGCGAAACTCATCACGGACCACACCATGTCTAACAGCGTGTGATTTCTCCTTTCTGATATATCATTGAGCTGAGGTGTATAAGGAGGTGTCCATTGACATATAATCTCATTGTCCTTCAAGAAATGGGTGAACTCCGTACTCAAGTACTCTCCTCCTCAATCTGATCGGGGAGTCTTAATACTCTTTCTAATTTGGTTCTCCACCTCATTCTTATATTCCTTGAATGTCTCAAAGGCCTCAGATTTATACTTCATCAAGTACAAATGTCCATACCTAGAGAAATCATCAATGAATGTAATGAAGTATGAGTAACCACTTATAGCTTGAGTTGACTTGGGACCATATACATCACTATGTATGAGTTTCAATAATTCAGTGGCTCTCTCTCCAGTTCCACTAAAAGGAGAGTTGGTCATCTTCCCACGAAGGCAAGGTTCGTAAGTTGCATATGACTCATAGTCAAATGGATCTAAGTATCCATCTTTCAGCAACTTTTGAATCCTTCCCTCATGTATATGACCTAGCTTACAATGCCAGAGATATGCATTATTCATCTCATCTCTTTTCCTCTTAAACATATTTTATATTCATGATGTATGGAGAAGTGTCTAACACATATAAGCCATTTATAAGGGTCCCTCTAGTGATTATCTCATCATCCATAATTATTGAACAACTATTATTCTCAAAAAACTAATTTATATCCACTAATTATCAAATAAGAGATAGAAATAATATTTTTAATAATAGAGGGAACAAAATAGCATGCATCTAGTGCAATAATAGCTCCACCAAGCAGATGTAGGGTGACCTCTCTAACAGTAACTGCAGCAACTCTTGCTTCATTGCCCATCTTGAGGTCCATCTTGCCTCTGGCCAATCTCCTAGGTCTTGCCAGAACTTGCAACGAATTATAGAAATGATAATCACTTTCGGTATCCAATACCCATGTGTTATAATGAAAAACTGACAAGTAGAGACTGATCATGAATATACCTAAAGCTTCTCCAAGCTTTTATTTCATCTTATCTGCAAGGTAGTCCTTATAGTTCTTCTTCCAGTGCCCATCTTGGTCATAGTAGAAGCACTGTCCGTTATCCTTTGCTGGGTCTTTCTTGGCAATCTTTGCTTTACCCGATCTTCCTTTGCCCTTGCCCTTTTAAAGGGTCTTACTAGTCTTCCTTTTCTTATTGGTCTCACCAATATAGAGAACTAGCTTCTCTTTCTTGATGGTACTCTCAGCTTCCCTCAACATATTGAGGAGCTCGGATAGAGTCACCTCAAGCTTATTCATATTAAAAATAATGAACTGCAAAAAGAAATCTGGTAGGGACTGAAGTATAAGATGTGAGCACAATTGTATCAAGGACTATTTATATATTTCACATATTGAGCGATCTCATCCTCGCTTGCCCCTTCTTTCGGTGTGAGCACAATTGTATCAAGGACGTATGTGATTTTCTCCGCAGTGAGAACAGTTCTCAAATTACGAAGCCAATCTGTATAGATTGGACCAGTGAGGCGGTTGGCATCAAGTATGCCACGTATGGGGTTTGTGAGCGATATGTTTCTGACAAAACAAGATATAGCGAAAATAAATAACATGCAGATTTTATAAAAAATACTAATTAAGATATGAACTTCTATCTTAATATACTCTTACTATTTTCCTAGCGAATCACGTGACACCCTCGACACATGAGACGAAAGTCTCCGGTAGACTCCTACTGGGGATCAGGATCCAATTGGCATCTTAGTGCAACCTCGAAGGATTCGACCAATAACACTAAGCCCAAAAGGTAGGCAACTCTTGCCAATCACAACTCCTTGTGATTCTTGTCATGTTCGGCCTCCAAATCATTATAGTCTCGAGGGACTCGACCAACCATAATATTCTGTTAAGTCATCACCATTGTTACAAGATGAGTCTGATTTGATAATATGCCCTCGAGGGACTCGACCAAACATACCATGTCCTCAGGTCACCGGTGACATCTCTATGTCATAGGCAAGAACTCCATCATATAGATAGGTGAGCCTCAAGGGACTCAACCAACTCAACCTATGTCGTGATTCAATTTCTTCCTATAACGATGGAAGGTCATGTGGGTCAATCTTATTATCTCACGCTTATCGACTTAATATTATAAATATGATGATTTTTTTGTTTTATATCGATCTCCTAATATGTCATGTCACACACATACATATTTAATAAATATCTACATCGCATGCAAATATATATATACATATATCTAGTAGGTATATAACACATCACATATGCAAGCCACACCGGATGATCATGAGCCGTCACCTAATATAATTAAGTCTGAGCCAATGGGCCTAATCACTCAAAATAGGATCTATGTGTGCATCGATACATCTCAATGCCCTGTGATTGTTGATCTTGTCATCATCGATTTCATCGGATCGTCGCATCACTATGCGTCGTAATCTCCCGCCACGGCATCGTGGGTCCCACTATGCCTCTCCATGTAATTACAAATAATCACAAGCACGCAGACCCAACAATCAACGAGAAAAACATAGGCTCGCAGGCCCTAATAATAATAATAATAATAATAATCATAATTACACATATCACAAAATATGGCTCATGTTCATCCATTCACATCATACATCACATGTACATCACATCATATATAGGATTACTAGATATATATAATAATTAATTAAACTATTTAATTAATTATTTTTCTGAAAATCAGGACATGCTAGGAATTTTTAGAATTATCAAGGGTATTTTCATAATTTTGGATGAGAGGATAGTCCTTAAAATTTTTAGAATTACAGAGGGTATTTTTGTAATTTTAGATGAGAGGACAATCCTCGAAATTTTTAGAATTCATAGGGACAGGATCATCCTTTTTTAAAAAGGATGCCCTAACCCCTCTTGCACCCTCTACGCCACCTCTACTGCCCCTGCGCAGGCGGTGGCTGTCCTCGGGCGGCACCTCGCGGGCGGGCGGCATCGCCTTGCCTGGGTAGCACCGCCTTGCGCGGGTGCTGCCTCTGCTAGCGGTTGCTCCTACCAGCGGCCACCCTTGTAGGTGGTAGCCCTGGCCGTAGGGCTGCCCCTTGCAACCTCGTCGCGGTCAGCCGCCCCTTGCGGGCTGGCTACCCCTGCAAGGGGCTTTAGCCATGGTCGACCACCCCTACAAGTGGCTTGGCCATGGCTGGCCGCCCCTGCAGGGGGCCTGGCCGTGGCCAGCCACCCTTTTTCTCGTTGCGTTTGCTGCAAAAATGTATCAAGAACACGTAGAATGATTCTACGCGATTCAATCTCATCACACGCAGTTTAAAACCAATCATTCACACGAAAACCTTGGCTCTGATACCACTGTTGGGAAAGCTTAAGGGTGCATCACATGCGTAGCGAAAATAAAAAAATTTGATTTCCCACGCAGATCAAATCATCGTGCAAAAGATTGAGGTCACTAGAAAAATCATAAAAACCAAAAAACCACGATGTGTGAGATTGATTTTACTTATGGAGATCGTATATCCCTGTATTCCAGATCCAGATGAAGAAGATAAAGGAGGTCAAGCGTCCTCTCTAGCGGTATCCACACAATGGATCTCTGCAACCAAACTCCTCCAATATGATCTCGCAACTCTTGCGTTGAGGAAGGGAGGAGAATAAGAGGTGATAGCTAAAGTTACAGCCTCTCAACCATGAGTCTCCCCTCCTATTTATAGAGAGTCACCAAAAACCCTAGGGCTCCTACCTTAGTGGGTATTGGATCTCCATCCAATAACCCACTAACCTTGCATTATTGGATCTCTATCCAATAATCTCTTTGGGCCTCTAATTGGGCCTTAAGCAAGGAGCTCATCAGCATAGGGTCTCATTTAATAGAATAGGGGCTAATTGGATCTCCATCTAATTCTCTATTCGCTGAAGCATCCACCAAATGTGTGTGATCCTCTAGGACCGATACCGAACTCGTCATGAGTCGCTCTCATCAAACTCCTTCTGATATAGTGAATAATTATCTCCATAATAATTCACTTGACTCATTGACTATATACTTACTAGGCCACTATACCATAGTCCCCAAACAGTACATGGGGGGATTGAATCTATCGAATCTGTCTGTCCACAGTTACCGTGTATCTATAATCCCTAATCTAACTAATATCCCAGAGACCGTATATTGGATATGGTACTATCAGGTCACATACGGAATCTGTCATAGTCTCGCTCTAATCGGATTCTCCCGGAGAACTCTTTCTCTCTCAATCCAAATGACCTTGACTAGAGATTTGTCTGAGCAAGCACATATGGGATATTCCTCTGATGATACCGAGAGTGGATGATCCTCTATTGATACTCAATTACCTTCGTAAGGTTGGCTACCAATTCTGATAACCAGTTGTACCAGATCTGAAACTTTCCAGACCTGTAAGTCTGGCGTCAAAGAAATGAGTACTCATACAAAACATCATTGGTGTCTCAAGTCAAAGGACCAGATACACAACTAGGACTATGAAATCGCTATCTGACATTAGGTATCATCAACCATATAACATTCCATGAGCGGATCAATCAATAAACTCATTCTTCAATGAGCACCTGTATTATATCCTTAGTGTCTCCACACAAGTGGCTATGAGACCAGTCGCTTCCAACATATGGACAAGTATATAGTACATCGGTCTATCTGGTTATCTCGGTATCCCTCTCGAGTAACCTATGACCCGGATTATTTAGGATCTGTGTTTAAAGGTGAATCGATCTCATTATCGTGATCTCATCACGATCCGATTTCTATTGCACAGAACCAAGGATATCATAGTATATATATGCTACAGATAATATAATGTGAGAATATGCCAATATTAATCATAAGCAAAAAGATCACACAGCGTGTCACACGTGTCATCACTCACGTGATTGGCTTATAGGGCACCTGTAACCCGCATATACATCACTATGTATGAGTTTCAATAACTCAGTGGCTCTCTCTCTAGTTCCACTAAAAAGAAAGTTGGTCAACTTTTCACGAAGGTAAGGTTCACAAGTTGCATATGGCTCATAGTCGAATGAATTTAAGTATCTCTTTTTTTAACAACTTTTGAATCCTTCCCTTATGGATATAACTTAGCTTACAATGTCATAGGTATGCATTGTTCACCTTATCTCATTTTCTCTTGGATGCATTTACATTCATGATATGTGGAGAAATGTCTAGCACATATAAGTCATTAATTAATATTCCTCTTATAATGATCTCATCATCCATAATTAATGAACAACTTATTGGGAAACTAAGCGGGAGCATCATATGTGCAGTGGA
Organism: Ensete ventricosum; assembly: GCA_029747655.1. Classification (NCBI taxonomy): domain Eukaryota; kingdom Viridiplantae; phylum Streptophyta; class Magnoliopsida; order Zingiberales; family Musaceae; genus Ensete; species Ensete ventricosum. Next base: position 19,917,870 of record JAQQAF010000008.1, on the reverse strand, counting down.
AGAGAGAAAACAAAATAGGTTTCCGATGTATATCAAGTCGTCGTGTAAAGATTGGTGCACGAAAAACCCATAAAAAATGAAAACTGTGATATGTGAGAAATTGATTACCTAGGGAGATCATATATCCCTGAAATTTTAGATCTATATAGAGATGATGAAGAAAGTCAAACATCCTCCTCTCTCACATTATCCGCACAATGGATCATTGCAACGATGCTCTTCTAATTGTAGCCCAAAAGCTCATAAATCTTACGCAGATGAAGAGAGGAGAATAGAAGTGGACGACGAAAGGTGTAGCCTATCATTAATGTGTCGCTCATTCCTCCTATTTTATATAGAGCCACCAAAAACCCTAGTGAATCCTATTGGTTACAGCCATAGGTGAGTAATGGCATGTGTGACATGCTACACAGTCTCTTTGCATCATTAGTATTATTTGTATATTCTCATATTATATTATCTATTAAAAATATATATATTATGATATCATTGGTTTTATGTAATGGGAATCGGATCATGATTAGATCATGATAATGAGATCGATTCGCTTTTAAATATAGATCCTAAATAATCTCGGTCATAGATTACTCGAGAGGGACATCGAGACAACCGGACACATCGATGTATTATATATACATTCATATAATGGAGGCGGCTAGTCTCATAGCCACTTGTGTGAAGACACTAAGGATACAATACAGGTGCTCATTGGAGAATGAGTTCACCGATTGATCCGCTTACGGAATGTTGTATGGTTAATGATATATAATGTCGGACAACGATTCTGTAGTCCCAATTGTGTATCTAGTCCTTAGACTTGAGACACTAAGGATATCTTGTTTGAGTACTTTTTTCTTTGACGCTGGACTTACAAGTCTGAAAAGGCCTAGATCTGGTACAATCAGTTATCAAAATTGGTAGCCAACCTTATGAATGCTATTGAGTGTCAATAGAGGATCATTCACTCTTAGTATCATGAGAGGAATATCTTGTATGTTCTCGCTTAGGTAAATCTCTAATTAGGTTGGTCGGATTGAGAGAGAATGAGTTTTCCGGGAGAATATGATTAGAGCGAAACTTAGACGAATTTCGTATATGGCCTAACAGTACTATACCTAGTATTCAGTCTTTGGGATATTAAATAGATGAGGGATTATAGATACATAGTCATTGAGGACAGACAGGTCCAATGGATAAGATCCCTTGTATCATTTGGGGACTATGACATAGTGCGTCCATAGTCGATGAGTCGAGTGAATAATTTACTAAGTTAGAAGGAGTTCTGACAGGTGGGACTCATGGCTAGCTCGGTATTGGGCCTAGAGTCACACACATATAGTGGATGCTTCAACAAATAGAGGATTGGATATGAGTTATCCAATTAGCCCTTGTTCTCATTAGATGAGACCCTACATTGATGGGCTCTTTGCATGAGGCCTAATTAGAGGCCAAAGGAGATTATTGGATAGAGATCCAATAATCCAATGTCAGTGGGTAATTGGATGAAGATCCAATACCCACTAAGGCAAGATTCCTAGAATTTTTGGTAGCTCTCTAAAAATAGGAGGTGGGGGCAACACAGATAATAGGCTGCACCTTTGGTCGCCCCCTCCTATTCTCCTCCCTCCTTTGTGCAAGAGTTACGAGATTTGTAGCTGTGATTGGAGGAGTATTGTCGCAGCGATCTATCGTGTGGATACCGCTAGAGAGTAGGGCGTTTGACCTCCTTCATCCTTTCCATCTAGATCTTAAGAAATAAAGATATATGATCTCCCTAGGTAAACGATCTCTCACATGATGCAGTTTTTTTATTTTATGATTTTTCTTGCACCAATCTTTACACGATAATTTTGATCTATATAGGAAATCAGTTTTGTTTTGATCTTTCACTGCATATGTGATGCTCCCGTTGAGGTTTCTTGACAGATCCTACCTTAGTGGGCACTTGATAGGAACTCCTAGGGTTCGATGGTGGAAAAGGAGGGATAAACGATCACTTCGAGGGGAATAAGCCTCCTTGATTGCTTTGAGGGGATCGACCTCCTTGATCACTATAGAGGATTAGCCCTCCTATCGTTTTGACTTATTGGCTAAAATAATATTTTCTTTATTGATTAATTAAAAATAGTTGCAATCTTATTTATATAGTTCTACCGAGAGTCCCCCTAGACTTGGACTCTTTCACCTAGAGGTTTCTAGAACTTGGACTCTTAATTAAATAATAAAAATTAAATAAACTCCTAACTGATTCTAACTAGTCTAACCAAACCACATATTGCATGACTCAATAAATTAAAATTTTAATAGGTTCTTAATAATTCCTCTCTTTTTCAAACGAGCATTGTCCTCAAAGCTGAGTAGCATCAAATCTTGAGAGCACCTTAGTCCAAGATATTTGTCACCCATCACAACCCTTTGGTCGATTAAGTAAGGTCACCACTTGGTGTAAGTAATAGGTCAGTCTTCTCGTGCAGTAATCATTGTAGTCTTCTAAATAACCGTCTCCATCCGGTGGTTACTGGCAGTTGTGATCTTGCTTCAACATCTTCTTTTGAGGATCACCTACTTTTTATTAATAATAAACTTCATAATCAGTTAAGAAAAATTTCAAGAGACATCACCCAAGGTTGACAGCCATTCAATTCCAAGCACCACTTTGAAGTCCTCTAAGGGTATTAGAAAGAAATCCACTAGTAGTTCTTGGCCATGTATAATTAGTTTGATCTTTGAGCACTTGCTATCACAAGTTAGAATTTGTCTATTAACAACCTTGATTTCAAATGTATCATAGGCTTCAATGTGATCGGCTAATCGATCAGCAAGCTTTCTGCCCATAAAATTATTAGTGCTAGCAGTATCGATTAAAATATTAATAGGCTAATGTTTCAAAATTCTTTCTTTTTTCATGGTTTGCGGGTTATAGTAGCTGACTAATGCATGCACTGTATTTGTGATAGGTTCAATATCTTCATCAGAATGCATATCTTTATGATCGAAGTCCACATTATCATTTTTTTATTCTTCCTTTATTGGTTCAATCATCAGAAGCTTACCCTATTTGCATCGATGTTCCTTCATTTTTTATTACAATGCCAACACATCCCTTTTACTGATCTTTCTTTGAGCTCTTGTTTGGTAATTCTTTGAGGGTTAAGGTTTTGAGTGGAGCTAGGTGGGGCTGACGGGTTGCTAATTACATATATATTGATGCTTTTATTTTTGTGGTTGTTCATATTGAGTTTTTCCTTGTGCACACAGGCGAAGGATATGACAGTTATTATGGTACGAGGTTGACGAGCTTTAACTTCACACCGAATCTCCGGATTGAGCCATTCAATGAATGTCCCTACCAGTTGTTTCTCGGACCAATCTCATGTTTGGTTTGATAGGTGCTCAAACCTGCTCTGGTACTCTTGTACGATGGAAGTCTAGCAGATTTTGGTGAGTTATCCATCCATGTTCTCGTACTCTGATAGTCCAAAGCGAATCAAGAGTCCTCTCTTGAACTACTCCCATAAGGGTACTCCGTGAGTGTATTCATACTAATCATACTACTAGATCATGTCTCCTTCGAGTTGAATAGAGGTTATATCCATCTTGGATTCCTTCGAGGTCCTGTGAAAATGAAAACAACTTTCGCCCGTGTGATCCAACCGATCGAATCTTCATATTCCTATCTGGGGACTCCACCCTCATGTGTGGATATCCTATGTCCTGCCCTTGATTATATTTTTCAGATCTGCTCCCTTTGAGGTTGGAACTTTCACCATGTTGAGGTTTGTTAGGGATATCCGATAGCCTTTTTCTGAATTTGCTAAAGAGTTCTTGCAATCTTTCTTCCATGCCAGCTTAAAAGCTTCAAGCTTTGTATTTATTGCATCATCCGTAGCCATCGAGTAGGATTATAGATCAGTGATGTTCAGTTCTTTTTTCTATTACCAAGTCAGGGACATGAGTTTGCGACGTAGATGTAGTAGGTCATGGCCACAACAAGGTTGCTGACGTAGGGATCACCAATCTATTGAATAAGCTGATTAGAGATGGTGGTTGCAATCTTGAGGTTGAGGGCAATAGCGATGGCAGCAAGGGGATGAGAGGGGGCGACTACAATATAGGGTTAGATGGCAGCAACGTAGTTGACAGGAGCGGTGGTTGTAGTTGTTGTGATCTTTCGAGTGTCGTCGATGAAGGGTGGTCAGCGGCGGGATGGGAATGACATTATTTGTTGCACTACTGGGAGGCAATAATTAGGGGAGGAGCAAAGTGTTGTTGAAGAGCATATCTAGGGATGCAGCTATAGTGGAGGAGGCAGTCATGGTAGCGATTAGATGCAGGCACCGACGGTGGGTTGCAGAGGGAGGTAGTGATGGTGGTGACGTGGGCATGGGGATGATGGTGATGGTAGGTTCGTTGCTGCATTGGTGGGATGGTAGTCAAGGATATGGTAGGAGGGAGCACCGTTCGATCTCTGATGGCTGGCGTTCACCCGGCTAGGGAGACAGACGCTGACATCTCGACTGTGGCTGCAGGCGACAAATGAGGGCGGTAGTAGCAGTGACAGGGGACGCTTGAAGAGTAGGGAAGAGGCAAGGGGTGTGGGCTGCAGTAGGGGCGTTGGGCTCCATAAGCAAGGGGCGACAACAATGATTAAGGAGGAGGACAATGGTGATAGGAGAGGAGAGAAAGGGGCTGGAAGGAGCGGCTGGGCACCGAGCATTGGTCTGGTGGCGGCTGTGCGCGGGGGTAGCAGCGGTGACACTACGGTCGAGGACTGGTGTTGTGACAGAGGAGGGCGTGACCACTAGTGTTGCGACAGAGGTGGGCATGGCTAGGAGCGACAAGGGGTGGTCACGATAATGATGCAGCTAGGGACCGTCGAGTTCTGTGATCCTAGTTGCATGGGCGGTGACGCTTGCTGTGGCTATTATAGAAGGGATCATGCGGTTGAGGATGCGACTGCTACGGGGTAGCATTGGTGGTGCAATGAGCAATTGAGGATGCGGCTATGATAGCTATTAAGGAGCAGGGCTGGCGATGCGACTGGGTAACAGGCATTAGAAGGAGACATGGCAACATCGTCTCCTGTGGAGGCATAGTGGTAGCATATGAGGGCGATCTTCCTTGTGGCTAAGGAAGAGGGAGCAGGGTGCGGTTAGAGCAGATGGCAGCAACGTCGACGTTTGGGTAGGGAAATGATGGGGCCAATGGTAGGCAGGCAAATGTGGGTTGTGCACTGTAGTGGGAGGCACTGCTGTAGTGGTTGTGAAGAGAGGGCAACGGCACAGCGGTGGCGATGGTGGCTGGATTGCATTGGGAGGGCGATGGCAGCACGAAGATGGCTACAAGATCTTCGAGAAGTTGCAGCGGAGATATGTGGAATCGCAACGAAAATGTTGAGGATTGCTGCTCTAATTAGATCCTCCTGAAAAACTTCTTCTCTCTCAATCTGGATGACCCTGGCTAGGGATTTGTCTGAGCTAAACACATGGGATGTTTCTCTCGCTATACCTCAATTTCCTGCATAAGGTTGGCTACCAATCCCAATAACCGGTTGTACCTGATCTGGAACTTTCCAAACCTATAAGTCTGACATCAAAGAAAGGAGTACTCAAACAAGGCATCCTTAGTATCTTAGGTCTAAGGACCATATACATAATTGAGACTACAAAATCATTATCTAACGTTAGGTATCATTCACCATATAATATTTCGTAAGCGAATAAATCAGTGAACTCATTCTCCAATGAGTACGTGTACTATATCCTTAATGTCCCCACATAAGTGGTTATGAGACCAGCCGCCTCCATCATATGGATGTGTATAAAATATACTGATCTGTCCAATTATCTCGATGTCCCTCTTGAATAACCTATAACATATATACATATATATATATATATATATATATATATATATATATATATATATATATATATATATATATATATATTATATGTCATAGATAATATTATGTGATAATTTGTCAATAATAATCATAAGCAAAATGAGTCGCAGTGTGTCACATGTGTCATCACTCATGTGATTAGCTTGCGGGGCACTTGTGATAAGCAACATCGATACATCTTCATGCCCTATGATCATCCATCTTATCATCATCATCAGATTTGACAGGACCTTAGCGCATCTCCATGCACCGCGATCGTCCGAATCGACCTCATGTTCCCACTACCACCTCCATGCTTTTGTTGTGCCTCTTCGTGTAATTACAATATAATCATATGCATGCAGACCCCACAATAAATGAGAAAAATGAAGGTTCGTAGGCCCCAATAATAATAATCACATACACAAATACATCACATCACACGATCGATGATCATCCTCTCATATCATGTATCACATGTACATATTATTATGTAGGACTTCTAGATAATAATAATAATTAATTAAATATTTTAATTAACTATTTTTTTTCTAAATTTCGGGATACCCTACACTAGGGTACCCTATGTGGAGAAATTTTTTATTTATGACAAGAATTTATGGAAGTTAAATAAAAAAGGATAGACTTTGAAATTTCTATATTACAAAAGGGCAAAATTATCCTTTTCATCCCAAAAGCCCTAACCCCCTAAGCGACCGTCTCTACTTGTGGCCGCAGCCTTTGTCGCTGGAGCCACCGCCTCTGCCACAAGCGACCATCGCCTTTCTTCATGCAGGCAACAATTGCCTTTGCAGGCAGGTGCCACCTTGTGCATAGGTGCAGCCTCCCCAACCACCACCCCTGCCTAGATGGTGCTTACATTACTGTCCCTGGTGTGGTCGTCGCCTATGTGACCACTACCGCCTAGGCGCTGTCGTTGTTTGTGGGCGACCGTGATGCGTGGCTTCTACCTATGCACGGTTACCTCCTAGTCAATCGTGGCTAAGAGCATCAAGGTTTGCTCTCGGCCATTGGCCAAGTCGAGAGCATCAAATGGGCTCTCGTTCAAGGTTGCAAGCAACCTTTGGCCAACTTGTAGGGCAGCAACAATTGTTACCTCTTTTGCATCAATAATTTTGACATCAAAAGACCCCTCTAAAGCACCCCTCAACAACAAGATAAGGTGCTATCCAAAGCTAAAAATTATAATAAAACTATAGCAGGAACGCGTAAAATAATCTACGTGATTGAACATAATACATACAATTTATAAGCCAATTATCGCATGAAGAACCTGGCTTTGATACCACTATTGGGAAGTCTCTGATTGGCATCATATGCATAGTGAGAAAAAAAAACAAAAATCAGATTTTTTTAAATCAAATACTTAGTCGTTGTGCGATAATTAGTGCACGAAAAATCATAAAATAAAAAATTATGTGTATCATATGAGATGTGTTACCTAGGGAGATCCTTGAAATCAGATCCGAAGGATAGGATTAAGGAGAATATGTGTGCTCCTCTCTAGCAGTGATCCACATGGTAGATGCGACAATGGCACTGCTCAAATCATGAGTAAAATAGGAGGAGCGACCTCATGGAGCTCTAACCTATAAGCCCTAGGATTTATCCTATTTATAAAGGTGCATGCAGCTTAACCCTAATGGATTCTGCCCTTTTGGATATTGGATCTCCATCTAACTACCTAAGCCTCTTAGATTAGTATATCTCTATCCAATAATCTCTTATTGGTTCTTATTATATTTCATCCATATAATCTAAGAATATAGAGGCTTATTGGATGTCCAAAAAAACATGGGCTCTACAAATATCTCATATGTGCACCTCTACTCATCGCAACATCTACTATGTATGTGCAACACCTATAGGTCTAATATCGAGCTGGTCATAAGTTGCTCTTCTTATGATATAATGAATTATTATCTCTATAATAATTCACTCGATCCATCAACTATCGACGTACTAGGCCACTACACTATAGTTCCTAGACGGTATAGGAGATTTCATCCATTGGATATGTCTATCCTCAGTTATCATATATATATAGTCTCTCATCCAACTAATATCCTACAAATCATATACTGACCATGGTTTCGTTAGGCCCGTACGGAATCATATCCGAGTCTCGCTCTAATTGGATTCTCTTGAAGAACTCCTCTCTTAATTCGAACGACTATGACCAATGATTTTTTTGAGCAAGCACACATGAGATATTACTCTCGTGATACCGAGAGTGAATGATCTTCTGTTGATACTCAATTGTCTTCATAATATTGGTTGTCATTCCCGATAATAGGCTACACCAAATCTAGAGCTTCCAAACCTATAAGTTTGACGTCAAAGAATGAAGTACTCATATAAGGTATCCTTGATGTCCAAAGTCTAAGGACAAGATAAATAACTGACTACAGAATCATTGTTTGATGTTAGGTATCATTAACTATCTAGTATTTTATAAGCGGATAAACCAGTGAACTTATTCTCCAATGATCACTTGCATTGTACTGTTAATGTCCCCACACGATCGATTATAAGATCAATCGTCTTCATCATATGGATAAGTATATAGTACACCGATCTATTTGGTTATCTTGATATCCCTCTAAAGTAACATATACTAGGAATTATTTAGAGTATATGTTTAATGATAAATCAATCTCATTATCATAATCTCATCACAATCCAGTTATTATTGTACAGATCCAAAGACATCCTAATATATGCAAATAATATAATGTGAGTAATTTACATGTAAAACACCTATAACTAGTAAATAGAATCTTAATTTGAAGTAAATCAATTTATTATTTTTATGAATCTATTATCTTAAACATCCAAAAGGTTTTTACTAATAACACTTTTAAATCTAGTTTTGCAGAACACTTTGCCAAACCCACACTCTCTCAGCATCAAACTTACAATAAACTCGGATCGAATCCAAAATTGACTGTCAGCCAAGACCTCAAAGAAGTAGAACCTGCAATAATAAGGTCAAAGTAGCCAGTCAAATTCAAAGAGTTCAGAGTTATGTGCATATTTTAAAGATGTCTTTTTCTATTAGATGCATATCAATAATAAATATTTCTTTTAGATATTATATTGATAATGAATACGTTTCATCATCATACAATGGGCTAAGTAGGCCTAGATGATGCCACATAATTATATCATTTAAAATTCTTAGAGCAAATTGGTTATTTATAGTTTGATTGGATGCATCTGACAAGCTATGACTGGTGTCACTTTTAATTATATCATTTAAAATAAATTTTACCATTATTGGAAAAATATTCATAAATATATATGATCTATGTTTTAGTTTGATTCAAAAAATAAAAAAAATTAATGTTTTTAGGCGTAAAGTAGGTTGGATGAATTCTGGGGGAAAACTGCTGATTTTAGCTTTTTCTCATAGCACCCAAAATTTATTTTTTCCCGCAACGTGCTTACTTTTCAAAACTCCGACATTATTCTTCATTCAATCTTACTCCCCTCTCTTTGTAGCCGGTTTTTTCTTTTTTCTTTTTTTGTCTGATTAAAATTATAGAAGTGTGTAAAATAATAAGGATTATAATCCAAGTTCTTATTTTAATTAATATTTAAGTACATATAAAAACAAAATTTTTGTCCTTTTGTAATCATAAAAATTAGATTTTTTTTAGGTATATAAAATCTATAATCCAGATATTTATTTTCAGATGATATTATTTGTGGATAGTATTTAGTTTAAAAGACTTAAAATTTAGTCATATACACTATTTTTTATTTGTGCCTAAATATACCCACAGAGCCTCATTATTACTATGTAGAATCTGAGCATATTTATATTTTATTTAATTACGAAATGATTATTTCTATTATTTCTTGGAAATAGTGTAACGTCCATTCGAGAGTAAGAATGTAATTGACTTTTCAGATACCTTTAGCACATTAAAAGTAATGTATCATTTTGCAAATTTTTTTAGTTTATCCTATGATTATCTCAATATACTAAAAATATTTTTAAACTATTAAATTTACTTAAAATATGTATTCTAAATTATCTTTTAAAAAAATAAATTTATTTACTTTCAATTTTAGAATAGATTCGACTGATTCATTGAACCAAACCCGAACTGGATAAAATAAGAAAATGACAAAAAGATGGAAAAGGCAGAAAAGATCCCTCATCTTTTGAGGGGAAAAATTAAAGAGTTAAAAAATAAGGTATTTACGGAATTAAAAAGTGCAAATTATTTAGAAATAAATAAATAAAATTGGGTTTTTTTAGGAAATTCGCGCAAATAGGTACCGTAATTGAAATATTTTTTTGGCTTTTTTTTCTTTCTCCGCTTGACTCTCTATATATACCCTTCTCTCCACGCTTCGTTCCCCTGAGATTACATCGAATGAAACCGCAAGGAAGGAGACGGCACGACGGTCTGCAACGAAGCCGCCAACAAGAACACAGCGGAGCAGACCCCTGATTCCACCTATCGAGCAAATCTTGCAAGTCTTTGATTCCTCCTCCTATTCCCCTTTCCGAAATATCACTTCAAAGCTCAGAACCTTTTCTTTCCCGTCCCATTTCCGGACCGTTTCCTCGATCTGGGGCCTCGCCTCCTTTCTCTCTCCGCCCACCCCCCCCACCCCCACCCCCCCGGCGCCGGACCCGGCTTTTCGATCGAGACGACCGGGGGTTTCGGTTGGTGGTTGAGGGTTCAGGTGCGGTCTGGAGATCGGATACCTCGGCTGCTGGCTTTGCTTGAGTAAAGGAGGCGCCTTTCTAGTTCTTCGGTTGTGGTTTCTCGAGCCCCGGGATTAATCATGGTTTAGAAAATGCAGGGCTGCACTTGGAAATCTTTCTGGACTTTGCAGTCGAGTCAAATTAGTTGCTTTAGATGAGCTCTGCTGCGAAAAGGGATCTCAGTTCTTGCCTGTGATCGCTACTCACTGGGCAATTAGCGTTCCCGAGGTGCCATAAAAATGTGATTTTTTTCTTTTGCAGAAAGAAGATGAGTGGCAGGATTTTATGTGACAACTTCACTCGGATGCTTTAGTTTGGTCTTTTGCCTTATTAGAACATAACTTTCCCGATATTTCATTGGGAGTGTGGACAACATAATCGTGGGGGAGCACGGCGGTGATCCATTCCCTTACCAGAACAGCTGAACTGAAAACTAAGACTTTCTGGTCAACCATTGCTGGTCAACGAAGGGTCATTCTACGATGTCTCGCTGCTTTCCTTATCCACCACCAGGATATGTGAAGAAAGCGAGGAATGATGCAAGGAGTGACCTTGTAGACTCACTGGCAAAGGTGCTTCTTCGATACGTTTATCTAATCGTGTTCAATCTATTAGCTCTTGTAGGTCTTATTTTGTTAGCCTGCCAAGCACATATTGCTTCGCCCTTGGTATTTGATAGTGTATGTTAGGATGCCAATTAATAGGTGTGGGCATGGTTTTGTTATATGAGTTGATCATAGTAGCTATGGCTGCAGTCTGCGTGCCATTTACATTATTCAATATGCTATCTTGGTTTTTAGTTGATTCTGTGTTCTGATTCAACAAGTTGCGACCACTTATAATAGGTTGAGAAAATTCAGTTGCACTTCATCTCTGATTGCAATGTAATATATATATATATTTTTGTGATAAAATCATAGATCCATTATTTTAGAAATGCAAATGGTAGTCTATTAATAAACTGTTCAAGTAGATTCCACTTACAGTAGCTCTCACATCTGCATGTATTATTGTTGGCCTGCTTTTGAGGCTCTTGTGGATACAAGACGAGAAATGTTTCCCTGGTTGCACAGTAACTCGATACACTTGTTCTGCTTACATCTCTATCAAAAACATTGGTAATATTATGGACAATTAGGATCTCTCATTCTGATGGAATGACAGAGGTGTGAGCATTGGAAAAGTCTGATTCTCACAACAATCTAACCTACATCTGCCGTTCTCATATTATTATAACAATGATAAGAATCTGTACATCCTGTCATTGACTTTGGTCACTAGATGTTATCTTGTAGCTACGAGTCACAGAAGAAATTAGGATAACACAACTTTAGACTGGTGAAGTTGCTGCTTCAGCTGTGAGACAAAGTTTAATGGAGAGGACCTGTAAATTCTTTCTAATAGTTTTGATCTGGTTAAAATTACAAATTCACATATCAGTTTAGGAAGTAAACCTATTGAACCACTTATTGACCATTTTGCTCAACTGATTTGAAATAAGCAAAGAGTTCAAAATTTTGGTATACTAAGATCAACTTCTTGTTTGACTCATATGTCTCGATTGATATGTCGACAATTTTTGTAACCGAAAAGTTGTCATTGGATTGCTATGCACTCTGCCAGCAAGATGCACCCTTAAATGGGCTCATGCCCTTACACAAATCTGTTAAGATCATGGTAATTTATACATTTTGTTAAAGAAAGGTTTCCATGTTGAATCTAACAGGTTTAAGTTTTATATGTGAGAGTAGTTATTTCAGATTTACCTGAGGGAGGTCTGCAAGGCTTTGAATGACAGCTTGTGCATTTTACTTCTAAAATTAAAGCTTCTTGATTTATCTACCATGATCTTCTAGGTGATGTTATGATTTCTCATTTAAGAAGAGAAAAGAGAGACCTTTAACATGATATTTACCTCCGTAGGTAAATGATCTTGTTATATGTGTTTTCATGCTTTAATAACTGAGAGAGCTTCGATCTTAGAATTTATGAAGACATGCATTGATAATTCCCTTCGTTTATGAAACTGTTTTTAGTTATTAGTTAATTGTAATGGCATCTTTTGTCCTGTATTTGTTGTTGATGTGAGAATTTAGAATGATGATTTACTTTTTCTTGTGGCTGACTTTTTGTTAACCAAGAAGTGGGCTATCATTTTCAGGTGAAGCAAAAAAAGAAAAAGCATAAAAAGGAGAGAACGGATAAAGAAAAAAGCAAACATAAAAGGAGGAAGGACAAAGAACTAAGTCAAGATAAACACAAAGAGAAGAAGAACAATAAAAAAGAAAAGCATAAGGACAAAAAATTGGACAAGGGTGTAAGCAGGACATCTGAAGATGGGACTGAAAAACCGATTCAATCTCACCATGAAGACAGGCTTGGGGACATATGGAAAACTAAAGAAACCAACCATTGTAGACTTAGTGATGAGTTGGACCGTCAGATCAAATTGGAAGAGAAGGTCTCAGCAAACAGAGTGGTCGATAACTTCACTAGTTCAGTTCAAAGAAGCTCTGATGTATCAGGTGCTAAAGCTGCAAAGGTTATGGAAAGAGTTGCAAGTAATAAAATTATTCCTGCTTCCATGGATTCTTTGACAAGCAGAACTAATGGGATGGGAAGATCAGCAGACAGCATCCTAAATTCGATTCGAAGTCAGGCTGAGGTCCTTGGATCTTCAAACGCAATTCAAAGAGAAAGAAATGCAGCTAACAAGTTGGTTTCAAACCTCACTCATCTTGAGCACACAAGAGATGCTGGTAAGGGTCAACCAGTAAATAACTCTTGGGTTTCTATTCAACAAAAATCTGATGGTCCATACATTGCTACTGTGGGGAAAAAGGAAAACTGCAAACAGAACAAAGCCCTTACAGATCCCAGTAGTACAATGCAAAGATTGTTTAATGGTTTGAGTCGATCAGCAGAAAGCACTGCCATTTTAGCTCATGAGAAAGTTGATGGGATTGACCTGACAAAGACACTAGAGGATAGAGGAGAAACAAAGAAATTTGTTCCAAACAACATTTTAATAGAGCAGAGAGAACAAGATGGAATCAGCCGAGCCATGGAGAAGGATGCTGACAAAAGAATTGGAAGGAAAGAGAAGAACACGGAGGTGGAAGCTTATGGTATAAAAGTAGAAAGACACAAGGACAGAGATTGGGATAAGAAGGACAAGAGCAAACTTGAAATGAAAGGAAAAAATATGGAAAAAAGTAGTCAGAACTGTGAGCGAAAACATAAAGACTATGATGAGATAATAGACATGGGTAAAAAGGTTCATATGGATATTCGAAATCCAGATCTGTTAGCTTCTGCTGAAGACCTGAAGAGTAGCAATACTCATGAAAATAAGAAAAGAAAGGAACTTGAGATGAATGGCCTTATGCATGGTGCGTAATCCTTTTTAGTGGTTCAATTGAGCTGCTTTTCTTTGATTCTACAAGTACTATTTATTTTATGATATCCTAGTATCATTTTCTCTGGTTATGGGTTTGAATTACCATGCTTGCTTTGTCATTTCAGAAGAGAACAATTTGCTTCCTAACAAGTTCCAGAGAACAACTGCATCCGAGCTTGTAGCAAATGGGAAAATAGTGAACTTATCCCATAATGCTTGTTCTTCCATGAATTCTGGGGCCTTAAACAACGGCAAGGCAGGAAAGCACCCTGTAGATAGAAAAGAACACATTACAAAAGACATAAAAGCAGCGCAACCATTATCAGATGGCTTGATGCATCCTGCTGTTATGCACATGAAACCTCCTCATCCAGACTCGAAGTATCTTGATGAAATGTACTCTGTTCCCAAAATGGATGATTATCCAGAGTATGATGACCAGACTTGGTTATTTTGCAGAAGTCACCTTCATTCAAACCCAAGGACAAAGCTTGAGGCTGATGAAAGACCCCAAGTGTGGGCTAAGGCAATAAGAATTGGGTACGAAAATGTTGTTGCTTTGCCCTATGTCATTCCATTTTGATAATGGACACTCCTTATTACCTGAACTGCCTGATTCCTTCTGAAGATGTGGTAGCAGGACCAAGATACACCACTTGTTCCTCATTGCTGCCTTTCGTTTTAAAAGCCTGTTCTTTCAGGTGCAAGTTCTGACTTGGTGCATCAGTATTACATGCCACTTAAATGTCCTGGACCATTTTAAGTTGGATCTTCACTCACTTGTGATGCTCGAGATGTGGAATGGCTCTGAGCTTCCAGGAATTGGAGGATGTGTGAAGATACGCTCATGATCTGTATCGTATCAAGCTGAAAATTTTCAAGTCCGTAAAATAGAGCAGAGATCTTGGCATATCATATAGCATTTGAATTGGTTCAAAATGATCACCCTTATCATGTATATGAAAGGGTTTTCCTGCTACACTACTGCAGAATTTTATGTATAGCTTTTCATAACTTAAAATGTACAGTAGAAGGGGAAGAGAAGAAAACTAAAGATAATGTTGTCATTCATTGATATCTTACTTTTCGTAGGCTGACTTTGTTTTTATTGGGGGAGAGGTTGGTATAATAGAGGCTCCATTAGCATGAGTTCTGATAGTGCAATGACATTTTTTTTTTTTGGTTGCACTAGCTGAAATCACTTTGCATCTTAGACATTTTTTTCACATAGTGGATGCTCAAGTAGCTCTCAAGATAGATGATCTTGCTTATTGAACTGCCACAAGGAAAATGCAGCAAAAGTACCAAGTAGCTATACAAATTTTTCCAGTGTAGTCTTTACGTTTTTTTTTTTATATAGTCTAAATTAGTTTTTGTTGCATAACAATTGTAAATGATGTTCAAGACATGTCCTTTATCAATTCCATTTAAATGTCTTTTGTTTCTGGATATTGTCAGAATCTATCTTGTTCTCCAACAACAAGATGTGGTTGGAGTTCTGAACTATGTTATCCTGTGTAACTTTCGGCATTCTTAAACACTCACCGGGTGGTGTAGATATCATTTAATTCCTTCAGTTGCGAGTTGTAACCTTTGATATCCTGCAATTCTTTTCAACTGTGTGTTGTATGTTATTGTTTGTGGATTCAGCTTGATTTTGTAATAATGTGTGCCTTGTTCATCATGGAATTACATTGTACATGCAATGTTCTCCCAACCCTTTTCATCAAGGATTGTGGAACTTCCTTTTTACCTCTGCCCTGCTTTGCTATCCTCATTTTTTCAGATTTGACACAATTAATGATAAGTATTTTTTCATGAAAATAATTGGTGTTGTAGGCTCCTTTTAATTAAAAGTAACAAGAATTTGTTGCTTCATCAGTAATATGCTGTAGTTTCTTTTCATTCTTTTGAAAAATATTCAAATCAAAATTTGCAATTACCACATGTTCTATTCATATCTGAACTGCACAAATGATTTATTATTAGCACTCTTTTTTTTTTTTCTTTTTTGGGTTCTTTGTTTCTTTTCCACACAAAACTTTATCCATCTGATTTGGTCATAATATTTTAAATGAAGTTGTTAAGTCGTTTTGTATATATTATCTAAGGCTTTCAATCCTTACCCGTCTGGGATTTTATTTGTCTCAAGCATCAAAATTTTCCTAATATAATTTTAATCGTATCGATTGGAAGAAAAAGGGACGAAAGCCAAGAGGATTAGATGTAGAGTGAGCAAACAAAGAAGAGAACCAAAGAGCAAGAGAAATCACTACCTCGTACTAAATCTATCAACCCAGCGCTTATGCCAAGAACAGAAGCAATTTATCACTGTATCATCTCATGACTTCTCATAGTCTTTTGTATAAGCAAATATATTAAAAAAAAATCAAAAGAAACATGATGATGATGATGATGATGTTTGCTAAAGATTGAAGGGATCGAGGATTAAAAATCTCATCCGGTATCTCTACCTATCCCATACGAAGGTTCCAAGAACTCATCTGGCGTTTTGGCACAAGTACTTGACAGCTTCTACAACGTTGTCAGCGATGTTGACGACCACCTTGGCGACCAACTTCGTCCCTCCGGCCAGAAGACCCGGGAAAGCCTCCGCCGCCGAGCCAAACACTCCTCCCACCTTCACCGACACATCCTTGACCTGCGCCATGGTGGAATTCAAGGCCGCCGCTGCCGCGGTCGTCGTCGCGCCGTCTCCCCTGACGATGGACACGAGCACATCCTTGATGAGGCTGACTACGAACTCAAGGAGCTCGGTGACGCTGTGCCTGACGTGACGAAGGAAGGAGTAGATGACGAGGCCGGGCAGTCTGAGGACCCAAAGAAGGAGGAGGAGAAGAACGGCAGTTCCCTTGAAGAGCACAAGAGACGCCACGTCCACCAGCGAGAGGAAGCCATCGAGCACCATTTTGAGAGATGCAAGCGCCATTGTCGTTGGGATCATCAACGAAGGCATCCGCACCAGGAAGAGTCGAGGTGAGGAGCTGCACGTTGAAACTTGGATCGTTTGTTTTATTGCGGCGTCCGCATCATTCCGGCAGCAATCACTCTTTCCATGGTCAAATCATCACCACCACCATCATCATCATCGTCGATCGAGAGAGAGAGAGAGCTAGAGAGACGGTGTCGCTGTAAGAGTTCGGGAGGTGCCATCAGGCCGTGCACTGCAACTCTGACGGTTGGGATTGAAGGAGAGCGCTCCGTGATTCGTGCCGTGGCACATTCTTGGTCTCCATCCTCCGGCTGGTGACGCATCAGAAACGGCATGCTGTAACATTCTGCATGAAAGAGACAGTTGCTTTACGCAAAGAATTATTAGCTTAATAATTGTTATTATTATAAGTTTAGGTCAGAGCGATGAATGGGTTAGAGGAGACTAAAAACTTGGCCACAATTAACATCATTGACATGCCTCCACTGTGCTACATACAGGCCATGCAAACCCAAAGTCATTAATTTGATAATATATATTTGAGAGTGATGTCGATCCAAAGAAGAACATCCAAATCGATCTAGTCCACTTCTCCAAGACGAAGAAGATTGATCTATCTACTACGAGCTGACCGTGAAAGATGTGTTCGGTTGAATTCTCCCTTCACGTTCAAATTAGAACCATTCTAATTTTTGGGTATAAGAAAACGAGGGCACAAATTTTAACATTAGCATACGTGTTCAAGGATTATAAATAAAAATCGAATTAAACCGGCCGGTTCGATAGATCAATTCAAGATCCGGTTGGATTTCTCGCCAGACCAACTGCGGTTTGTCCATGTTTCAAGATGCATGAACCCGTATCTCCTGTGATCAATGGGGCAGCTGTGAGTCATTATTTACCAAGAATATATATATATATATATATATATATTTTTTATTAAAAGATACATTTGCTATTTGTCATAATTTTTAAAATAATTTTATAGGATGGTTGAGGCAGTATCTGTTTACACTATGAATCAGTAGTAGTAGTAGTAGTAGTAGTAGTATACGAGGCAAATTAAGCCACCAATCTGCATGTATAAGAATTGTAGTTAAAAGTGTTTTTGAATAGATTTATATAATGTTTTTTATTATATTATAAGCCTATATAAATATTTTGCAACTTAATATAAATTGATTCAAAACTTAATAGAAATCAGTCTATATATATATATATATATATATATATATATATATATATATATAAGAGTATAGTTTCAAATAAACGAAACAGTATGTTATAGTATAAATATTTTGAAAGATAATATAAGTCTATTCAAGAACGCTATAATAATAATAATAAAAAAAAGGATCGAACGGACCGATCCAAATCAATAGATCGATTCGGATGGATCCATAAAAAAGGACAAGAGTTATTACTATGTATTATTGCCATGAGTATTTTGAATTGAATTGGTGAAGGTGAAAGGGCGGAGGTGCTGATCTTGACAGAGAGTTGTAAAGGTAGAAGAACGAACCCTAGGTTTTTGCTTCCCTTCACCGTCGGCTCACAGTGTTAGCAGAGCATCTGGGGGCACATAGTTGGGGGAAAGAAGCTACCTGCCATGAACATGTTGCTGCTGAACAATTCGCCATGAGAATCCACAAGGAGATTTATTATTCTTTTTAATGATCATCCGGTGTGTTCCAAAGCAACTGGGTTTTGTCCATGAATCAATCCTATGTCTCATGTGATCAAAGGGCACTGAAGCCAAAGCAGCTTGGATTCAGCGTCAACTGCAGCTGCTGTGAATCAGCAGCATCAGGCAAATTTTCAAAAAAGACCTACTATATCTTTAAGAAAGTTTTATAGAAGGATCCCACTTTCAAAAATTTTAGTATGATTAATTTTTTTTATAAATAATTATTGTTTCCCTTATTCTATTTAGGTCTGCTTAGGTTTTTTCCGTGTAATTTATTTGTGTTGCCTTTGTCACCGGCTCCTCTCTCTTTTATCTCGTAGGATCTATCACTATGGTTTGTCTTTGGACTTTTATCAAACTCATCGTTTTTGCCCCTGTGCAATAAGCGATGATGATGATCCTATCGGACCCTCTCTTATAAGCGAGATTAGCGATGAATGTTGTTGTAGCCACACCCCCCTCCTTCCTCACATGAGGGTCATCACCATCTTTGTAGACCCTCCCTTGTGTGTGAGGGCCATGGGCGAGGATGATGAGGGCCATCATTGACGTGCCCCCTCCTTCCTCGTACGAGGGTGGCAAGAGTCCCTCTTTCCTCGTGCAAGGGAGGAGGAGGAGGAGGAGGGTTTTAGCAAAAGTCGATGGAATTCATAAAGATAACAACAAGTTTAGTAGGACAATGACAAAAGTGACGGTGGGTCTAACGGGATAGGAGGTTAAATTGATTTTTTTCACACAAACAAGAGACGATGAACAGTTTTAAAAGTTTGAACGTTTTTTGAAAATTTATTAGGAATTTTTTTTATGAATTCACCCTTATGCACTAAGGCCTAGTAGCACAACCCATCCATACATGACGTTAATCAACTTTCTTCCCTGTAATTTATTTATTTTATTATGATGATGTATGATCAGAATGGAGTATAACCAAGGGCGGATCCAAAAATATTTTAAAAATATTTATCAAGAATTATTTTTTCTAAAGAACACTCTTATTTATCATAATTTTTAAAATGTCCCTTTCAGAAGATAGTTGCAGCAGCATCTGTTTTCACTATAGTCACAAAGTAAATTAGGTCAATCTATAGGAATAAGATTTACAGTTTAGTATTTTTAAATAGATTTATAGTGGTTTTGGCACTTTGACCAAAACGTTATAAGTTTGTTGAAACACTTTAATCAAAAATACTATAAATCTTACTTAGAAATACCGTAACTAAGATAAATTAAATTGACTCAAGACTTAATAGAAACCAGTTTATATGCACAAATAAAAAAATTCAAATAAGGAGAGTTGCATGCAAGTTACTATATTTTTAAATAGGCTTACAGTATTTTGAACACTAACTAAGAAATTGAATTGATTTACCTTATCAAGCGGTCCAAATCGAAGAATTGATTCACCTTGTGGATTGGTCCACGAAAAAGATGAATATTGTGATTATGAGATCGACAGAGAGAATAATCTCATATTAGTAAGGATTACAAGAAGAGTCATGTTATATACACTACTAGGCTTGACCCACAATTTAACAGCTAATTTTTAGGTTGAATTAGTTTTTGACATGATATATACACTTATTATTAACTCATATTCATTAATATCATGATATATATTGGTATTTATGGCGGATAGATGCAGATGAGCAAACCTTTTGTAGCATCTAAAAAGATATAGCAGCACCCTAATGAAGTTTGAACTCTAAACCCTTAAAAGAGTAAGGGGAAGATGAGAGGATAGTCCAGTGCCATTAAACATTGAAAGATTCGGGTTACATATATTAAATTTTGCCTCACAATTTAATAGTCTAAGTTTTTTGGATTAAATTAATGTCTGAACTAATATGTGTTATTAATCTTAGCCAAGTTAACTTACACTCATTAATATTTGATTTCTAATAATTATTGTGAAGTGTGAAGAGTATTTTGAGGAATATAATAATAAAAAAATATCAATTAAAAATATAGAAAAAAAAAGACACCTTGTGTAGAAAGTTAAATAGAGAGGTTTTATTTTTAGAAAATTCTTCCTATTGGATGCCCAAAAAGAACAGCCAACAGATTCAGATGAGTGTAGTGACAATTGAATTGAGTCAAAAATGAAGGTAGAATCAATCCCTCCCACCCCTGACAGATGAGTCTGCTCACTGAGTAGAGCAAATCTCTGCATAGAAGCTGCCTACCATGAGAATCCACGAGGAGATTTTTGTGATTCTTTCTTTTAATGGTCATGTGATGTTCCGAGGCATGCTAAGATAAATATATCTTGTACGGTAGGTAGCTCAGGGGATCTATCTATTATTTTTACAAGATGATGTAGCAGCTCATTGTGAAAGGCACACCAGCCATGACTTGAAATGACGACAAAGGAATTCCAGTAGATTGCTTGCTAAAGCAGGGAAAGCACAAAGATGGAGTGGGTATGACGAGGAATGGCAATCGGCAGAATCATCGTCAGCTTCTTCGTATCCATGAATGCTCGAGAGATGATGGAAATAACATTCAAATGAATCCAAAAGAATAAAAAAAAAAAAAAGAGTGATTTTGATCTCCCGTATCTTCTTTACGCAGGGGAGGTCCGAAGTCAACAACCTCAATCAACAGTTTTCATGTCGCTTGTTTCCCGCTATCGAAGAATCACTTGAATCACATCTAGTTTTCATGTAGATTTTATTTACTCACCTAATCCGGTTGACTTCCTCGGCAACGTGAGGAGGAGCCTCCGGGAATCCTCCTCCCGAGTAATCCAAAGCTCGCTTCTTTGGCTTTGCGCTCGAAGAAAATGACTCCCCAACGGACACCCCGCAGTCAAGCAGCGGAGCGGTGGAGAAGCCTCGCCCCTGTCGGGAGGCACGGGTCCCAAGTGCACGGCCCACTACCTGCGACCGCCGTGAGCGCAACCGAGTCCATGGAGAGGGCCTCCACCGAGGAGACCAACGACAACATTTCTCTTCCTTTTTCTTTATTCCCTGCGCTTTGTGATGCACGAACAAAAGCGTCGAAGCGCACGCATCCAGAGGGAGCGGAGAGAGAGAAAGAGCAGTTCTTTTGCTCTGCTACCGAGCGTATCTCTTTTCTCTGGTAGCTGAAGAAGTAGTTCGACTTGCCCTCGAATGCTTTTCCGTGTAATTTCCTGCCAAGGTCGCCGCTTCCCTCCGTCCCTCCCTCCCAGCGTTTCTTGCACGCTGCTGAGCTATTAACTCTGCAGGCTGTGAGCCCTGGGAGCTGAAGAGAAGCGCAGCGGCCATCTCTGCAACTGACCATGCCGCCGCACACAGAGGCGACCTTCCTTCTTCTTCTTCTTCTTCTACTCTGCTTCTTCTCTGCCACAGGTGATGCTTTGTTTTCTTTCCTCGATGCTCTTCGCCGAGTGTTCTTCTCTTGCGCTGCGCAAGTTTGGATTTTTGACGCCCCAAGTTCCCCCTTTTGACCTCTTCTCGGTGCTCTTTAACGCGCTGTCGTCGTCTGTGGCAGCTGAAGGTGGGAGCTTTGCGAGGCTGGGCGTCAACTATGGCACCCTCGGCAACGATCTCCCCTCCGCCGCTCGCTCTGTGGACCTCCTCCACTCTCTTGGCGCCGGTGCAGTCAAGATCTATGACGCCAACCCCGCCATCCTCCGGGCACTCGCTGGCACCCGTCTCCGCGTCTCCATCATGGTGCCCAACGAAGTCATCCCCTCCCTGGGCGTCAACGCCTGCGCCGCCGACGCCTGGGTCGCCACCAACCTCGTCCCCTTCTACCCCGCCGTCCGCGTCCGCTACCTCCTCGTCGGCAACGAGATTCTCTCCTACACCTCCCTCGCCAACTCCACCTGGCCCTTCCTCGTCCCCGCCATGGTCAACATCCACCGCGCCCTCAGCGCCCGCTCCATCCGCGACGTCAAGGTCGGCACGACCCTCGCCATGGACGCCCTCACGATCTCCTTCCCGCCCTCCGCAGGCGCCTTCCGCTCTGACATCGCTGAGCCGGTGATGCGCCCTCTACTCCGTTTCCTCCACAACACCCGCTCCTACTACTTCGTGGACGCCTACCCTTACTTCGCCTGGGCCTCGAATCCCTCCTCCATCCGCCTTGACTACGCCCTCTTTACCTCCAATGCGAGTTTCAACTACTTCGACCCAGGGAGCAAGCTAACCTACACCAATCTGTTCGACCAGATGCTCGACGCCGTGGCGGCGGCGATGTGCCGGCTAGGGTCCGGCGACGTCCGGATCGCGGTGGCGGAGACGGGTTGGCCGAACGCCGGCGACCTGGACCAGATCGGGGCCAACGTACACAACGCGGCCATCTACAACAGGAACCTCGCGCGGCGGCTGGCGGTGCGTCCGGCCGTAGGAACGCCAGCGCGGCCAGGGGCGGTGACGCCGGTGTTCGTTTTTTCTCTCTACAACGAGAATCAGAAGCCCGGGCCGGGGACGGAGCGCCACTGGGGGCTGCTGTACCCCAACGGGAGCAAGGTGTACGAAGTGGACCTCAGCGGGCGGCGGCCGCTGGACTCGTACCCGCCGCTGCCGTCCCCGCAGAACAACGAGCCGTACAAGGGGAAGATCTGGTGCGTGTTCGGCGGCGACCGGAAGGCGGCCGTAGGGGCGGCGCTGGCGTACGCGTGCGGGCAGGGGAACGGCACGTGCGACGCGATCCGCCCTGGGGGGCCATGCTACAAGCCCAACACGCTCGTGGCGCACGCGAGCTACGCGTTCAACTCCTACTGGCAGCAGTTTCGGAAGGCGGGCGGGACGTGCTTCTTCGACGGGCTCGCCGTGCAGACCGAAACCGACCCAAGTAAAGGCCCACTTCCTTTCTCTTTACGGCTGCTTCCTACATAAGTATATGTCAGTCTTTATTGTCCATAACCTGTTCGCTGAAAGTTCAAACCGATGCAAGTGTTGCATGGCCCAGAGTGTGATATAGCAGGTAGGATTAGATTATGCTAGGATTCACAAAGAACTGAAATATAGAATATGGTTTTAAGGTTTAGAATTGTACCAAAATTAATTGTAGACCAATGTAAAGATTGCAGTGTTTAAATCGAGAAGTCAGAACTAAAATGATAGCAACTTCTTTATGTGAAAATTAAGATGAATGTGATATATACCATATTGCAACGGCAACAAATTGGAGTTGATTTGAGATGGGTAGGTAGTGGTTATGATTGGACTTACGAAAACAATAAACTGCTTAGGCTTGATATCAATAGAAATGAAAATGTTTATGATATTGTTCAAGTCATAAAATATGTCATAAAATATATCTTTCCTCTATATGTACTTGCTGAGGTTGGCATTTTGGCCACCGACAAGATGTAGCTCGAGTCATTGTTGTTAGAGATTTCCTAGTTATGAAGTATATTATAACAGATGATATGGATGAGGCTAACAATTAGTTGTTTCTGATTTATTAGACTTGTGTCTGGTTGTCCATACCTCGATAATATATAGTGCCTAGCATAGAGCAAAACATAGAACAAAGTAATGTGTCTTTTACTAATATTATCTTTGCAATTATTCTGAAAGATTGGATAAACAAACATTTGAATTAATGGAGCCTTGTATATGGCAGAATATTGAACAAAGGAATGTTCTTTGACTCACTCACAAAATGGTATGACTGGTTAGAGAAAGAAGCATTCAACCTAAAGTGACATTCCCATTCAACTTGACACCAAGGATAAACATCTTTTTCACACAGGGGAAAGTTTGTCTCGAAATGATTTGAAGGATTGGGGAATCAAACATTTAATTTGATACTAAGAAACAACTCACTGTTTTCAGGTAAGGGAAACTTTGACAATTTAATCACCTATTAACTTATGCTTTGAAGTTTAAAATGTACATGTTTAGCAAAATTCTCTAACATGTATGCCATTTTTTAGCTGATTTCTTCATGGTTTGTATCATGATCATGATATATTTTGAGGAACTAGTGTCCCTCTTTCATTTCTGTAATACACTCTCAATTGTTGAAACTGTTCTTCATGCTTCAGTAGATTATACCGTTCATGACAATATAGGAGAATTGTTTGTAAAAGTACAGTTATGGAGAAATCGTGTCGGAGGCAATGCTCTCTTCACGGCCTTACAGATTCATGAAATAATGTGGCTTTACGGTTATGCAAAAAAATTTCAAGCTAATGATTCTCGTTTTTATTTGTTTTCTCTCCTGCTATATTTGTTGTCTTGATTGAGATCCCTGGTTAGAGTGACTTTTGTTGATCTCTGCAGGTTATGGATCTTGCAAATACGCGAGTTTGACAATCTGATTATTAACACTAACAGCATGTCAAAATGAAGATGTAAGCTGCGGAATCCATTTGTTGAAACTCTTATTTCTTTCCGGTGTTATGGGTTATTTTGAGATGACTTTGCAGTGGTATCTGAATTTCGAGGATTACCTATCTGTATCGTTCCAACTTACATAAATTTTATCGTGTTATGCTGTTCATCTATTCTCTACCTGTTTTTTCTTCTAATTTCTTTTGGCGTTTTCGTTCATTTGTCTTTCGTTCCACTTCATAAAATTTGTTGATGTCGATATTTATAACCAGGAAGCATATAAATTCTGTGATAAATATGAGCAATTACTTTTATGCAGTTGGTTTAGAAAATTCTCCAGGGTTACTTGGGAGTGAGCAAAAGTTTCATTTGGATGAAACCAAAGTCTCCTCCTCTTACAATGTTAATGAGTTCCAAAAGAGTGTAGCAGATTATCTGCAATTACAGATGTATACTTGGCCTTGAAGATGCACACACAAATCATGTCAAAGCTTATAAAATATATTAGAATACATTAGAATTTTTTAGGATGAGCCTCTTGAGACTGTTAGCTGAATAGAACATAACTGTAATTGAACGATAATATCCCGCTCATCAGTTGAGGGAAATCATATAAATAGGTGTTCATTCAATGAATAAAGTGTATTCTTTTGTGTTCTCATCTATTTCTAACATGGTATCTGAGCAGTTTGCTTAGAACAAGCTCTCTTCTTGTTGTCAAACAACAGCAAGTTTCTATCTCTTCCGGCCACGTGCAGAGGCTGTCGCGACATCTGCCTCCTCTACCGACAGAACTTACGAGATCATCATCGATCTCCCGGCATCATCTATCCTATTTCTGCGAAGCCGCAGCCGTCGGCATCATCTGTCCCTTTTCTGTGAAGTTGTAGTCGCCGGACAACTTCTCACAGTGAACACTGCTACAGCTGCGGCAACCGTGGCATCATCTATTTCGCTGGAGATCTATTCCCCACCCCGACCGTGGTCTTCTTCGTGCCGGAACCAGCCACTGCGTCTTCAACCTCCATTCCCACAACTCCATCAACCAGAGTCCTTCAGAACACCACCTGTGCTGTAGACATTGCCATGGTCTTCTTCGTGCAGGAACCAGCCATTGCACTCTAACTCCACCACCACAATTTCATCAAAAGAGAACATTTGCAGAACTGCATTCTTGGTGTTCTTCTCCTTAATGGCATGATGCACGACCGAGCACTGGCGACTTAAATTAGCACCGCATTGATTCGGACGCTTTCTCTCCCTTCTGGAAGTTCCGACACCATCTGGCGCTTGCGGTCCTGCTGCAGCGGGCGACGACAGGAGTCTTGTCCCTCCTCACACATCCGGCTGGCTGGTCTCGCCTCATCAGCGTGGCGTCCTGCACGAGGCAGTCTTCCTCGTGCTTCACCGCTGTCGCATCATCCTTAACAAGCAGCGGCACTTCCGTGACCGCGTTCTCTCTTCATCAGCAGTTCATTCCTATGCCGCTTGCAATGTGCAAACCTGCTCACCCATCTACTTCTATCTCCTTTCCTGTCATTTCTCTTGAGTTCCTTTTAACTTATTCCATATGTCTTCCTCGTCGCCTACCCATGACGCCACAACTCTCTTACCTGCTGGGGCTTCTTCTTCAAATACTGGGCCTGTTTCCATTAATGCTGCCTCTCTCATTCCCTTTAAATTATCCAAAGGCGGCAACTACGCGTCTTGGCGTGCTCAATTCTCTAATCTCTTATTTGGCTATGATTTGTTAGGTTATATTGATAGCTCTCTCAATTATCCACCAGCAATGGTTCAAGTTCCCGGAGAACTTAACCCAGTACCAAATGTAGCCTACAAGCTATGGTTACATCAAGATAAGCTTATTCTCCAAGCAATTCAAGCTTCTGTTGCCGAGTCCATCGCTCCCTTGTGTCCTCCTGTACCACTGCTGCGGAGGCTTGGACCAAACTACAAACTACATTAGCGAGCCGCTCACGGACCCACATGCTTGGACTACTTTCCAACCTTATGACCTTCAAGCAAGAGGGCAGTATTGTTGTCGACTACTTACAACATATCAAACTAATGATCGATGACCTGTCTTTGATAGGTCATTCACTTTCTGATGTAGAGGTACTCGTCCATACGCTTAATGGATTGAGTTCGGAGTTCAAAGAACTGGCCGCAACACTCCGCGTGCGTAACTCTCTAATTTCCTTTGAAGAACTTTATGACAAGTTGATAAACTATGAAACTTACCTGAAGCGTGACACCAAGCTGCCAGGACCTCTACTAGGACCTCCCATCACAGCTCAATTCAACCACACATTCAAAAGGCACAACCGCAAATATAACAAGAATGCTTCGAAAGGTGTGGCCAACTCTCCTACTTCCTATATGAACAACCACCCATCGCTTCCTCCTCCATATCCTCCGCATCTCAACCATCGTCCGAACACTTCATTTTCGCCATGTCGTCCTCCTCCTCAACAACCAGTTGTATGCCAGTTGTGCGACAAAATTGGTCACACTGCCAAAGTTTGCCGGTCTCGGCCTCGACTCCCACCTCCATCAACCTGGCCTCAAGCAAATGTCCTGACTGCTCATTCTGAAAGTCAGTCTAATTGGATTGTGGACTCTGGCGCCTCCCACCATATCACTTCCGATCTCCAGAATTTGTCGCTCCATAATAACTTTGGCGGACATGAAGACATCGTCGTCGGTGATGGTACAAAAATTCCTATTACTCATATTGGTTCTACAAAGTTTAATTTCAATACCACTTCTTTCACACTCGATAATGTTATGTGTGAACCTCACATCAAAAAGAAATATTATTTCAGTCTCTCAATTCTGTCAACAAAATCATACTTCCATTGAATTCTTTCCTGATTACTTTCTTGTCAAGGACTTGAGCACAGGGGCATCCCTAGTTCACGGTCTGAATAAAGACAACATCTACGAATGACCGTCAGCCCTGTTTCTCACTCAGCCTATTGCCAACTCATCCACTGCTGCTCTAGTTGACATATGTCATCGTCGGCTTGGTCATCCCTCTACCTCTCTTCAATAAAAATTATTTTCTCGCTATTCAATTCCTATTTTTAAGTCTAGTAAGGTTATTACTCACTGTGATGCTTGTCTTAGCAATAAGAGTCATCAATTGCCTTTTGGTACCTCCTCTCTTTCCTGCTCTAAACCATTTGAAGTAGTTTACATTGATATTTGGGGTCATGCATCAGTTATTTCCTTTGATAAGTTTAGATACTATGTTATCTTTGTAGACTATTTTACGAAGTATACATGGTTATATCTCCTTCGTCAAAAGTTTGATGTCACTGTTGTCTTTTCTAACTTTAAAAACTTGGTTGAAAACTACTTTTAGACCACTATTAAAACTATATATTCTGGAGGGGGTGAATATCAAGCCCTTGTATCTCATCTATCTGCTTGGGGTATTCAATATCTTAAGTCCCCCCCCCCCCCCATATACGCCTCAATTGGTTAGTTCTGTCGAACGTAAACATCGTCATATTGTTGAAACTAGTTTGACATTGCTCCATCAAACTTCCATGCCATCTTCCTTTTGGTCCGTCGCATTTCAAACGACTATCTACCTCATTAATCGCATGCCCACTCCTACTCTACACTATCAATCACCATTGAAAAGCTCTTTAAAAAACGTCCCAATCTACAAACATTGAAAGTCTTTGGCTGTCTCTGTTATCCGTGGTTACGTCCCTACAATTCCAATAAAATGCAGCCTCACTCTCGCCCTTGCATTTTCATCGGATATTCCCTTGAACATAATACTTTTTGATGTTATGATCCTCACTCTGCTAAAGTCTTTGTTTCTAGACATGTCACTTTTGTAGAATCTGTTTTTCCCTTTCGTGATCATAGGCAATCTGTCGTCTCATTGAGTTCCTCTAACACATCTTCATCCACCCACATGCCTTTGCCAGATCCACATTCTCTTGTTACTTCTGTTCCACACCTTTCTTCTTCCTTCTCTCCTCCAGCTTCTCCTCTTTTAGAACCTCAGCCTTTGTCCTCCCATAGTTCGGGTGATTCTGTCGTCCTTCTGTCTGACTCCACTAGTGCTAACCCTCAGCTCTTACCATCCAACACTGTTATACCCTCCCGGCATCCAATGCAAACTCGTCCCAAGAGTGGTGTTTTTCAACCCCGTCAAGTTCTTGACCTCCATATTAGCATTACACCGTCCCCCGACTCTACTGAACCATCTTCCTTTTCTCAGGCCCAAAAATCTTTTCATTGGCGTAAAGCCATGTGTGAGGAGTATGACGCTCTTCTTCATAATGCTACATGGACACTTATCCCCTCTCATTCCACACAAAACATTATCGAGTGTAAGTGGGTCTATCGAATTAAACGAAAGTCTGATGGTTCGATTAATCACTATAAAGCACGACTTGTGGCTAAAGGGTTTCATCAACGCCCTGGTATTGACTACACTGAGACATTCAGTCCTGTTGTCAAACCTACTACTATTCGGCTAATCCTAAGTCTGGCAATATCCAACAACCGGTGTTTATGCCAATTAGATGTTAACAATGCCTTTTTACAAGGGACTCTTACTGAAGATGTCTTCATGAAACAACCTCCAGGCTTTATACATCCTAAATATCCACGACATGTATGTAAACTCCAAAAGGCCATTTATGGACTTCGTCAGGCTCCACGGGTCTGGTATACTGAACTTGGCCTATACTTATCTTCGGTTGGCTTCATTAACTCCAAATCTGATGCCTCTTTATTTCTACGCCGACAACATGTGTGCACTATCTATCTTCTGGTCTATGTGGACGATATTATTGTCACCGGTGATAACTCTATAGAGGTTCAAGTGTTTATCAAGTTATTGGCCGACATATTTTCTCTTAAGGATCTTGGCCATCTGAATTATTTTCTCGGTGTCGAGGCCACATTTACGTCTTCTGGTCTCTTCCTTTCACAGAGAAAGTATATTCATGACTTGAAGACTAATATACATGATGCAAAAGAAGTTATCACTCCTTTGTCCTCTAGTGACTTATTTAAGTTATGTGATGGCAGTCCTGCTACATACTCTACTCAGTATCGGCAGGTCGTTGGCTCCTTACAATATCTCGCTCTTACTCGTCCAAATATCTCATTTGCAGTTAATAAATTATCTTAATTTATGCATCGACCGTCTACTTTACACTGGATTGCTGTCAAACGCGTTTTGCATTATCTTAAAGGGACCACTGATCATAGTATTTTTCTTCACAAACACTCTCCCCCTCAGCTTCATGCCTTTGCCGATGCTGATTGGGCGGAAAATATTGATGATAGAACATCCATATCAGGTTATATTATTTTTCTTGGTGCCAACCCGATTAATTGGAGTTCTAAGAAACAAAAAACGATTGTCAGGTCTATTACTAAAGTTGAATATCGTGCTATTGACGACTGTACTCTTTTCCTTCTTATCTATCCCTTTATAATCTTGTAATTATTTTAAGCATCTCTGCTCCATTGAAGCGTCCTATTATATCTAAAGTAGCACCCTATAATTGTAGACCGTTACATGAGTTTATGTTTATTTTATTTTAATAATTGTTAACCTTTAATTATAATTTTTATATTGACGATCACCTACCTACAGTGTCAACCTAATAGGAAAATAATTAATTCATTAATTTTTTATGACATTTAAATCACTCATCTAAAATATATGATAGGCTGTTTTATATACCGATAGGATTTAATGGGAGTCTCGATCTAACCTTTTTTTAAAGAAATATATATCATAGGCTGTCACATCCTTCTCCGCCTCACGTGAGGTTGATGATTACGGTAGTAAAGATGTTATTATTTATTAGACAATCCCTGCAGCAGCAGCAGCAGTTGATGTAACAATGAAAACTATATGGCAACGGAAGATGAAATCTGCATCCAATCCATTCAAACTAAAAGAGTAGAAGAAGCAATAGAGATAGAAATAGAGGAGGAGAGGCAGAAGAAAACCCACAGGTAAAGGAAGTCCTCAAAGCAGCAGCACTAAATATAACCAAAACACAGGAAAACATTAAGTGTCATGTGACCCATGTAAATGGTCAGTCAGACAAGTAACAATTTTAAGTCAAACCCTATATCCATAGATTTTATAGAGAAAACACATATAGAAAGCATGACCAATTCACATTGTGATCGTAGTAATAATGATCAAGCAAAATCCAGTATGTGTGTACAAAGGATGGATGATAGATAGAAAGAAGAAGAGAAGGTTGTTGGAGCAGTGACCAAAAGATTTTTGATCATAAAAATATTGGCCGTCGCACACCGCTAGAAGTCGATCCGTCATAAGACTTTTTGGAGTCATCGGACCTCCTCCTCTTGATGACAATAATCCAAGTAACAATCTCCAAGAGCAAGGCAATGCCACCCAAAGTGCAAACTGTGATGATAAAATACACTGTCCACTTGTGATCGATGCTCAGTATCTGCAGACCTTTGAAGACATTGACAATCCCCAACACAATCACAGTGTATCCCACGGAGTGATGGTAGATGTTCCAGCACAATCTGTACTTGTGATCCTTCTTCGGCCTCAGGAGCAGAGCAGAAACCTGCAATGGATCACACAGGCCCAGCCACAAAAGACAAATCAAGATCGGTTGCTGCATAACTCATCAACAAGTTTTAAATGAACAGATAACAAACTCTCGAATGACTTGTTTCTCCGAGTAATTCAAATAGTAGAATGTCAATTGGCCACATAACTCATCGACAGGTTTAGCATATCTCATTTGAAGAACACGGTTGTCGACAGATTTCTTTCTCTGAAAAATAAATAATACAAAGAATACAGGTTACCTGGATGGTGCAAAGAGTAAAAAGGGCGATGCCGATATTGCGATGAGTGGTGTGCTGGATTCCCTTGGATTTGGAGCCAAGAACGAGACCAGTAGCCCAGCCACCAACTCCAACAGCATAGCCAATAATTTGGCACGATACATGAAGATAAAACCATGCAGGGTCTGCAGACCTGAATGTTTTCAGATATCTTGCGAAGAGTTGGCCAATTGGAAGCAAAATTCCCCAGCTCACAGCATTCAGAATTCCATGTACCTGTGTAGGTTGGAGACAAAAAGTATTGTATGTACAATTCATATATGCTATGTTTTAGGCAACATATCGCAGCAGAAGATCACACATCTAAAAAGGTTCGAGCGGAGTTTCTGAGTCCTGTAACCTTCCAATTAAGTAAAATTAAGGAATTCTGAGTAAATTCTAATTGTTTGATGGCTATGAATTGATTTGTCGAACTTGAAATCAAAATATTGCTTGAGAGTCTTAACTGTTCCTATATTAGCAATTTATAGCACTCCTACGATGGAACAAATTTCTACTCCAATAAAAAAAAGGTTCGAAAAGAGTTTTGAGTCCTGTAATATTCCAATATACATGTTGAGTAAAATTAAGAAAAAAAAAAAAAGGGATTTCAGGTAGACTAACACATTAAATTCTAATTGTTTGATGGCTATGAATTGGTTTGCAAAACTTGAAATCAAAATATTGCTTGAGAGTCTTAACTGTTCCTATATTAGCAATTTATAGCACTTCTACGATAGAACAAATTTCTACTCCAATAAAAAAAGTTTCGAAAAGAGTTTAGATCCTGTAAGCTTCCAATATGCATGTTGAGTAAAATTAAGAAAAAAAAAAGGATTTCGGGTAGACTAACACATTAAATTCTAATTATTTGATGGCTATGAATTAGTTTGCAAAACTTGAAATCAAAATATTGCTTGAGAGTCTTAACTGTTCCTATATTAGCAATTTATAGCACTTCTACGATGGAACAAATTTCTACTGTAATAAAAAAAAGGTTCGAAAAGAGTTTTGAGTCCTGTAATCTTCCAATATACATGTTGAGTAAAATTAAGAAAAAAAAAGGATTTCAGGTAGACTAACACATTAAATTATAATTGTTTGATGGCTATGAATTGATTTGCCAAACTTGAAATCAAAATGTTGCTTGAGAGTCTTAACTATTTCTATATTAGCAATTTATAGCACTTCTAAAATGGAACAAATTTCTACCCCAATAAAAAAAATGTTTGAAAAGAGTTTTGAGCCCTGTAAGCTTCCAATATGCATGTTGAGTAAAATTAAGAAAAAAAAAGATTTCGGGTAGACTAACACAGTAAATTCTCATTGTTTGCTGGCTATGAATTGGTTTGCCAAACCTGAAATCAAAATATTGCTTGAGAGTCTTAACTATTTCTATATTAGCAATTTATAGCACTTCTAAAATGGAACAAATTTCTACTCCAATAAAAAAAGGTTCGAAAAGAGTTTTGAGTCCTGTAAGCTTCCAATATTCGTGTTGAGTAAAATTAAGAATAAAAAAGATTTCGGGTAGACTAACTCAGTAAATTCTAATTGTTTGCTGGATATGAATTGGTTTGCCAAACCTGAAATCAAAATATTGCTTGAGAGTCTTAACTATTCCTATATTAGCAATTTATAGCACTTCTATGATGGAACAAATTTCTACTCCAATAAAAAAAGGTTCGAAAAGAGTTTTGAGTCCTGTAAACTTTCAATATGCATGTTGAGTAAAATTAAGAAAAAAAAGAATTTCAGATAGACTAACACAGTAAATTCTCATTGTTTGCTGGCTATGAATTGGTTTGCCAAATCAGAAATCAAAATATTGCTTGAGAGTCTTAAATGTTTCTATATTAGCAATTTATAGCACTTCTATGATGGAAAAAATTTCTACTCTAATAAAAAAAGGTTCGAAAAGAGTTTTGAGTCCTGTAAACTTCCAATATGCATGTTGAGTAAAATAAAAAAAAAAGGATTCAGGTAGACTAACCCAGTAAATTCTAATTGTTCTGCCTATGAATTAGTTTGTAAAACTTAAAATCAAAATATTGCTTGAGAGACTTAAATATTACTTGAGAGTCTTAAAATCAAAATCAAATATATTGCTTCCTATATTTGTAATTTATAGCACTTCTACTATGCCAAAGTGACAGGAACAAATTTCTACTCAAAATAAACATGAAGTGAGATGGACAATAACCATTTCCACACTGTATACAAACAAAGACTCTTAAAAGTGCTACATCCTTGATTAATATTAGGAAGTTTATGCAGAGTGACATATAAGCCATGCATTTGGAGAGTTAGTATGTGATAATGGTGACTGATAAAACCATGCATTACTTGTGAAAGCATGGAGGTGGTTGATACCATCAACCTATTCAGCACAGTTTTTTAAGTCAATTGTGATCAGAAGCAAGACACATCTTTCAAAGACCAAAGTTTGACAATGGAAGTGAAGCTATTGAAAGGATGACTACATGAACTAATTCATACTTCTCAGAAATTGAAGTAAAAAAACAACATAAAAAAGCAAGATTTACAGACTTTCGATAGGACCTATTTCACTTATCACGATGTTAGCGGCTTATCCAGTCACTCAAAATTTATTATCATTTTATTTTTTATATTTGATTATTTTCTTCTCGAGACCTTTCACTTTTTTTTAGAATTAGTTTTTGTTTATTTACTTTTATCCATATGGGGCAGAAAAGAAATATTTAACCACAAAAGTTAGAACTCCATTTTTTCTGTTAGCAGGAGTTCTAGGTGTGGGTTTAAGCATTGAAAATAAGAAAGATTACACGTAAAACTCATACAAAGAAAGAGGAAAAAGTACATTAGAAGATTTTGTTAAATTTATAAATTTTTTTTTACAAAGGCTAAATGGTAAAGATAAAATTTGACCTGATTATCCTGACATCAAAGTTGTTACCAAAATAAGTTATTTCATATGAATTTTCTGAGAATTCATTACGTATTGGATCATTTTTTCCAACGGGTTTTTAAATTATTCTCCTCAAATTTGCTTCTAAAAGAAAAAAATTTGAACCTTATATCAGCATAATTCCAAATCAGCCAAAAAAATCAACTTCAGAAAGAAACCAAAACATTCACTGCGAAAAATGAAGGATTTTTAAGGGAAGGGAAATGATGGCAGGAAACGCATAAATTCCACTTACATATTTGTTTCTGGCGGCGGTGCCTCCGCCGGCTACCGAGATCGACCCCTTGATGAGATCCAACTGTCCGAGCGACTGCAAATTGTCGGGCTTGAAGTCGTGCTTTTGGGGGACGCCATTCGCCACCGCGGACCCCACCTGCCACGCCTGCTTCACCTCCGTCATCCCCGCCGGAAGCTTCATCTTCGCGAAGAGCCGCATCACCCCCCCGGACTGCTCCGCCGCCATGTCCGACGTCTCGAACTCGATCGGCCCCTCCGTGACGGGGCCGTACTTGGTGATGTTGTACGTCTTCAGGCCCATCACGCCGTTAGGCTGGCGGAACGCGATCAGGGTCTGGCACCCGACCATGCCGCCACCGCTGGGGTTGATCGCCCACGACACCCACCCCTCCGGCCCCGCGGGCGGCGCCACGAACGCGAGGGACAGCGTGGCGGACGCAGTGTCGTAGGACCAGTGGAGCGAGGAGGAGAGGCGGGGCAGGTCGATGCACGCGGCGTACACGCGGTTGGAGGAGAACGTCATGGAGGAGCAGCCACTGGCGGCGGCAGAAGCCGAGCCCACAGCAGAGAGGAGGAAGAGAAGACGAAAGCCTAGAGCAGCCATGGCGCCAGCCAAAACCCAAACTTCGGAGATGGCCGTCTTCCTCACGTGCTCTTCACAACAGGCCTGGGAAACGAAGATATAAGGAATCGAGGGGGGTTTTCGCAAGAAAAGGAAGGAGCACAAACGAGGCGTCTACGTATATGTTAGTAATTGATTAGGGATTCGAATGCCTAATATACCGAGAGGAGGAGACGGAAAAGATCGATGGAACAGTGCGTCGTTACGAATTCTCGGTTAACGAGGGGTTCCATTGCCAAAATTAGCGAGGGAGACGAAGGAAAGATTACAGCTCGCTTCTCTGAGAGACAGCGAGAGAGAGAGAGAGACGCGGGACGAGGAAGGAAGGACGGTACGTTGTTACGCGGGGGTGTCATAACGAGGACGCGTGGCATCGTCTAATTCGGTGTCGCGTGCGTAATGGAGCTGTGGCCCGAGAAATTAACGCGGGGTTCGGGCGACGGGAAAATTTGTTATCCTCACCCTTAAATTTAGAAAGCTGCACTCCGACGCTCCGAATCTTGAATACTTTTCGTTATTTGTCGGAGTTGGTTTGTACGGCAGAAAACAAAAGGTGGATAGTGTAATTTAACCCAAATTTCTTTTTGTGTATATTTATACATAATAATTTGTAATTGGACTAATTTTTTATATAATTTATGTTAGAAAGTGTCAAATAATAGTGAAATAGATGTAAATTTATTCAAAATAAAAAATAAGAAACCAATTAGAATTTGTATAACGGAGTATTATTCTTAGTTTTAACAAGAATGTGATGCCATTTATAATTGCTTAACTATTATTAAGTCCACAAATTTGTTACTATTCATAAGTAACTTTTAATACAATTCATGCTAAAAAAAAAATCAAAACAGTGAAATTGGATGTGAAGTTTCTCATATGATAACCTTATTTCTCATATGATTACCTTATTAATATATAAAGTAGAGTTTTATATTCTTGGGTTAATATCCAATTGAGTCGGTTAGGATACTTCTTAAGTCATTATATTTTTAAAAGCATAGCATATAAATGTCTCCCGTCAAGTTAACAAATATTAGAGAGTGCTTACATAACATTTGACTCACAATAAACCATTAGTATAATGATATATATAATTTTTTTTTTTTTAGAAAATATCCATTTTAGTCTCTATGATTTTGCCTATGAATCACTTAAGCTCTTATAATTTTGTTCATATCTAAAATAACCCCTACATTTTAAAAAATATAGCATATAAGTTCCTCTCATCAAGTTTGAATCGATAGATATTAGAGTCAAATTACATGACATGCTAAATCATAATAAATCATCAATATAATGATACATATAATTTAAGTTAATAAAAAGTATATTTTGTCGAGGAAGAGGTAGTGGCGGAGGCATTAGTGACGAACAAAGGCAAAGAGACAGAGGCAGGAGAGGCCAGAGGCAGGTAGAGGGAGAGCTGGACTACCACATCATAGGCACGACAGGTAGAGGCACAAATGAGGACAAAGTGGGAAAGGGTAGGAACGAAAAATGCCTAAGAGGAGGAACAGGGACTAGGAGACCATTTGCTTGTCGAGCGTCAGATTGGTTGACACATATCCACATGAGGTAGTACCAAAAGCTCCTGAGCTCGTCATTAGCGTCAGAGAGGCTGCATGCATATGATATTTTGTTAGATAGCAACGACTCAATGTTGCTGTTAGTGGTCGCTTCCACAATGACGCCTCCTCTTGCCATTGACGGTGGTCTCAATTTTTTAATTTAAATTATATATTATTATATTAATGATTTATTGTGAATCAATATGTCACTTAAGTAGACGATAATATTTGTTAACTCAAAGTTAACAAGAGGAGCTTATATACTATATTTTTAAAAATATATGAGCTATTTTAGACACGAGTAAAACCATGAAGCTTAAGTGGTCCACAGCTAAAATCATAGAGGCTAAAATAAATTTTTAATATTTAAATTATTGGTTATAGGTGCCCTACAAGCCAATCATGTGAGTGATGGCACGTGTGACGCGCTGTGCGATGTTTTTGCTTATGATCATTATTGACATATTCTCACATTATATTATTTGTTACATATATATATATATGATGATACCCTTGGTTCTGTGCAATGAGAATCAAATTATGATGAGATCATGATAATGAGATCGATTCACCTTTAAACACAAATCCTGAATAATCCCGATCATAGGTTACTCGAGAGAGACAATGAGATAACCGGACAGACTGGTGTACTATATACCCGTCCATATGATGGAGGTAGCTGACCTCATAGCTACTTGTGTGGAGACACTAAGGATATAGTACAGGTTCTCATTGGAGAATGAGTTCACTGATTGATCCGCTTATGAAATGTTGTATGGTTGAAGATACCTAATGTCAAACAGCGATTCCATAGTCCTAGTTGTGTATCCGGTCCTTTGACTTGAGACACCAAGGATGTCTTGTATGAGTACTCCTTTCTTTGACGCTAGACGTACATGTTTGAAAATTTTCATATCTGGTATAATTGGTTATCAAGATTGATAGCCAACCTTACGAAGGCAATTGAGTGTCAATAGAGGATCAACCACTCTCGGTATTATGAGAGGAATATCTCATATATGTTTACTCAGACAAATCCCTAGCTAGAGTGATTCAGATTGATAGAGAAAGAGTTCTCCGGTAGAATCCGATTAGAGCAAGATAAACTAATTTCGTATGTGACTTAATAGTACCATATCCAATATATGATCTCTGGAATATTAGTTGGATGAGGGATTATAGATACACGATAATTGTGGATAGACAGGTCCGATGGATTTGATCCCCCTGTACCGTCTGGGGACTATGGCGTAGTGGCTAGTATGTCCATAGTCGATGAGTCGAGTGAATTATTATGGAGATAATAATTTACTATATCAGAAAGAGTTATGATGGGAGCGACTCACGGCTAGCTTGATATCGGGCCTAGAGGGTCACACACATATGGTGGATGCTTTAGCGAATAGAGGATTGGATAGAGATCCAATTAGCCCCTATTCTCATTAGATGAGACCGTAAGTTAATGGGCTCCTTGATTGAGGCCCAATCAGAGGCCCAAGGAGATTATTGGATATAGATCCAATAATACAAGGTTAATGGATAATTGGATGGAGATCTAATATCCATTAAGATAGAAGCCCTAGGGGTTTTTTGTGGCTCTCTATAAATAGGAGGGGAGACTCATGGTTGATAGGCTGCAGCTTTGGCCTCCCCCTCCTATTCTCATCCCTCCCTTTGCGCAAGAGTTACGAGATCAGATTGGAGAAGTTTTGTTGCAGAAATCCATCGTATGGATACCGCTAGAAGGAGGATGCTTGACATCCTTTATCCTCTCCATCCGGATCTGGAATATAGGAATATACGATCTCCTTAAGTAAAATCAATCTCTCACACATCATGGTTTTTTTCGATTTTACGGTTTTTATCGTGACCACAATCTTTTGCATGATGATTTGATCTGCATGGGAAACTGATTTTTTGTTTTGATTTTTGCTATGCATATGATGCACCCGCTGAGGTTTCCCAACAGTGGTATCAGAGCCAAGGTTTTCATGAAAAAGATTGGTTTTAAATTGCGTATGATGAGATTGAATCGTGTAGAATCATTATACGAGTTATTGCTACATTTTCGCAGCAAAGACACCTAGAAAAGAGGGTGGCCGGCCACGACCAGGCCCTCTGCAAGGGTGGCTGGCCATAGCTAGGCCCCCTACAGGGGCGGCCAGCTATGGCCTAGCCACCCGCAAGGGTGCAACCGGCTGTGGCCAGGGCCAGCCCACAAGGGAGGCCGGTGGCGCCCACAAGGGGCGGCAGACGCCAGCGACCTGCAGGCGACCGCCCGTAGGGGCAGCAGCTTGTAGGGGCGGCGACGACGACAGCGCAGATGGGGCAAACGGGTTAGGGCAATCCTTTTAAGAAAAAAAAACTATTTTGCCCCTCTAAATTTAGGAAATTTTAAGGATTGTCCTCATTTATAGAATTCCCTAAACACCCTCAATAATTCTAGAAATTTTGAGGATTGTCCCCTGATCCAAAATTATGAAAATGCCCTTGATAATTTTAAAAATTTCGAGCATATCTTGATTTCTAAAAAATAATTAATTAAATAGTTTAATTAATTATTATATATATCTAGTAATCTTATATATTATATATATCATATGTGATGTATGATGTAGATGGATGATCATGAGTCATGTGTTATGATGTGTATAATTATGATTATTATTATTATTATTGGGGCCTGCGAGCCTTCGTTTTTCTCATTTATTGTTGGGCTTGCATGCTTGTGATTATTTATAATTACATAAAGAGGCGTGGTGGGAGCGTGGAGGTGACAACGAGGCCCACAATGCCATGGCGGGAGATTATGATGTATGGTGATGTGATGATCCGACATAATTGATGATAACGAGATCAATAATCACAGGGCATAGAGATGCGTCGATGCACACATAGATCCTGTTATGAGTGATTAGGCCCATTGGCTCGGGCTTAATCATATTAGGTGATGACTCATGATCATCCGGTGTGGCTTGCATATGTGATGTATTATACACCTACTAGATATATATATATATATATATATATATATATATATATATATATATATATATATATATATATATATATATATATATATATATATATATATATATATATATATATACATGTGATGTAGATATATATTAAATATGTATGTGTGTGACACGACATATTAGGAAACTGATACAAAACAAAAACCCCTCCTACGATAATATTAAGTCAGTAAGTGTGAGGCAATAAGATTGACCCATATGGCCTTCCATCGTTAAAGGAAGAAATTAAATCATGACATAGATTGAGTTGGTCGAGTCACTTGAGGCTCACCTATCTATATGATCGAGTTCTGCCTATGACATATAGATGTCACCAGTAACTTAAGGACATGGTATGACTTGGTCGAGCAGTCGAGAGCATATCCATTAAATCAGACTCATCTTGTAACGATGGTAATGACTTAACTGAACTTTATGGTTGGTTGAGCAATCGAGATCATGATGATTCAGAAGCCAAACATGACGGGAATCAGAAAGAGTTGTGATTGGCAAAAGTTGTCTACCTTTTGGGCTTAGTATAATTTGTCGAGTCTCTCGAGGTTGCACCCAGACGCCAATTGGATCTTGATCCCTACTAGAAGTCTGCCAGAGACTTTCGTCTCACGTGTCGATGGTATTGCGTGATTCACTAGGAAAATAACAAGAGTACATTAATATAGAAGTTCATATCTAAGTATTTTCTATAAAATCTGCATGTTATTTATTTTTGTTATATCTTGTTTTATCATAAACATGACGTTCGTAAACCCCCTACGTGGTATACTTGATGCAAATCACCTCACTGGTCCAAACTACGTGGATTGGCTCCATAATTTGAGAATTGTTCTCACTGCGGAGAAAATCACATACGTCCTTGATACATTTGTGTCCACGCCAGAAGAAAAGGCAAGCGAGGATGAGATCACTCACCGTGTGAAGTATATAGATGATTCCACGTTGACAAAATATTACATGTTGGCCTTCATGGCTCCTGAGTTACAGAGGAAACATGATAATATAGATGTAGATTCTATCATCCTTCATCTCCGCCACATGAGGCAACATGAGGCAACATGAAAATATGGATACAGAGGCAACATGAGAAAATAGAGGCAACTTGAGAAACAGGGAAGAACTCAAATATATTAGATATCTAAGAGACTCTTCCAAGCCAGGATAACAAAAAGGACATCGG
Organism: Ensete ventricosum; assembly: GCA_029747655.1. NCBI lineage: Eukaryota > Viridiplantae > Streptophyta > Magnoliopsida > Zingiberales > Musaceae > Ensete > Ensete ventricosum. The sequence goes on along the minus strand of JAQQAF010000008.1, from coordinate 19,876,471 downwards.
TTAATAACCATGTCCTAAAAATGATAGAGTGGATTGAGAAACTCACAGGTCTAGGAATAGTCCTAGAGGATAGCCTGTGCATTGATCTTATACTTCAGCTCCTACCAGATACTTTTCCTCACTTCATCATGAATTTTAACATGAGCAAGTTTGAGGTGACTCTCCCTGAGCTCCTCAATATGTTAAGGGAAGCTGAGAGTGCCATCAAGAAGGAGAAGCCAGTTCTCTATATTGGTGAGACCAAAAAGAAAAGGAAGGCCAGCAAGACCCTTAAGAAGGGCAAGGGCAAAGGAAGTCCCAGTAAGACAAAGGTTACCAAGAAGACCTAGTAAAGGACAAAGGCCAGTGCTTCCACTATGGCTAAGATGGGCATTGGAAGAGAAACTGTAAGGACTACCTTATAGATAAGGTGAAACAGAAGCTTGGAGAAGCTTTAAGTATATTGATGATCAGTCTCCACTTGCTAGATTTTCATGATAACACATGGGTATTGGATACCGAGAGTGCTTATCATATCTGTAATTCGTTGCAGGTTCTGGCAAGACCTAGGAGATTAGCCAAAGGCGAGATGAACCTCAAGATGGGTAATAGAAAAAGAGTTGTTGCAATTGTCGTTGGGGAGGTCATCCTACATCTGCCTGGTGGAGTTATTATTATATTAGATACATGCTATTTTGTCCCTTCCATTATTAAAAATATTATTTTTATCTCTTGTTTAACAATTAGTGGATATAAATTAGTTTTTGAGAATAATAATTGTTCAATAGTTATGGATGATGAGATCATCATTAGAGGGACCTTTATAAATAGCTTATATATGTTAGACACTTCTCCACATATCATGAATATAAATATGTCTAAGAGGAAAAGAGATAAGGTGATTAATCCATACCTATGACATTGTAGGCCAGGTCATATACATGAGGGAATGATTCAAAAGTTGCTGAAAGATGAATACTTAGATCCATTTGACTATGGGCCATATGCAACTTGCAAACCTTGCCTTCGTGGGAAGATGACCAACTCTCCTTTCAATGGAACTGAAGAGAGAGCCACTGAGTTATTGGAACTCATACATAGTGATATATGTGATACCATGTCGACTTAGGCTATAGATGGTTACTCATACTTCATTACATTCACTAATGATTTCTCTAGGTATGGACACGTGTACTTGATGAAGTATAAGTCCGAGGCCTTTGAGAAATTCAGGGAATATAAGAAAGAGGTGGAGAACCAAATTGGAAAGAGTATTAAGACACTTCGATAAGATACTTAAATCCATTTGACTATGAGTCATATGCAACTTGCGAACCTTGCCTTCGTGGGAAGATGACCAACTCTCCTTTTAGTGAAACTGGAGAAAGAGCCACTGAGTTATTGAAACTCATACATAGTGATATATATGGTCCCATGTTGACTCAGGATATAGGTGGTTACTCATACTTCATTATATTCACTAATGATTTCTCTGGGTATGGACATGTGTACTTGATGAAGTACAAGTCCAAGGCCTTTGAGAAATTTAGGGAATATAAGAATGAGGTGGAGAACCAAATTGAAAAGAGTATTATGACACTTCGATAAGATACTTAGATCCATTTGACTATGAGTCATATACAACTTGCGAACCTTATCTTCGTGGGAAAATGACCAACTCACCTTTTAGTGGAACTGAGAGAGAGTCACTGAGTTATTGGAACTCATACATAGTGATGTATGTGGTCCTATGTTGACTCAGGCTATAGGTGATTACTCATATTTCATTATATTCACTGATGATTTCTCTAGGTATGTACACGTGTACTTGATTAAGTATAAGTCTGAGGCTTTTGAGAAATTCAAGAAATATAAGAATGAGGTGGAGAACCAAATTGGAAAAAGTATTAAGACACTTCGATCAGATCGAAGAGGAGAGTACTTGAGTACGAAGTTCACCCAACAATGAGATTCTATCCCAGTAGATACCTCCTTATACACCTCAACTCAATGGTGTTAGAAAGGAAGAATCACACACTGTTAGACAAAATACGATCCACGATGAATTTCGCTGACCTACCCATCTCATTCTCGGGATACGGTATAGAGATCGTAACTTACCTTCTGAATAGAGTTACATCAAAATCGGTAGTGTCTACACCATATGAGATATTAAAAAGAAAGAAGCCCGATCTTAAGGTAGTTAAGATTTGGCGGTATCCTGCCCATATTAGAAGACACAACCCTGACAATGTGGAATCAATGACGGAATGGTGCACATCCGTGGGATACTCTAAGGAGATTTTGGGGTATTATTTCTATCATCCTGAGGACCGAAATGTCTTTGTTGCCAAGAGAGCTGTGTTCCTTGAGAAGGAACACATTCTTGGTGAAACAGTGGGATTGAGATACAATTGAGTGAGGTTGGAGAACCTAGCTCAAGCACCATTCCAGAGCCCGAGTTTGTTCAGGTACCTAACACACAAATTCCAACTTTGCCTAGGTCTAGCAGAGTATCTCACTCTACTGAAAGATATATGAGATATATCAGTGGAGAGGACTCTCAGGATGTTGATCCTCAAACCTATGAGGAGACTATTATGAGTATAGACTCTGGGAACTAGCAAGAAGCCATGAATTCTGAGATGGATTCCATATACTCTAACAAGTTTTGAAACCTTGTGGATGCACTTGAGGGTATCATATCCATCGGCTGCAAATGGATCTTCAAAAAGAAGATCAGAGTAGATTGAAAGGTAGAGACCTATAAGGCATGGCTGGTAGCTAAAGGATATCATCAAAGATAATGAGTTAACTATGACGAAACCTTTTCACTTGTAGTCATGCTTAAGTCCATTAGAATTCTTTTGACCATTGCAGTACACTATGACTATGAGATCTGACAGATGGATATTAAAATGATATTCTTCAATGGTAACCTCGAGGAGGAGATGTATATGATACAGCCAGAAGGATTCATATCCAGAGAGAGTCCAGATAAAGTGTGTAGGTTGCTCAAGTTCATTTATGGACTAAAGTAAACTTCTCGAAGTTAAAACATAAGATTTGATGAGATGATCATATCCTATCACTTCATTAAGAACGAAGATAAGTCTTGTGTGTACATGAAGGTAAGTGGGAGTGCTATCACATTCTTGGTATTGTATGTGGATGACATCCTAATAATTGGGAATGATGTAGGAATGCTCTCCAAAGTAAAGATTTAGTTATCCAGAAACTTCTCTATGAAAGACTTAAGGGAAACATCCTATATTTTAGGGGATTCCAGATCTATAGAGATAGATCAAAGATGATGCTTGGATTGTCTCGGTCAATATACATAAACTCCATTATCAAAAGGTTTGGTATGGAGAATTCTAAGAGAGGTCTCATACCGATGAGAGATGAAATATCATTTTCTAGGAGTATGTCCCTAAACACTCCTGAAGAAGGGCAAACTATTGGGAAACCTCAGCGGGTGCATCACATGCACAACAAAAATCAAAACAAAAATCAGTTTTCCATGCAGATCAAATCATCATGCAAAAGATTAGGGTAGCGAGAAAAATGTAAAACTAAAAAACTGCATCATGTGTGAGAGATTGGTTACCTAGGGAGATCGTATATCCCTTTATTCTAGATCCGGATAGAGAAGATGAAGGAAGTCAAGCATCTTCCCTTCCACACGATGGATTTCTGCAGCAAAACTCCTCCAATCTAATCTCACAACTCTTACGTAAAGGGAAGGAGGAGAATAAGAGGGGAAGGCCAAAGTTGCAGCCTATCAATCATGAGTCTCCCCTCCTATTTATATAGAGCCACCAAAAACCCTAGGGCTCCTACCTTATTAGGTATTGGATCTTCATCCAATTACCCACTAAACTTGTATTATTGGATTTCTATCCAATAATCTTCTTAGGCCTCTAATTGGGCCTTAATCAAGGAATCCATCAGCATAGGGTCTCATCTAATGAGAATGTGGGCTAATTGGATCTCCATACAATCCTCTATTCGCTGAAGCATCCACCATATGTGTATGACCCTCTAGGCTCGATACCGAGCTGGTTGTGAGTCACTCCCATCAGAATTCTTTCTGATATAGTAAATTATTATCTCCATAATAATTCAATCGACTCATCAACTATGGACAGATTAGGCCACTGCGCCATAGTCCTCAGATAGTACAGGGGGATCGAATCCATCAGACCTGTCTGTCATCGGTTACTGTGTTTCTATAATATCTCATCCAACTAATATCTCAGAGACCATATTTTGGATATGGTACTATCAGGCCATATACAAAATCTGTCATATTTCACTCTAATCGGATTCTCCTAGAGAACTCTTTTTTTCTCAATCCGAATGATCTTGGCCAAGGATTTGTCTGAGTAAGAATATATGGGATATTCCTCTCATGATACCGAGAGTGGATGATCCTATATTGATACTCAATTACCTTCGTAAGGTTCTACCAATCCCGATAACCAACTGTGCCAGATCTAGAACTTTCCAAACCTGTAAGTCTGGCGTTAAAGAAAGAAGTACTCATACAAGACATCATTGGTGTCTCAAGTCTAAGGACTAGATACACAACTGAAACTATAGAATCACTGTCTAACATTAGGTATCATTAACCATGCAACATTTCATAAGTGGATCAATCAATGAACTCATTCTCTAATGAGTACATGTACTATATCCTTAGTATCTCCATATAAGTGGCTATGAGACCAGCCGCCTCCATCATATAGACGGGTATATAGTATACCAATCTGTCCGGTTATTTCAATGTCCTTCTCGAGTAACCTATGACCAGGATTATTTAGGATATGTGTTTAAAGGTGAATCGATCTTATTATCGTGATCTCATCACGAACCGATTCCCATTGCACAAAACAAAGGAAATCATAATATATATGCAACAAATAATATAATATAAGAATATATCAATATTAATCATAAGCAAAAAGATTACGTAGTGTGTCACACGTGTCATCACTCACATGATTGGCTTGTAAGGCACCTGTAACTAGCAATCTCTCATTTGACCTAAAGCCAATCACCTATGTGTCTGATCCCCATCAAACCCTTGTGACGCTCAAATATAATCTGAGCTAGCAGCTTCGTCAGTGGATCTGAAATGTTATATTCGGATGAAATTCTTTCCATTACTATATCTTTACGGGCTATGTTCTCTCTTATCATATGAAACATCCTCAGAACATGCTTAGACTCCTAATGAGACATAGGTTCCCTTGTTAGAGTTATCGCCCTGTTGCTATCACAATATATGGGAATCGGCTCCATATTGCATGGTACAACTCCCAAATCTCTGATGAACTTCTTCATCCACACCCCTTCCTTTGCTGCTTCTGCTGCAGCAATGTATTCTGGCTCTGTAGTCGAGTCAGTAGTAATATCTTGCTTGGAACTCTTCCAGCTTACTACTCCTGCATTTAGGGCGAAAATATACCCTGAATTTGACTTGCTATCATCAATGTCAGATAGAAAACTTGAGTCCATGTAGTCCTCAACCTGGAGGCTACTTCCTCCATATATCAGTAAAAGATCTTTAGTCCTTCTCAAGTACTTAAGGATACACTTTACTGTTTTCTAATATTCTAAACCTGGATCTGCCTGATACATGCTCGTGACACTCAAGCCTGTTACATAGCATTGCATATATGATAGACCCTATAAGAGGCATAAGGTATCTTATCCATATTTGGCCTTTCTTCAGGAGTCTTTGGGGACATACTCCTATAAAGTGATATTCCATGTCTCATCGGTATAAGACCTCTCTTGGAATTCTCCATGCCAAACCTTTTGATAATGGAGTCTATATACCTAGACTGAGATAAACCAATCATCCTTTTGGATCTATCTCTATAGATCCGGATACCTAAAATATAGGATGCTTCCCCTAAGTTTTTAATGGAGAAGTTTCTAGATAGCCAATCCTTTACTGTGGAGAGCATTCCTACGTCATTCCCAATGATTAGGATGTCATCTATATATTAGCACCAAGAAGGTGATAGCACTTCCACTTACCTTCATGTACACACAACGCTTATCTTCGTTCTTAATAAAGTCATAAGATCTGATCACCTCATTAAATCTTATATTCCAACTTTAGGAAGCTTGCTTCAATCCATAAATGGATCTAAGCAACTTGTACACTATATCTGGACTCTCTTTGGATATGAATCCCTCTGGATATATTATATACACCTCCTCCTTGAGGTTGCCATTGAGGAATGTTGTTTTGACATCCATCTGTCAGATCTTATAGTCATAGTGTGCTGCAATAACCAAAATAATTCTAATGGACTTAATCATGGCTACATGTGAAAAGGTTTTGTTATAGTCAACTCATTATCTTTGACGATATCCTTTAGCTACCAGCCTTGTTTTATAAGTCTTTACCTTTCCATCCACTATGATCTTATTCTTGAAGATCCATTTGCAGCCGATTTGTACAATACCCTCAGGTGCATCCACAAAGTTCCAAACATTGTTAGAGTATATGAAATCTATCTTAGAATTCATGGCTTCTTGCTACTTCCCAGAGTCTATACTTATAATAGCCTCCTCGTAGGTCTGAGGATCAATATCCTGAGAGTCATCTCCATTGATATATCCCACATTATCTTTCAAGAGGGTGAGACACTCTACTATACCTACGTAAAGTTTGAATTTATGTGTTAGGTACATGAACAGACTTAGGCTATGGAATGGTGCTTGAGCTAGGTTCTCCAACCTCACTCAATTTTATCTCACTCCCACTGTTTCCACCAAGAATGTGTTCCTTCTCAAGGAACACAGCTCTCTTGGCAATAAAGACCTTTCAGTCCTCGGGATGATAGAAATAATACCCATAAGTTTTCTTTAAGTACCCCACGAATATACACCATTTTATCCTTGATTCCAACTTATCGGGGTTGTGTCTTCTAATGTGAGCAGGACAGCCCCAAATCTTAACAATCTTAAGATCGGGCTTCTTTCCTTTCTATATATCATATGGTGTAGACACTACCAACTTTGATGAAACTCTGTTCAGAAGGTAAGCTACAGTTTCTAGGGCGTACCCCAATGAGATGGGTAGGTAAGCGAAACTCATCATGGACCACACCATGTCTAACAATATGTGATTCCTCCTTTCTGATACACCATTGAGCTGAGGTATATAAAAAGGTGTCCATTGGGATAGAATCTCATTATCCCTGAGGAAATAGGTGAACTCTGTACTCAAGTACTCTCCTCCTTGATCTGATCAAAGAGTCTTAATACTCTTTCCAATTTAGTTCTCTACCTCATTCTTATATTCCCTGAATTTCTCGAAGGCATCAGATTTGTACTTCATTAAGTACATGTGTCCATACCTAGAGAAATCATTAGTGAATGTAATGAAATATGAGTAACCACCTATAGCCTGAGTCGACATGAGACCACATACATCACTATGTATGAGTTCCAATAACTCGGTGGCTCTCTCTAGTTCTACTAAAAGGAGAGTTGGTCATCTTCCCATGAAGGCAAGGTTCACAAGTTGCATATGTATCATAGTCAAATGGATCTAAGTATCCATCTTTCAGCAGCTTTTGAATCATTCCCTCATGTATATTACCTAGCCTACAATGCCATAAGTATGCATTATTCACCTGATCTCTTTTCCTCTTAGACACATTTATATTCACGATATGTGGAGAAGTGTCTAACACATATAAGCCATTTATAATGTTCCATCTAGTAATGATCTTATTATCCATAATTATTGAATAATTATTATTCTCAAAAATTAATTTATATCCAATAATTATCAAACAAGAGATAGAAATAATATTTTTGATAATAGAGGGAATAAAATAGCATGCATCTAATGCAATAATAGCTTTACTAGGCAGATGTAGGGTGACCTCTCCAACAACAACTGCAGCAACTCTTGCTCTATTGCCCATCTTGAGGTCTATCTCACCTCTAGTCAATCTTTTAGGTCTTGTCAAAAAATGCAACGAATTATAGATATAATAAACACTCCCGGTATCCAATACCCATATGTTATCATGAAAATCTAACAAGTAGAGATTAATCATGAATATACCTGAAGCTTCTCCAAGCTTCTATCTCGCTTTCTCTACAAGGTAGTCCTTATAGTTCCTCTTCCAATGCCCGTCTTGGCTGTAGTAGAAGCACTGTCCTTTGTTCTTTGCCGGGTCTCTCTTGGCAACCTTTGCTTATCTGGTCTTTCTTTGCCCTTGCCCTTCTTAAGGGTCTTACTAGTCTTCCTTTTCTTTTTGGTCTCACCAATGTAGAGAATTGACTTCTCCTTCTTGATAGCACTCTCAGCTTCCCTCAACATATTGAGGAGCTCAGAGAGAGTCACCTCAAACTTGTTCATATTAAAGTTAATAATGAACTATGAAAAGGAATCCGGTAGGGACTGAGGTATAAGATCAACAGATAGGTTATCCACTAGCACTATCTATATATTTCACAAAGTGAGTGATCTCATCCTCGCTTATCCTTTCCTTCAGTGTGGGCACAATCATGTTAAGAACATATACGATTTTATCTTCCGTGAGAATAATTCTCAAATTGCAGAGCTTTTGGACCAATGAGGCAGTTGGCATCAAGTATGCCACGTAGGGGTTTTGCAAGCGACAAGAAAGATATAGCGTAAATTAAATAACATACAGATTTTATAAAAATACTAATTAAGACATGGGCTTCTATCTTAATGTACTCCTACTATTTTCTTAGCGAATCACGCAACACCCTCGACACGTGAGACGAAAGTCTCTGACAGACTCCTAGTGGGGATCGGGATCCAATTGGTGTCTTAGTGCAACCTCGAGGGACTCAACCAATTACATTAAGCCTAAAAGGTAGACAACTCTTGCCAATCATAACTCATTGTGATTCCCGTCATGTTCGGCCTCTGAATCATCATAGTCTCGAGGGACTCGATCAACCATGACGTTCAATTAAGTCATCACCATCATTATAAGATGAGTCTGATTCGATAATATATCCTCGTGGGACTCGACCAAGCATATCATGTCCTCAGGTCACCGGTGACATCTCTATATCGTAGGTAGATCTCAATCACGTAGATAGGTGAGCCTCGAGGGACTCGACCAACTCAACCTATGTCGTGATTAAATTTCTTCATATAATGATGGAAGGCCATGTGGGTCAATCTTATTGGCTCACGCTTACCGACTTAATATTATCTTAGGAGGAGTTTTTGTATCAGTCTCCTTATATGTCGTGTCATACACATACATATTTAATATATATCTACATCGCATATATATATATATATATATATATATATATATATATATATATATATATATATATATATACATATATCTAGTAGGTGTATTTAACACATCACATATACAAGCCACACCGGATGATCATGAGCCATCACCTAATATGATTAAGCCCGAGTCAATGGGCTTAATTACTCACAATAGGATCTATGTGTGCATTGGTGCATCTTCATGCCTTGTGATTGTTGATCTCGTCATCATCGGTTCCATCGGATCGTTGCATCACCATGTATCGTAATCTCTCGCCATGGCATCGTGGGTCCCGCTGTCACCTCCACGCTCCCGTTGCGCCTCTCTATGTAATTAAAAATAATCATAGGCACGCAGGCCCAATAATAAATGAGAAAAATGTAGGCTCGTAGCTCGTAGGCCCCAATAATAATAATAATCATAATTACGCACATCACAACACTTGGCTCATGATTATCCATCTACATCATATATCACACGTACATCACATCATATGTAGGATTACTAGATATATATAATAATTAATTAAATTATTTAATTAATTATTTTTCTAGAAATCAGGACACACTTAGAATTTCTAAAATTTTTAAGGGTATTTTTGTAATTTTGGAAGAGAGGACAGTCCTCGAAATTTTTAAAATTTTAAGGGGCAAGATCATCCTTTTCTCAAAAGGATGCCCTAACCCCTCTTGCCCTATCTACGCCGTCATCGCCACCGTTGCTACTGCCCCTGCGCAGGCGACGGTTGGCCCTGCCCATCGGCAGCCACCCTTGTGGCCGGCGTCGTGGCCCCTGTTGGCGGCAAGGCTGGCTGCGGGCGGCAGCCCCTTGCGGGCGCCCTATAGTTGGCCCCCTTTGCGGGCTGGCCTCCCTCGCGGGTTGGCCTTGGACGCAGCCGGTCGCCCCCTTGTAGGGGGCCTTGGCCGCGGTCTGGCCATGGGTGGTCGGCCCTGCATGGGGGCTGGCCGTGGTTGGCCGCCCCTCCTTGCTGCCTTCGTTGCAAAAACGCAGCAAGAACACGAAAACCTTGGCTCTGATACCATTGTTAGGAAACCTCAATGGGTGCATCATATGCGCAGTGACAATCAAAACAAAAACCAATTTCCCATGCAGATCAAATCGTCGTGCAAAAGATTGGGGTAGCGAGAAAAATGTAAAACCAAAAAATCACATCATGTGTGAGAGATTGGTTACCTAGGGAGATAGTATATCCCTTGATTCCAGATCCAGATGGAGAGGATGAAGGAAGTCAAGCGTCTTCCTCTCTAGCAGTATCCACACGATGGACCTCTGTAGTAAAACTCCTCCAATCTAATCTCACAACTCTTGGCAAAGGGAGGGAGGAGAATAGGAGGGGAAGGCCAAAGTTGTAGCCTATCAACCATGAGTCTCCTCTCCTATTTATAGAGAGCCACCAAAAACCCTAGGGCATGCCTTAGTAGGTATTGGATCTCCATCCAATTACCTACTAACATTGCATTATTGGATCTTTATCCAATAATCTCGTTAGACCTCTAATTGGGCCTTAATCAAGGAGCCCATCAGTATAGGGTCTCATCTAAGAAGAATATGGGCTAATTGGATCTTCATCCAATCATCTATTTGTTGAAGTATCCATTGTATGTGTATAACTCTCTAGGGTCGATACCGAGCTGGCTGCGAGTCACTCTCATCAAAACTCCTTCTGATATAGTGAATTATTATCTCTATAATAGTTCAATCGACTCATGGACTATAGACCTACTAGGCTACTATGTCAGTCCCTAAACGGTACAGGAGGATCAAATACATCGGACCTGTCTGTCCTCAGTTACCGTATATCTATAATCCCTCAACCAACTAATATCCCAAAGATCATATTTTGGATATGGTAATGTCAGGCCACATACAGAATGCATCATAGTTTCGCTCTAATCGGATTCTCTCGGAGAACTCTTTCTCTCTCAATCCGAATGACCCTAGCCAAGGATTTATTTGAGCAAGCACATATGAGATATTTCTCTCATGATATCAAGAGTAGATGATCTTCTATTGACACTCAATTGCCTTCGTAAGGTTGGTTACCAATCCTGATAACCAGTTGTACCAGATTTGAAACTATCTAAACATGTAAGTCTGACATCAAAGAAAGGAGTACTCATAAAAGACATCCTTTGTTTCTCAATTCTAAGAACTAGATACACAATTGGGACTATGAAATCACTATCTAATATTAGGTATCATTAACCATACAACATTCCATAAGCGGATCAATCAGTGAACTTATTCTCCAATGAGCACCTGTACTATATCCTTAGTGTCTCCACGCAAGTAGCTATGAGACCAGTCGTCTCCATCATATCGATAGGTATATAGTACACCGATCTGTCCGATTATCTCAATGTCCCTCTCGAGTAACCTATGATCGGGATTATTTAGGATATGTGTTTAAAGGTGAATCAATCTCATTATCGTGATCTCATTACGATCTGATTCCCATTGCACAGAACCAAGGACATCACAATATATATGCAACAAATAATATAATATGAGAATATACCAATATTAATCATATACAAAAAGATTACGTAGTGTGTCACACGTGCCATCACTCACGTGATTGGCTTGTAGGGCACCTGTAACTAGCACAAACATGGATAAAATACCCTATGCCTCAGCTATTGGATCTATCATGTATGTTATGCTATGTATCAGGCCTGATATAGCACATGCTCTGAGTGTCACAAGCTGGTATCAGGCAGATCCAGGTTTAGAACACTGAAAGACAGTAAAGTGTATCCTTAAGTACTTGAGATGGACTAAAAATCTTTTATTGGTATGTGGAGGAGGTAGCCTCCAGGTTGAGGGCTACATAGACTTGAGTTTTCAGTTTGACATTGATGATAACAAGTCAAACTCAGGGTATGTTTTCACCCTGAATGGAATAGTAAGCTGGAAGAGTTTCAAGCAAGATGCTACTATTGACTCGACCATAGAGGCGGAATACATTATTGCAGCAAAAGAAGGGGTATGCATAAAGAAGTTCATCATGATATGAGAGTTGTACCAAGCAGCATGTAGCTGATTCCCATATATTGCAAAAGCGATAGGGCGATAACTCTTGCAAGGGAACCTAGGTCTCATCAGAATTGTTCTGAGGAGGTTCCACTGATTAGAGCGATCATGACCCATAAAGATATAGCAATAGAAAGAGTTTCATCCGAAGATAACATTGTAGATCCACTATCGAAGCCGCTGGCTCAGATTATATTTGAGCATCATAGGAGTCTGATAGGGATTAGTCACATAGGTGATTGGCTTTAGAACAAGTGAGAGATTGCTGATTACAGGTGCCCTACAAGCCAATCACATGAGTGATGACACGTGTGACACGTTGTACGATCTTTTTACTTATGATTATTATTGGTATATTCTCACATTATATTATTTGTTGCATATATATATTGTGATGTCCTTGATTCTGTACAATGAGAATCGGATCATGATGAGATCATGATAATGAGGTCGATTCACCTTTAAACATAAATCCTGAATAATCTCAGTCATAGGTTACTCGAGAGGTACATCGAGATAACCGAACAGACCGGTGTACTATATACTCGTCTATATGATGGAGGCGGCTGGTCTCATAGCCACTTGTGTAGAGACACTAAGGATATAATACAGTTGCTCATTAGAGAATAAGTTCACTAATTGATCCGCTTATAGAATACTATATGGTTGAAGATACCTAATGTCAGACAGCATTCCATAGTCCTAATTGTGTATCTGGTCCTTTGACTTTAGACACCAATGATGCCTTATATGAGTTCTCATTTCTTTGACGCCAGACATACAGGTTTGGAAAGTTTCAAATCTGGTACGATTGATTATCGGGATTGGTAGCCAAACTTATGAAGGTAATTGAGTGTCAATAGAGGATCATCCACTTTTAGTCTCATGACAGAAATATCTTATATGTGCTTGCTCAGACAAATCCCTAACCAGGGTAATTCGGATTGAGAGAGAAAGAGTTCTCCGGTAGAATCCAATTAGAGCAAGATAAACTAATTCCGTATGTGACCTAACATTACCATATCCAATATACGATCTTTGGGATATTAGTTGGATGAGAGATTATAGATACATGATAACTATGGATAGACAGGTCCGATAAATTTGATCCCCTTGTACCGTTTGGGGACTATGACGTAGTGGCCTAGTACATCCATAGTCGATGAGTCTAGTGAATTATTATGGAGATAATAATTCACTATATCAGAAGAAATTCTGATGGGATAGACTCATGGCCATCTCGGTATCCGGTCTAAAGGGTCACACACATATGTTGGATGCTTCAACGAATAGAGGATTGAATGAAGATCCAATTAGTCCCTATTCTCATTAGATGAGACCCTAAGCTAATGGGCTCCTTGATTGAGGCTCAATTAGAGGACCAAGAAGATTATTGGATAGAGATCCAATAATGCAATGTTAGTAGATAATTGGATGAAGATCAAATATCCACTAAGGCAGGAGCCCTAAGGTTTTTTTGTGGCTCTCTATAAATAGCAGGGGAGGCTTATGGTTGATAGGCTGCAGCTTTGGCCTCCCCCGCCTATTCTCCTCCCTCCCTTTGCCCAAGAGTTGTGAGATCAGATTGGAGGAGTTTTGCTGTAGAGATCCATCGTGTGGATACCGCTAGAGAGGAGGATGCTTGACCTCCTTTATCCTCTCTATTTGGATCTGGCATCCGGATCTGGAATACAGGGATATACGATCTCCCTAAGTAAAATAAATCTCTCACACATGTGATGCACCCGCTGAGGTTTCCTAATCTTTTTCGATTTTGTAATTTTTCTCATGATCCTAATCTTTTTTATGAAGATTTGATCTGTGCGGAAAACTGATTTTCTGTTTTGATTTTCGCTGCACATGTGATGCACCCGCTGAGGTTTCCTAATCTTTTCTTACGAAAGATTGGTTTTAAACTGTGTGTGATGAGATTGAAACATGTAGAATCATTCTATGTGTTATTGCTATGTTTTCGCAGCAAAGGCAGCAAGGAAAGAGGGTGGCTGGCCACAACCAGACCCCTTGCAAGGGCGATCAGCTACGGCCAGGCCACCCGCAAGGGGGCGGCTGGCAACGACCAAGGCTAGCCCGTAGGGCGACGCTTGCAGGCATAAGTGCCGCCCGCAAGGGCTGCCGCCTGTCGCCAGCAGGGGCAATGCTTGCCCGTGGTCAGTCCGTAGAGGGGCGGCGCCCGTGGAGGTGCCGCTCGCGGGAGTGAAGCCGGTCGTAGGGCAGCGGTGGCCGCGGTGGCGGCAGCGCGGAGGGGGCAAAGGGGTTAGGGCATTCCTTTTGAGAAAAGAACTATTTTGCCCCTCTAAATTTAGGAAATTTCAAGTACTGTCCTCGTTTATAGAATTTCCTAAATACCCTCAATAATTCTAAAAATTTCAGGACTGTCCTCTGATCCAAAATTATAAAAATACCCTTGATAATTCTAGAAATTTTGAGCATGTCTTGATTTCTAAAAAATAATTAATTAAATAGTTTAATTAATTATTATATATATCTAGTAATCCAGTATATGATGTGATGAATGATGTGGATGGATGATCATGAGCCATGTGTTGTAATGTGTAAAAATGTGATTATTATTATTATTAGGGTTTGCGAGCCTCCATTTTTCTCATTTATTGTTGGGTTTGCATGCCTGTGATTATTTGTAATTACATTGAGAGGCATGGTGGGAGCGTAGAGGTGACAGCGGGACCCATGATGCCATGGCCAGAGATTATAACGCATGGTGATGCGATGATCCGACGGAACCGATGATGACGAGATTAATAATCACAGGGCATGGAGATGTGTCGATGCACACATAGATCCCATTAAGTGATTAGGCCCATTGGCTCGGACTTAATCATATTAGGTGATGACTCATAATCATCCGGTGTGGCTTGCATATGTGATGTATTATAAACCTACTAGATATATGTATATCTATATTTGCATGCGATGTAGATATATATTAAATATATATGTGTGTGACACGACATATTAGGAGATCGATACAAAATGAAAACCCCTCCTACGATAATATTAAGTCGGTAAGAGTGAGGCAATAAGATTGACCCATGTGGCCTTCCATCGTTATAGGAAAAAATTGAATCATGACATAGGTTGAGTTGATCGAGTCACTCAAGGCTCACCTATCTACGTGATCGAGTTCTTGCCTACGACATATAGATGTCACCGGTGATGTGAGGACATTGTATAACTTGGTCGAGCAGTCGAGAGCATATCCATTGAATCAGACTTATCTTGTAACGATGGTGATGACTTAACTGAACTTCATGGTTGGTCGAGTAGTCAAGACCATGATGATTTAGAGGCCGAACATGACGGGAATCACAAGGAGTTGTGATTGACAAGAGTTGTCTACCTTTTGGACTTAGTGTAATTGGTCGAGTCCCTCAAGGTTGCACTAAGATGCCAGTTAGATCTCGATCCCCACTAGGAGTCTGTCAGAGACTTTTGTCTCACATGTTGAGGTGTCGCATGATTTGCTAGGAAAATAGTGGGAGCACATTAAGATTGAAGTCCATATCTTAATTAGTATTTTTTTATAAAATCTGCATGCTATTTATTTTTGCTATATCTTTTTTTGTCAGAATCATGTCGCTTGCAAACCCTCTGCATGGTATACTTGATGCCAATCGCCTCATTGGTCCAAACTACATGGATTGGCTCCATAATGTGAGAATTATTATCACTACGGAGAAAATCGCATACGTCCTTGATACATTTGTGCCCACGCCAGAAGAAGGGACAAACTACACGGATTTGATCTCCCTGTACCATCTGGGGACTATGGCGTAGTTGCTTTTTACGTCCATAGTTGATGAGTCAAGTGAATTATTATGGAGATAATAATTCACTATATCAGAAGGAGTTCTGATGGGAGCGACTCACGACCAGCTCAGTATTGGGCCTAGAGGATCACACACATATGGTGGATGCTTTAGCGAATATAATATTGGATGAAGATCCAATTAGCCCGTATTCTCATTAGATGAGACCCTAAGCTGATGGGCTCCTTGATTGAGGTCCAATTAGAGGCCCAATGAGATTATTGGATAGAGATCCAATAATGCAAGGTTAGTGAGTAATTGGATGGAGATCCAATACCCAATAAAGCAAGAGCCCTAAGATTTTTTGGTGGCTCTCTATAAATAGGAAGGGAGACTCATGGTTGATAGGCTGCAACTTTGGCCTCCCCCCTCTTATTCTCCTCCCTCCCTATGCACAAGAGTTGTGAGATTAGATTAGAGGAGTTTTGCTATAGAGATCCATCATGTGGATATCGCTATAGAGGAGGATGCTTGACCTCCTTCATCCTCTCCATCCAGATCTGGGATACAGATATATACGATCTCCCTAGGTAAAATCAATCTCTTACACATCGTGAGTTTTTTCAGTTTTGTGATTTTTCTCGCGACCCCAATCTTTTGCACGACGATTTGATTTGCGTGGGAAACCAGTTTTTTGTTTTGATTTCCACTGCATATGTGATGCACCCGCTAAGGTTTCCCAACATAAATTACATATGTCATTATATTAATAGTTTATTATGAGTTAGAATCTACGCAAGCACTTTAATAACTATTAAGTCAGACTTAACGAGAGGGATTTAGTGCTATGTTTTTAAGAAAGTAGTAGTTATTTTAGATATGAGTAAACTATAAGGGTTTAAGTGGTCCATGATTAAAACTATAGGGGTTAAAATCAATCTTAACCCTATATTCTTTTGAGTCAATTTTAAGAAAATTATGAAAGTAATACCCATTTGAAATAGAGTTAATGTTCATATTTATGATACATATATTAATGATGTGTAGATTTATTGTCAATTGATATAAGGATATTATATGACATTCTAGTCACCATTACAAAAATTTAGGAAAAATAATTATAAATTTTCTTTACAAGGAAACACAATGTAAAACTATTTTTTATTTCTTTATGATAAGAAAGATAATTACAAACTATCTTCTCATCCTTTTAAGATATAAAAATATATCTTAAATAAAAAAAGGTTAGATTTTTTCTTTTTGGAACTACTCAAATCATATTTAGGAATTTCAAATTACTAACTTGAGTGTCAGATAAATCAAGTCGAGAAGCCTCTCTCGACTTTGATTTCTATGTAGATAGCACCTTGAGAGCATAATGCTTCTTTCTTAGGAGCATTGTACTTCTATCTCAGGTGCATAATATTTCTACTTTGGAGACACCTCAAATATTCCTAAATACACAAATCTGGATCAGATCCAATTAACCAAAATATCAATGATATTTTTTTTACTTAAATAATATTTATTATATTATTTAATAATATACTAATGAGGCTTCCTTTGAATGATATAAAATTCATAATAAAAGTTAGTATAAACTTATGTAAAAAATCGATTGTAACTCATATATTTTCTTTAACAAAATGACATAACACCCTCCTTTATACATGGATTTTACATCAATTTTTCTTATTTTAGATAAATTTATTGAATCTCATATTTTGATGATGAAATCAATTGATGAGTGTTTAAATCTAACATGTGTGTTAGAGGAAGAATTACAGATTTAACTATGATAGGAGCAATTGAGTTGTAACCATATGATGGGCCAAGATTAAGCTTAGGCATTGGGCTGGGTTTCGACGATGCAGTGGGACCTCGTTGGGAGTTCGCTAGGAGATTCGCCGAAGGGATCGGGAAGCTCACTAGGAACACGCCAAGAGATCACCGGAAGAAGAATGGAAAACTCACCGTAAGAATACCGGAGGATACTAGATTGGCAGGAGTTATGTCTTGGTTTAGCTTGTTGGTCATTAAGGGTTGTAATCATTGAGTCGCAGTTAGGATTTGAGTCCTAATTGAGTTTGATTTAAAAGGAATTCAAATCCACTCAATGAGGCAACTAGTCCACTATGGGGTTTGGTTGAGCTCAGGTTGAGCTCAATTAGTTGACCAAAGAATTGGTCAACATCAAGTTCAAGCCAAAATTTGAAAAGTGGAGGGAACCACTTTTCCGAAGATTCCGACAGATAAACCGCCAGTGAGCGATAGTTGGACCACCCGTACCTTGGAAACAGGGTGGCTGCCAGCGACTGTCAGCTATTGAACCACCCAGGACCAATGGGTAAACCGTCCGTGCCTGGTTTTCAGGCGACTGACGACGGGTAAACTGCCTAGGTTGGGCAGCTGAACCGCCCGTACCTAGGATTCTAGGTACTTTCGACAGTTGACTCACCCAAGCCTGTGATTGAACTGTTTGTACCCAGATTTTACAGGTAAGTTTAAATTTTTGGCTCTAATTCCTGAAGTCATTTGTGACCTATAAATACCTCAAGTTTTCTTGTATTCTATACAATAATTTTGGGAATTACATTCTGTGAAAAATTATGTGAATTGTAGGAAAATGAAAAGGGGAAGGGAGAGAGCTTAAAGTTAGAAAATTCTTGAAGTCTCCCTTGTTAGAAAAGTATAAGGGTTTGATCTTTACCAAAAGAAGATCGATAGTGGATGCTGGTGTGCCTCAAGAATGGGGACTCTGGAGTGGACGTAGACCCATTGGTGCGGGACCAATATAATTATGAGTGTTTCTTAACTCTTGTATTTATTACTCACTTGCAATTGTCGAGTTCTTAATCATTTTGAACTGAATAGACGCTTTTGATTTTTACTTACTCTTTGAAATCAAAATTTCAAGTCAAGCATTTCCCTTCAATGTTGATTATCTTTTATTAGGATTTGCTTATTTCCTCTTAAGTCATTTTTAAGTAAGTAACTTATCAATTTTCTTTGAATCATTCAGTTGTTATGAGAAGCTTTGATTTGTCTATCTTACTTAAAGTGAAAAGTTTTTTGTTAAAATAAAAATTTACACTCCCCCCCCCCTCTTCCTATCTTAGTGCCAATCGATCCTAACAATTGGTATCAGAGCAAGATAATTACTCATTGGATTAACATCCACTTGAGTAAATGACTTGTCTTGGCATGAATGAGGGATATTCTATTTTATATCCTCTCATGTTCAATGTGACAGATTATACATATTGGAAGACAAAGATGCATATTTTTCTTATTTATTTAGATATTGATTTATGGAACATAGTAGAAAATGAATTTGAAAAATCTTCCAATCCAATGAATTAGAGGAATAATTTGGAAAGGAATAATTTTTCTTTGAATGTAAAGGTTATGAATTATTTAATCATGTTTCTGTTTGTAAATCGACTTTTGGTATTTGGCACACTCTAAAAATCACACATGAGGGGACTAGTAGAGTAAAAGAATCTAAGATAAATATTTTAGTTCATAATTGTGCGTTGTTTCAAATGAAACCAAGTGAATCCATTGGAGACATGTACACCTGTTTCATAAATATCGTCAATGGCCTTAAAGCACTTAGAATTTTTTTTTCAAATTTTGAATTAGTTAGTAAAATTTTAAAATTTTTACCTAAAAATTGGGATCCTAAAGTAACTGCTATTCAAGAGGCTAAAGACTTAAATAACTTGCCTCTTGAAGAATTGATTGGCTCTCTTATGACATATGAACTAAATTGCAAAGCTCATGATGAGCTTGATGAACCCCTTCCAAAAAACAGGAAGGATGTAGCACTTTGGACAATAAATGAATCCTCAAGTAAAACCTCGAGTGGTGAGGACCATGATATTGTATTGTTATCAAGAAAATTTAAAAAATTTATAAAAATAATAAAAACTATAAAAATAAAAATGAATCGAAGAAGGACAATGTCATATGTTATGAATGCAGAAAATTAGGACATTTAAAAAAATGAATATCCTCAATTGAAGAAGAAGCTGACGCTCGAGATTCAAGTTCTTCAGATGATGAAGACCAATCCAAAGAAGAGATTGCTAACTATGCTCTAATGACGATTGAAGATGAGGTTAGTGAGTCTTTAAGTATTTATTTTTCAGAATTATTAAGTATGTTTCATGAGTTTAGAAAATATAGTAAATCTTTTAAGTTGCTTAATAATGATCATGAATTGTTAGTTATTAGACTTGACGAAATGTATGATTCATTAGTATCACATAACACGTCCTAAATATGAGATACTAGATAGTATTAAAGAAGAAAACATCATGCTTAAAATAATACTAGAAAATTTTAAAATTGAGAACAAATCCCTAAATATGATCCTTGCCAATAAGGGTCATATTAATAGAAGGAATGACATAAGCTTTGTTGGTAACCTTCAACAAAAGCTAATCATATTTGTTAAAGGACCAACCTTAAATATACCATAAAAAATCAAGTATAATTTTTATGATAAATTAGGATATAAGGTAAATAAATGCCTATTTAGGAAATATAGTCCACATCGACTTGTATGGGTTCCCAAGGGAACTCTATACAACAACAAACAACTAGAAAAGAAAGATAAAATTCTTTATAAATGACCCAATCTAAAATGGGTATCTAAACTAAAAATATCTTTCTTGTAGGTTTGTCTCCAAACTAAAGCTAGAAGCACCAATGGTATCTTGATAGTGGATGCTCAAGGCATTTATAAAGATATCTTATTTTTCTAAGCTTACTAGCTTAAGTGAAGGAGTTATTACATTTGGAGATAACAACAAGGATAAAATCATTAGAAAATAGGTAACAAATTAAACCTCTTAATCTAAGATATATTATTGGTTGATAGCTTGAAATATAATTTGCTTAGTATTAGTCAATTATGTGATAAAGAATATATGATTAAATTTAAACCTAATGCTTGTATAATTGAATTACCACACAAAAATAAATCATTAATTACCTTAAGAAATAACAATGTATACACCATAGATATTAAAATATTTTGTAATGAAACTTGTTTTTCGACTTTGAATGATGATGCTTGGATTTGGCATAAAAACTAGGTCATGCTAGCATGAAACTTTTAAACCAAATTTCTACCAAGGAACTAGTAAGAGGTTTACCTAATCTTAAATTTATCAAAGATAAAGTATGTGACACTTGTTAATTAGGAAAATAAATAAAGAGAAGCTTTAAGTTGAAAAGTCAAATAAGCACCTCTAGGCTACTTCAATTTATCCATATGGATTTATTTGGACCAATCGACATTACAAGTTTAGGTGGCAGTAAATATGCATTTGTTATAGTAGATGATTTTAGTAGATATACTTAGACCTATTTCTTGGCACCTAAAAGTGATACATTTAAATATTTTATAAAATTTTATAAAATTATTCAAAATACAAAAGGATGTGTGATTTTTTCAATATGAAGTGATCATGGTAGAGAATTTTAAAATAATGACTTTCAAAATTTTTATAATTCGAATGAGTATATCCATAGTTTCTCTACTCCATGGAATCTACAACAAAATGGAATAGTAGAAAGAAAAAATATTAGTTTACAAGAAATGGCTAGAACAATATTAAATGAGCATAATCTATCCAAATATTTTTGGATTGAAGCTGTTAATACGACATGATATATTTTAAATAGGATTCTTGTAAGACCATTACTCACTAAAAGTTTATATGAATTGTGGAATGATAAAAAAACCTAATATTTCTTATTTTAAAATATTTAGTTGCAAATGTTGTATTTTAAATGAAAAGGATGCTTTAGGTAAATTTGATGCAAAATCTGATGAAGGCATTTTTCTAAGTTATTCTTCTATTTCAAAAATTATCGTGCTTTTAATAAAAATATTAGTAATAGAAAAATCCATTCATATTGTTTTTAATGAGTTTTTCGAATCTAAGAAGATTGATTTTGATTATGAAGTTGATCTTAATAATTTGAATTTAAATGATAATACTCCTAAAAGTAACTTGGATGAATCTATTTCCAAATTCTTATCCAAAGAATGGAAGTATGTGAATGATCATCCTAAGGAGGTTATAATAGGAGAAACATCAAAAGGAGTTCAAACTCGATCCTTTTTTAGAAATTTTTATGGGAATGTCGTGTTTATTTCTCAAATCGAGCCAAAGTGCATTGATGAGACCCTAAGAGATGATTCTTGGGTTAATGCAATACATGAAGAGCTTGATTAATCTGAGAGAAATAAGATATATGAGCTTGTTCCTAGACCTAATGACTATTCAGTGATTAGTACTAAATGGATCATTAGAAACAAACAAGACGAAAATGGTATCGTGGTTAGAAACAATGCTAGATTAGTGGCCAAAGGTTTTAATCAAGAAGAATGAATCGATTATGATGAAACTTTTGCTCCCGTGGCTAGACTTGAAGCCATAAGGATGCTCCTTGTCTTTATATCTTTTTAAAATTTGAAGTTGTTTCAAATGGATGTTAAAGTGCTTTTCTAAATGGTTTTATTTCTAAAAAAGTGTATGTTGAACAATCCCCTGGTTTTGAAAATAATCTTCTTCCTAATCATGTTTTCAAACTTACAAAATCTCTTTATGGATTAAAATAAGTCCCTCGGGCTTGGTATGAAAGATTTAATTTTTTTCTTATTTCAAATAAATTTTCAAACGGTAAAGTGGATACCACATTATTTTTTAAGTATTTTGAAAATAATCTTCTTGTTATTCAATTTATGTTGATGATATCCTTTTTGGATCTACAAATGAATCTTTATGTGAGTCTTTTGCTAAATAAATGAGCTAATAATTTGAAATGAGCCTAATGGGTAAGTTAACATTCTTCTTAGGATTACAAATAAAACAACTAGATGATGGTATTTTTATTAGTCAAACTAAATATACATTGAACTTGATAAAACGATTTTGGATGGAAAATGCTAAAGCATTAAACACTCCAATAAGCACATCTACAAAGTTGGACTTAGATAATGATGGAGAAAACTTTGATAAAAAAACTTATAATGGAATGATAGGAAGTTTATTATACTTAACTGCTGCCAGACCCGATATCATCTTTAGTGTTGGATTGTGTGCAAAATATCAATCTAACCCGAAACTCTCTCATTTGAAAGCAATTAAATGAATTTTTAGATACTTAAAAGAAACATCAAAACTAGGATTATGGTATCCAAAATCAAAGAACTTTAACTTAATTGCCTATTCTGATGTCGATTTTGGTGGATGTAGAATAGATAGAAAAAGTACTATTAGAACATATCAATTTTTAGGTATGCAATTGTTTCTTGGACTTCCAAGAAACAAAATTAAGTAGTATTATCTACTGCGAAAGCAGAATACATTGCAGCTAGTGCATGCTGTGCCCAAGTCATTTGAATGAAAAACACACTAGAAGATTATAAAATAAAATTGATAAATATTCCTATAAAGTGTGATAATATAAGTGTTATATGTTTAACAAAAAATCATATTCAACATTCAATAACCAAACATATTGATATTAGACATCATTTTATAAGAGATCATATAAATTGTCAAGATATCTCTTTGGAATTTATTGACACTAAGAATCAATTAGCTGATATTTTTACAAAACCCTTAAATGAAGAATAATTTGATTTTCTTAGAAAAGAACTTGAAATGTTAATTCATGAAAATATATGAATTGACTGATCTTATGAGAATGAGTTATTTTTCTTTGTGATAATATTTTTGAAATTATCTTATTGTTCCCATGAGATGATTATCTTATTATTCACAAAAAGGGAGAAAATTTACATGATATTTTGCTAGTTTACGGATTTATTTGCTAGAAATTACATGAGATGATTTTAATTGCATGAGTGATTCTTAAACTTTTGAATCTCCTTGGAGTTTTGAGTTTATCTTCGAAATTCAACTTACACAATTGAGAGCTATGTTTAATGATGTTTTATAACTCCTCCCTAATTTTCTTTCATTCTTATTTCCAAGAGAAATAAAATTCATTATGATGTATCATATTTTAGAAAGGGGGAGCAAAAACTCATGTCTTAAATGCTTAGCCTTACATTTTATCTTTTTGTTGATGACAAAAGAGGAGAAATGGATGTTGATGACCTATGTAATAACTTAAAGGTGAAAGTTTCAAATGTTTTGAAGTTCAAAAAAATCTTTAATAAGTTAAAATTTTTAAATGCTTTAAGTTCATGAAAATCCTTGATGAGTTAAAATTTTCAAATGTTTGAAGTTCATAAAAATCATTGATGAGTTTAAATTTTTAAATGTTTGAAATTCATGAAAATCCTTTATGAGTTGATGACTTGATAATTTAAAAGTAAATTTTTGTTGATATATGAGTATCCTTGAAATATGATTTGCTTGAAATATTGATTGTCTTGATTTACTCAAGTGTATGATTCCTTGAATTGAAGTCTTCTTTGTTATGATATGAATTTAAGGGGAGTTAGGATTAACTCACTTCATCAATTGATTATCATCATTAAAAAATAAGAGATTATTGAATCTCAAATTTTGATAATGAAATCAATTGATGAGTGTTTAAATCTAACATGTGTGCTAGAGGAAGAATTACAGGTCTAACTATGACATGAGCAATTTAGTTACAGCCAGATAATGAGCCAAGATCAAGCTTGGGCATCGGGTTAGGTTCAGACGATGCAATGGGACCTCACCGGGAGTTCGCTAGGAGATTCGCCGAAGGGATCATGAAGCTCGTTGGGAACACGTCAGGAGATCGCCGAAAGAAGATCGGAAGACTAGCCGCAAGAATGTCGGAGGCTGCCTGATTGGTGGGAGTCAGGTCTTGGTTTAGCTTATTGGTCATTAAGGGTTGTAATCATTAAGTCATAGTTAGGGTTTGAGTCCTAATTGAGTTTGATTTGGAATGAATCTAAATCAACTCAATGAGGCAATCAAGTCCACTATGGGGTTTAGTTGAGCTCAGATTGAGCTCAATTAGTTGACCAAAGACTTGGTCAACATCAGGTTCAAGCTGGAATTCGAAAAGTAGAGGGAACCACTTTTCTGGAGATTCCGATGGGTAAACCGCCGGTGAGCGATGGCTGGATCGCCCGTACCCTAGAAACAGGGCAGTTGCCAGTGGCTGTTAGCGGTTGAATTGCCCAGGATCGACGGGTAAATCGCCCAGGTTGGGCGGCTGAACTGCCCGTACCTAGGATTTCGGGTGCTTTCGGCGGTTGACCCACACAGGCCTGCGGCTGAACCGCCCATACCAAAATTTTACTGGTATGTTTGAATTTTTGACTCTAATTTTTGAAGTCATTTGGGGCCTATAAATACCCTAAGTTTTCTTGCATTATCTACAATAATTTTTTAGATTACATTATGTGAAAAAATTATGTGAATTGTAAAAAAAAAGAGAAAAGGAGAGAACTAAGAGTTACAAAATTCTTGAAGTCTCCCTTATAAGCAAAGTGTAAGGGTTTGGTCTTCACCCAAAGAGGATCGGTAGTAGACGTCGGTGTGCCTCAAGAAGGAGGACTCGGGAATAGACTTAGGCCCGTTGGTACCGAACCACTATAATTATGAGTATTTCTTAATTCTTACATTTATTACTCATTGTAATCGTCGAGTTCTTAATCTTTTTTAACTGAATAGATGCTTTCGATTTTTACTTACTCTTTGAAAGCAAAGTTTCAAGTTAAGCACTTCCCTTCCACGTTGATTATTTTTCTATTGGGATTTACTTGTTTTCTCTTAAGTCATTTTTAAGCAAGTAACTTAAGATATTTTTTTAAATCATTCACTTGATACGAAAAGCTTCGATTTGTCTATCTTACTTAAAATAAAAAGTTTTTCGTTAAAACGAAAATGTACAGTTGCACTAATTCGTCTCCCCCTCCCTCCTCTTATTGTGAATTGATCCTAACAAAATTTTCATCCATTTTATTATTTTATATTTTCTAATAATATATTATTATTTTATAGTATTATTTTATTTAATAATACCCCTTATTTTTTATAATATCAGTAATACTCTTTCTCCAACACAGTTGCCCCCCCCCCCCTCTTATTGTTAATTGATCCTAACAAAATTTTCATCCATTTTATTATTTTATATTTTCTAATAATATATTATTATTTTATAGTATTATTTATTTTATTTAATAATACCCCCTTATTTTATCAGTAATACTCTTTCTCCATAACCACCCCAACCCCCCCCCCCCCCCACACACACACACTTCGAGACAATGCTATCAGCTCTTTTCCGCTCATCGCCTCTATCGCCTCATCCATTCCTCGTTCCCCACCTCCTTCACCTCTCCTCTACTTTCGCATCACCTGTCCTTCCGTCGCCTCCTCCCTTCCCCCTTCACCCTCCTCCTCCGCCTCGGCATCCCTCTCTACCTACCTTTCCTTTTCCCCTCCTCACCCTTTCCCACCACCCCTCTTTCCTTCGCCAATAAATCACAGTGACAAGATGGGAAAAAGGAAGGGCATTTATAAAATTATAAAAGAAAAATAAAGACACTATATGAAAAAAAATGTGGCTTTTTCATGAAGTCGCTTTTATTTATTGACGTTAATGCTTAAAACAATGGACTTTTACAAGTGATCTATCTATGTTTCAATCAAATTTATCTTGAATGGCGTTACATTCATAAATCAGACCAATTCACATATTACAAAATTAGTTCAATAATTCATCTCTTGTTAAAGCATATTCTCCAACACCAAAGGAGATCCAAAGTTAATTTAAGTGCAACCCCCAAAGCTTGTCACTAGCCTTGCCGTTGAAACCCAACACTGGAATTTTCTTGTAAAACTGTACCAGGATTTGAGAAAAGAGTAAAGGAATTCGAAAGCCCTTCAAGTTTGATGATATGAGGCTTTGAGGCTTTTATAATAATTTCCTCTATCGGTTAGGAGAAAATAGTTTGATGATATGAATATTTGATGGATTCATCTAATTTATGGCCTTCAAATCATTCCCCAAAAGAAAAGGGGGAGGGAGGCATCTTCCCCATGTTTCACCGATGAGAGTTCCAATCATCTCCATGGAAATGGCACAGTAAAATGAATAACCATTTCGCGGCAAGCAAAATATTGATGGATTAATAATCTTACACCAACATATTCACAAAGGCCGGGGATGGTGCTGTGGAACACAATGGCATGCCATATAAGAGAATGCAGATTTACATCATCTGTCAGGAGCAAAGTAACGTTTACATCGGTTAGGAGGACGGTTATTAAGAATGGATGGTTAGTTCATATTCCTAGGAGGCATTCTCATCTCAAATGCGCCAGATAGGTAGATAGATCAGGCACTCGGAATCATTAAAAATTTCCATGAATGAATATATGCTCTTAAGCTTGCTGAAGCTTGATCATCAACTCGAATGAGATTCTGTAAATGAGCGCTTAGGCTTGTTCACCAGGAACAACTTTGGATGGTGTTTCTCCGTAGCTCCATAGGTCTCTAATTTCTCCTCTAATTCCACCCAGGACGACAGTAAGACCTGACAAGTCGAACTCACAGAAAATTAGCATTTCCAACCCACATAATTTCCTCTACATTAGCAAGGGGATTAATACTGATGAATTGAAAGCCGAACACATCCAAATCATCACCTAAGGTGCACGGAACCAAGTAGAGCAGAGCAGGTTGTCCATGTCCATTCATCAGATAAAAAACAAGATATGTGACAGACAATCCTGCAAAAAGAGTCATTTTTTTAGGAACAACAAGAATGGCAAAGAACATTTGCACATGGATTCATACCATGAGAATATGCAACAATAACAGAAAAAGACTGAGGCCCTAATCAGGTTGGGGATTTCCCTTGATATATCAAGGTTTGATTACAAAACACTCTCATGTCCACTAAATCTATGAAAATTGATCTCTCTGAGGTAAATTGGAAGCCCAGAGATTTGGGTCCTTGGAAATCCCAGGATAAATACCCATACCAACCAAGCACAAAAACATGAAATACTACCTTGAAATCTCGAGAACCAGAGTTGATTATTTCAAAAATCTAATGTAACATTGGGATATGCATTATAAATTAAATCCCCTCTTGCAACTGCTGGAGAACTCCTAGGATTTTTGGACCTCATATCAGTTGGGAGCTTAGGCTCACATAAGGATATAGAATATGTAAGACCAGAAACAAGGAACCAGTACCAACCACTCACTAATCAATAACATGGTGGAATCAATTATAAAAGCGAAATGCAAAAAAGAAATTGGCAGTTTTCAAAACGATAAAAAACCAACTTAATGCCAACGACATTTCTCTGTATTACACTCCTATGCAACAGCACACAAATTGGCAAAAACAATCAGATGCATTATCCAAGATTAGTTCTCTAGCCATAATCCACAGACTACCTATAAGAAGAATCATAATGCAGCTTTTCTCTGGCCAGGCTCCACTGTCACTTATAAGAATAATCTCTTTTCTCATTTTTTCCTTCATCATCGAGTCGAGTGTGTGCATTTTCTGTTGAAGATTACTTCTAATAAACAAGTGATGTATATGCTATCTTGTTCCATGAAGCATAACTTTCTTTGACATCCTTATGTGCCCAAGGGCATGCCCCAGAATTATAGGTGTGGGCTGACCTATGCTGCCCTAGCACCAAAGTGCATGTGATGCCACAATCAGTACCGACAAGGTAATCAAATGTAGGCATGCCAAGACAAGAAAGTGTTGATCTGAAGCATAGAATCAGTTGCATAAATTTCAATTGTGACTATAAATTGCACAAACAAGATAAATGAATTCCTATTCACAAATGAGTTGTTAGCCTCATGAGTTTGCCAATACCTAATAAGCTTAAATAACTGCATTTGAAGAAAAACCTATAGTACTCATTAAGAAAAAAATCATGAACCTGAAGGAAAATCAATCTGCTAAAAGCAAAAAAGAGAAAAGCATCAATAATTTTTTTTGAAGTTTCACAAAGGAACTGACGAAATATAATATTGGCATGAAAGATAGTAAGTTAGGCTCTGGCAAAAATTAGAAATCATGAAACTTATCTGTTATTGCAAAGCCATTCTCGTTAAAAATGTAAAAGTATCTATAAACCGAGTGAATAAATCAGCATTTTATAAATGAAAAGAAGCTCATTTGAATCAACTTCTGCTTTACCCAAGAAAGAGAGAAAAGAGACAAACATTTGCCCACAAAATGGAAGTTTCAGAGAACAAATATCCCAAACATAACCTTCAGTTACTAGAGATCAATCAACAAGCTTAAGATTGACCTTCTGTATGTATGTAGATGCCTGTGACCACAAAGCCCTTAAGAAAAAGCAGCACACATGACCATAACATGATTGGACATTTGGTCATTCGATTACAAAAGGACACCAGGCTAAAATATCCAATGACTTGTCTGACTCAGATCTTATTTAGAAGAAAGATATAATGGATAAATATATAATATATACATTGTTTAAAAAAAATCCTTTTTCAATTTTAAAAAATTAAAAAAGGTTAAAAATTTCTTGTATTTGTATTTATTGATCTCCCTCAAAAGGCAGGTATGTGGTTCATATGTAAAGACAAGCAGAGTTGAACCTTAGGTAACGCCAACAAGTATCTGTGGTGTATTCAAGACCTACACTTTTGAGCCACGAAAATGGCGGTCTTAATAAATTCTGGTTTTTTATAGCCACACATTTTCTAATTTTAGACAATAAGCATGTAACACAATAGTTTCAACCAAGGTTTGACTTACCAATCCGTACCGATGTACCAAGTTTATCTCGGTATCAGTATGGTACCAGTACCGGGCAGTACACACAGTGCATACCGCTTGGTATATTAAAATATAATATAAATATTTTATGATATAATATTGTATAATATAATATTAAATATATTAAAAATATCAATAAAAAAAAGAAAAGGGGCGACGTAGCCTCGACCTTCCTCCTCGTGCAGGGAGAGGTTTCGTCTCCACGTGCAGGAGAAAAAGCACCCGCGACCCGCGGGCGGTGACGACGCGCAGGCGCTAGCGACCCGCGGGCAAAGACGGTGCGCCGGTGAGGATGGCGCGGGGAAATAGGTACTCCTCTTTTCTTTTTTTCTTTGTTTCCTCTTCTTCTTCCCTTTTTCTCCCTCAATCGACAGCAGACGGTCGATTTCTCCCTCAATCGACCGCCGACGGTCGATTTCTCCCTCAATCGACCGTCGACGGCCGAAATCGACCGCCGACTGTAGCTTGCATGCTTTATGGCCTGGTTGCAGATCATCTCATACTTTAACCTATGACAAGCACATATGAATTTTGGTACTTATTCCATATATGAGCCTTGATAAGATATTAGCACAATCAACAATTAGGTCCATCATCACCAAAATCTAGATTCAACAAATTTAGCCCTTGAGTGTGCAAAAGGCCCACATACAAAGGCCTCTGGGTATGCATCCTTTGCAACCAACATGACAGTCTAGTAGTCACTGGTTGGATAAACACAGAGTGTCCCACTTATGAGTGTCCCACTTATATGTTACCGATTGTGTGTTGGTTGCAGAGGCCTGGCCACCTTCCCTTTGTCCATGCATATAATCCTTGACAGAAAGTGAATCCAGTACTTGCTTGTATGTGTCGCTGCCCTCATATTTTTTCTCCTCTTTTCTTTCTCTCATTTCATTTATTTATCAATTATTCAATAAAAATTATTATATCTTTTTTTATCAGTTAAAAGGATCTCATTCATACACAAAATTGCATATTTAGTTAAACTATATCTTTTTTATCGATGGTACCACCGGTAAGCGGGCGGTCCGTGTACTAGTCTACGGCCAGACTGGTATATACCGCTCGGTACAGGTGATACCCATCGGTATTACAGACCTTGCTCTAAACTACTAGAAAATTCAACACATTAAAATCTAGCTGATAACCCAACTCAGTGAAAGAAAATCCATTCCTCTAGTAAGTTCTTTACTAAAAATTAAAACATATATTGAAGTTAAAAGAAATATAAACATTCAAAAAACAGAAATATCTTGTTATCTAAAATCAAGGTTGAAATGAAAAATAACAAACAAAACTATATCCAAGGAAAAAGGACCTACCAAAAGTGTAGCCAAATATTAGCCAAAGAAAATAACCATTTGAGATGCCCTTTTTTGTTAATTTATCAAACCTGTGCAGATAAAAAAAGGTCAATGAAGATATGTCTCGTAATTGAAGCTGATACAAGAAATACATAACAACCTCATTTTTTTATCCAAATAAAACTTCAATTTAATAATTGATGTTTGGCTACAGCACTAATATACACTGATTCAACTTCTATCATAAAGTAGAATCGTTTTTTGTTTAACTGAAAAAATGAAAAATATCCATTCTAGACATTTACAATGGAGAAAACAAAAGCA
This sequence comes from Ensete ventricosum, assembly GCA_029747655.1. Lineage (NCBI taxonomy): Eukaryota > Viridiplantae > Streptophyta > Magnoliopsida > Zingiberales > Musaceae > Ensete > Ensete ventricosum. Next base: position 19,844,922 of record JAQQAF010000008.1, on the reverse strand, counting down.
GCGCTTATCATGTCACAAGTGTTATTAACATAAAGAAAAATGTCTTGAAAACATGTGCCCACTTTACATAGTAATAAAAAAGGATGGACTAATGAATGAAGCTCACAACAATGGGGGTCTGGCAAGGATTAATTTGTATCAACTCAAGATGCACCTTTACGATTTGCATTCAGGTGTACATCTCCTACTCTTGCAAGTGGAGAGACTGTTTTCATGACTTGAACCATAACCATCTAGGTCACAAAGATCAACCTTACTGTGGTGCCAAAAGCTCACTATCTTATATGATCATAAGCGGATGCAACAACAACAACAAAGCCATGAGTCCCAACTATTTAGAGTCAGCTACATAAATCTTTTGCCGCCATTGGAATATGTAAAAAATCATATATTTAGTTAAGTTCAGGATACTTCAATCTTTATTTATAGTCTCTACTAAAATCTTTTTAGGTTTTTCTCTATCTCTCCTCGTACCATTAACATTAATCATTTCACCTCTTCTGACTATCGCATCCGGAGATCTCCTAAGCACATATTCATACCATCTCAAATTATTTTCTTTCATTTTAGCCTCTATTGAAGCGATACCAAGTTATTTACGAGTAACATCATTTCTTTTTCAATTTTCCTAAAAACTCCACATATTCATCTCAACATTCTTATCTCGACAACACAAACCTTTTGTATATGTTTGTTATTTCTTAGCTGCCCAACACTCAAATCTATAAAGTATTGTTGATCTTATCACTGTTCTATAAAAGTTTTCATTTAATCTCAAAGATATCCAATGATCATACAAAACTCCTAATGCCCCTCACCATTTTAACCATCATATTTTTATTCTATGAATAATATCTTCATCGATCTTTTCATCTTGTTGAATAATTGATCTAAAATACCTAAGGCTTTTACTTAAAGGAATCTCTTATCCATCCAAATTAAATATATTCTCCTGTCTATTTAATTACTAAAATTGTATCTCATATATTCAGTCTTAATCCTACTTAATCTAAAACATATAGTTTCTAAGGATTGTCTCTATAGCTCAAGTTTATAATTAATTCCACTCAGTGATTTCGAAAGGCGCTTGGGCGCTTGCCTAGGCGCTCTGGCGAGGCTAGGCAATTCCTAAGTGCCTCGTTCAACGTCCAAGCGGCGCACTTCAAAGAGGTGCTACCGGGGCGCTTGCCCGAGCCCATGCACCCGAACCGCCCGGGTTAAGCCAGGAATCCAAACCAAGTTTTCAGGTCTGGTTTAGTCGCATTTGTGTTAGTTAGTTCAATCGAACAAACTAAAGCACCAATATCAGCTTCCCAGCCTCCTGCTCACGACTTCCCCAACCCTAATCTTACTCGCAATTCCGTTGTCGACATTTCTCTCTACTGCCGTTGCCGCTGTTGTTGTCGCCGTTCTCCGCTATCGCCGTTCTCCGCTGTCACTGACGTTGCTCGCTACTGCTGCTACTCTCACTAAGCAGCTCTGCTCTTGGTCAACAGCCTTGTCTCTACTCTTCTCACATCAACTCAACTCAGTATACTGTTAATATCATATTTTTATTTAAATAATCATATTTATTAATCGCTCGGGCGAGTGCCTAGTGCCTCGGGTGTTTTGGGACCCTGGCACCTTTAGGCACCTAGTGCTTTTTAAATCATTGATTCCACTTAGACGCTCATCAACTATGATAATATCATTAGCAAAGAACATACATTAGGAGGTCTATCATGTAAATAACTAATAAGTTCATCTATTATCAATCTAAATGGATAAGGACTTCATGCAGATCTTTGATAAATACTATGCTGATAGGAAACTCACTAGACATACTCTATAGTTCTAACACTAATAGGTACACTATCATACATATCTTTAATAACATCAATATAATTTGTGAATATACCTTTCTTTTCTAAAACCCACTATAATTAATCTCTAGGAACCTTATCACAGGCTTTCTCTAAGTCAATAAAAATCATATACAAATCCTTCTTTTTCTCTCTATACTTTTCGATTAATTGTCTAAATATATAAATAGCTTCTATGATTGATCTTTTAGGCATAAAACCAAATTGATTTTCAGAGATATTTGTTTCAAGCCTCGTCCTACATTCAGAGATACTTTCAGAGATAAGTTTGTTTCAAGCCTAGTCATTGTTCACCCACTAAATGAATTAAGTTAAAATATCTGCCATAATGTTGATACAAGCACAACTAAAAATATACTCAATTTAGAATGTGGGTATATGTAGGTCTAAATTATTTTAACTAAATGAATTAAGTAGAGGTTTGTGTCCCCATATAAGGTGGCACACAAGATTTTAATGGTTAGTGCTAATACAAGGAATGTTGGAATCTATATAGGCACAATATCTTTTGATACATGTATCTTTTATCTTGATTAATACATTAAGTATGTTACTTTTATGGTGGTTTGTTTAGAAAATATGATAGAGAAAAAGAAAGATTATATCATTATTACCTTGATTAATACATTAAGTATGTTACTTCTATATTAAGATTATTGTTTCCTGTATTTAATTTCCAAGCACTGGCGAGAATGAGATGGGGACCAATAACTTCGACTGCGGTCATAAAAGGTGTCCTGAATAGGTACTTAGGACCAAGGTTTCACTTACCGATCCGTACCGATGTACCAACATATTGTCGGTAGCAGTATGGTACCAGTACCGGGCAGTACGCACAGTGCATACCGCCCGATATATTAAAATATTATAAAATATAATATTAAATATTAAAAAAAGAAAAAGAAAAGGGGTGATGTCGATCTTTCTCCCCGCTCGGGAGAAAAATTGCGAGCGAAGGCGGCGATGGCTCATGGGCGACCCGTTAGCGAGGACGGCGACGGCGCGTGGGTGACCCGCGGGCGGCGACGACGCTCGGGCGAGAACAACGCGAGGTATTCTTTCTTCTCCTCTTCTTTCTTCTTTACCTCTTCTTCTTCTTCCCTTTTTCTCCCTCAATCGACCGCCGATGGCCGAAATCGATCGCCGACGGTCGATTTTGGCGGTACCGCCCGATAGCGAGCAGTCCACGTACCGATAACCTGGCGGACCGGTACGTACTGTCCGGTACGGGCGATACATATCGGTATCGAAAACGTTGCTTGGGACAACAAAGATGGCTGCTACCAAAATAGGTAAGTTGTTTGTTAATAAAATTGAACTCAACAACTAATGTTTTTTCCTTACTCTCATAATCCTTGAGAAGGAACGCACATAGATTAAATCTACCTGTTCAAAACTTCAATGCATCTTTTTGGATATTTATCTCTTCTAACATTTAGATGGCATTTTATTTTTTGCCATGCTGCCAGCATGCTGGAGTTGTGGCTTGGTGTGCTGGGGGAATACTTAACAAACCCACATATCTCATCCCAACGATCAGCTAGCACAATATTGGAACTTGAATACTTTTTCTTAATCATACCTATGAAACATGAAGTGATAAGTCCAACTATTTGAATTTTACTGCATGATCTGCTCTAGTTATTGAATTTTATTGGCACAAACATCATTCGCCAAACTAAGGAGTGCACCATCAAAACTCATATAATTGTTTCTACTATATTTTTTTAGTCTATCTTGCACCACTAATTTGAACATATAGACCTTGATTAGGCATGGCCAGACTAATTTTAAGATTCTTCCTAGTGATTCACCTTGAATGTTCAACAACAACAATAAAGCCAAAAGTCCCAACTATTTGAGGTCAGCTAAATGGATTTTTTGATGCCATTGAGATATGTAAAAAGTCATATGTTTAGTTAAATTTAGAATACTTAAAATCTTTATTTATAGTTTATATTAAAGTCTTTTTAGGGATTTTTTTATCTCTCCTTTGTACCATTAACATTAATCATTTCATCTCTTCCGGAGATCTCCTAAGCACATGTCCATATTATCTTAAATAATTTTCTCTCAGCGATACCTAGTTATTCACAAATAGTCCTCCCTATTTCACTTCATTTCACTCTCACTCCTTCAACTCTTTCACATTCTCACATTATAAACTCTCTTATTCTCAACATTTACATTCTTCTAAACTCTATAAGGCAACAATTTGTGGATTGAATCGAGGCTAATTTAGGAAGACCAAGAGGAAAAACTTTTCAATCAAGAGGTACGTATTTTATTTCTTTAATTAGAGATTAAATAAGATATTTAATATTATGATTAGTGTGTTTAATCTTGGTTTATTCAAAATTAGATTCTTAATAGGTTAAATAGTTATATTTCATGTATATTAAATATCGAAAGATATTTATGATGGTAAACTAGGTTTAATTAGATTATATATAGAGTTAATTAATGATGTGATAAATAATTTGAATGATGATTTAATTAAAATTTGATTGATTTTGGGTGTTTGACCTGTTTATAATGTTGAAAGACATAATTAATATGTAATTAACTATGTTAATCGTATGATTAATGTATTTAATGACGATTTCAACATAATTTAATCTCTATTGTATCAAAATTATGTATTTAATGCTTATTTCATATGTTTTACATATTTATGATAGCAAAATAGGTTTAATTAGGTTTTATTAGAGCTATTTAATTCTGTAATTAGTGATTTTAATAATGATTTAATCAAAATTTGATTGATTTTTAGTCAATTCAATATATTTAATACTTATAAGAATGTTTGACATATTTATAATATTGAAAGACAAGTAATTGATGGGTATTAACTATGTTAATCATGGGATTAGTATATATAATTATTTCATCACAATTTAATAATACATTACATCAAAATTACGTATTTAATATTTTTTATATATTTTACATATTTATGATGGTAAAATAAGTTTAATTAGATTGTGTTAAAAATATTTAATGTTGTGATTAGTGAATTTAATGATGATTTAATCAAAATTTGATCGATTTTGGGTTATTCAATGTATTTAATATCTATTAGGGAATTTAACATGTTTATAATATTGAAAGATAAATAATTAAAAAAATTAAAAATTATTTAATGTTGTGATTAATGGTTTGTTATCAATATTAGGTCAATTCAACATGTTTATAGCTTATTTAATTTAAATTTAATAGAAACATGGCACCAAAGGAATAGTCACAAGATAATGCATGGGTTCATGCCTGAAAGATGGATGAGAACTATCATTATTGGCAATGTATTTATTGTGACTACATTGGCAATGGTGGAGATATAACTAGGGTGAAGATCCATTTGACTAGCAAGTATCCTGATGTTGCAAAATGAAAGAAAGTTCCAACGGAGATCTGTAAAATATTTTTAAACAAGCTATAACAAGCAAAAGAATATACATTAAAAAAGAAGACAATAGCTGCGAAAGAATATTGTAGGGCTATGTAGGAACCAGTTTATGATCAGTATGAGGGTCATGGTGATTATATCGACCCAGATCTCACAGTTGGGATTCGTGCATCATCAGAGCATCAGTATATGGTCGACGAAGAAATGAAGCATCGACGACTTGACTCACAATGGGAACATAGCGGGGGTAATGGAATCCAGAGTTGGCCCACATGAGGCAGCCAACTGCTCCTTCGTTAGGCCGAACTAATAACATGAGGCATAGTGGACTCCGTGGTTTCATAAGAGATCTTGGCAGGAGATCCGCACCAGATATTATTGATATTGATCCGCAAGCCTATCCTCTAAAAACAGTGAAACAAACACGGATTGATGATGCATATAGATATTGGAAAAGTAATTTCAAAATGGTTCAACTTCCACGGGTTTTTAGCAAATACAACCCAAGGTCCATATTATAAGAGCATGGTCTCCTCCATTCAAAAGTCTGGCACGGGGATCAAACCTCTAAAATCGAAGGAGATTTACGACGTGTACTTAGATGAAGAGGTGGCAAAACAAAAGGATTGGATCAAATCCTTCAAGAGGTAATGGGACGAATATGAGGTGACATTAATGTGCGATAGTTGGACAAGACCAACAAGAATGAGTATCATCAACTTTCTCATTTATTACAACAGAAGGACGGTATTTCACAAGTCAGTTAATGCTTCCGACAAGATCCAAGGTGGAAACTATATTGAGAGTTTGATGAATAATGTTGTAGAGGAAATTAGACCACAGTATATTGTCTATTTGCAATGTCCGCTCGCGGAACATAAAACCTATTCCCTTTGGTATAGATGAGTCCTTCCTGGATCCAAAATCATCGTGCTTTTCCCTCTTTAATAAGTTGCGTTACGGTTACTGCCTGAGGATCACTGTACAGCCCATCCCTGATCCTAGAAAGGAAGTTGGAGTGTAATTGACTTATTTGGTCTCTGCCCTCCAACTATATAGTATTCACCAATTCCACTCTACGGCTTAATGCATCGACCACGACATTTGCCTTTCCGGGTTTGTACTTTATTACCATGTCGAACTCGGCCAAGAAGTCCTGCCATCGTTCTTGTTTCGGGGAGAGTTTCTTTTGAGTCTAGAAGTAACTCAATGCAGCATTGTCCGTCCTCAGCACGAATGGTGCAGTGTCATCAGACACGTAGACAGTGGACCATCACTGTCATCTCCTTCTCATGCACTAGGTAATGCCGCTCAATCTCGTTTAGCTTGCGACTCTCATAGGCCACTGGATGAGCATAAGTACTCCCCCAACAGTGAAGTCGAAAGCATCGGTATGGACTTAAAAGACTTCCCATAGTCCGGTAATATAAGTTACCAAAAACTCTACCAACACAGCAGTCTTCAAGTTTTGGAAAGTCGCTTCACACTTATCCGACCATCTCCAAGACTGCTCCTTCTTTAGCAACTCCGTCAATGGAGCTGCGTGCTTCGAGTATCTAACTATAAAGCACCGATAATAGTTGACGAACCCAAGAAAATATCTCAACTCTGGCACCTTCTTTGGTGTCTGCCAGTCTACCACAGCTTGCACCTTCGATTTATCCATCTGGATAGAACCATCGCCGATTCGATGCCCCAAGAATAGAATCTCCGTTTGAGCAAAGTAACACTTCTCCCTCTTTACAAACAAAGTGTTCTCCCTGAGAACTTTGAAGATTGTCTGAAGGTACTCAACATGCTCGTCAAGTGTTTGGCTACAGACGACTATATCGTCTAGGTAGACGACCACAAACTTGTCCAAATATTCCTTCAACGGTTGGTTCATTAGAGTACAGAATGTGGCTGGAGCGTTGGTTAAGCCGAAAGGCATCACCAAGAGCTCAAATGCTCCATACCTGGTCACACAGGTAGTCTTCGCCTCGTCACCTTCTGCAATACGCACCTGCCAATACCGACCAAAGGTCGAGTTTGGAGAAGTACTTGGCCTTGCCCAGTTGATCGAACAAATCTACGATGAGCGGGATATGGTATTTGTTCTTCACCTTCACTTTGTTCAGGGCTCGATAATCGACACATAATCGGAGGCTCCCATCTTGTTTCTTCTAGAAGAGGACTGGAGCTCTGAATGGTGCTTTTGAGCTACGAATGAGACCACCGCTCAGCAGTTCGTCTAACTACTTCCTGAGTTCTGCTAACTCTGGAGGGGCCATACGGGATAGTTGTCTCACTGGAGGCTAACTCCCAGCTCTAGCTCAATACGATGATCTACGCCTCTGCGTGGTGGTAGAGTTTTTGGTAACTCAGTCGGCATCACATCTGAAAACTCCTTCAGGATGTTCGCCACCGCAGCAGGTTCTTGAATGGCCTCCCCGTTAAGTGTCTCTAGCTTTATGGCTGCTACAAAGGTTGATTCACCTTTTTGTACCCCCTTCTTTAATTGTAATGCTGATATTTGTTGTGGATCCTTGATTCCTCCTCGAGAAACTAGAACCACGCAGGGGTCATCGCTTCCCATTAGATATAGGGAGTTCAAAAATGGCATAGCGTGCATGAATTCCATTCTAAGAATCATTTGGAAGTCATCCAAGGGCATCGCCAACATGTTCGTGCTCCCGCTCCATGTTTTGATCTTAATGGGGACCCCCGTTGCTAGTCAGGAGATCTGCTTGGCCTCCGAGTTCACAGCCTTCATACGACTTGGGTTCTTCTTCAAGATTAGTCCAAGTCGCTTAGCTTCTCTATCGGTAATAAAATTGTGAGTAGCGTCCGTGTCCACTATTGCTCGAGTTGTTCAGCCATTTAGCTTGATGTCCACATATATCAACTCGTTGCTCACTACCTTTGATGGCTTTGCCTTTGTGTTCTCCCCCACTTGACCCCGTAAGGCATTCAACAAACGCATTGTTCTCATTCGGGGTCCTTACGACTCCTCATCGTCGCTATTGGATTCAGAACAACTCGAACTAAGGGTGACGGCTTTGCCCTTATCCGACTTAAGGGGGCGTATCAGTGCAGTTAAAGTATTGAGTGCCTGTTTTTGCAGGCATTCCCTCATCATATGCAGTCCTCCGCATAAGAAGCATCCGCCAGACTTCGAGGCCTTGCCTTTTGAGTTTAGTCCCTTATGGAAGTTCTTCTTCTTTTGTTCGCCCCCAGACTCCTTTGTTCGAGAGTATTCTATTGGACGATTTCCCGAAGATTGTTTCTTCTTACCCAAGTCCTCCGAAGAAACAAAGTCAGTCAGCCTTTCTACGGCTGCAATTGCCCTGACCACATCGGTGACATTCCTCCGATATAGTTCTTATTGCGCCTATGGCTTTAGGCCATCGAGAGGAAGCTGAATAGTTTGTCCTCCTCTGACATGTCTTGTATATCCAACACCAAGGCCGAAAATTGCTTCACATAGTCTCTGATGGATGTACTTTGCTGGAGTTGTCTTAGTTTCCTTCTTACGACAAACTTTGCGTTCTCGAGCAAAAACCGAGTTCTCAACTCTCGCTTCAAGTCTTCCCATATATCAACATGACATCGACCTTGCTGGATCTCTTCCCAACGGGTTCGCCACCAAAGTTTTGCATCTCCGTTTAGATACATTGTTGCTATAGAAACTTTGGTTTCCTCCGAATCGGGTCTCACAGCACGGAAATTTTGTTCCATGTTGAACAGAAAATTTTCGAGCTCCTTGGCATCTCTGGCACCCCCGTAGCAATGCGGCTCAGGTGCTCTGAACCTTTGTGGCGGCGCAGCGCGAGTATTATTCCCTCCCGCATTAAGAGTTGTTGTAAGTAACGTCACCTTTGCCGTGAGTTCCGCCACAACTTCGTGTAGATGTCATACCGAGTCTTTGGTATCCTCCGTCAGTCGATCGACCAGGGACTCAACCCTGTCTATCCGAGATTTAGCTTCTTCTTACGAGCTCTTTACCCCAAGGAGTCTTCGTTGCCCTTGGTAGAGTTCCTCCAAGCTCGCTTCAAGAACATCAAGGCGGGTTTCCACCGTTGTAAGTCTCTCTTTGTGGCTCCTTTTCCCAGTTGACGCACCAGATTGCACCTCCTCCGCTCGCGAAGAGTACCCAACTTCAGGCTCGTCTTGTTCGCTGCTACGCTCATGAGCGGCTCCAACAGCTTGCGAGCGAGTTTGCACTTGCAGTCCACCTGTGACTGCTTAGGGCAAGGGTCCGGCTTGCCCCATCTTGCTCGATTCACCACGGTGCTTCGCCACGACGAGATTGCGAATCTTCTTCGCTGCTTGTTCGAATTGCTTGTCTGCTCTAATACCACAATGTCACGGACTTAGCTGAATTGGCCTAAGTCGTGCGGCATCCTAGCGGCAAACTTGAAGACTTAGCTGGAATTGCCTAAGTCGCGAAGCAACCTTACTCAATATTCCGGACAAGGTTTGCAATTTCGATCTGTACCGCCCGGTATGGGCGGTACATATCGGTCCGCCAGGTTACCGGTACGCGGACCGCCCGCTACCGAGCGGTTCTGTCAAAATCGACCGTCGGCGATCGATTTCGGCCGTCGGCGGCCGATTTTGAAAGAAATCGACTGTCGGCGGTCGATTGAGGAAGAAAAAGGGAAGGGAAGAAGAAGAGGAAAAGAAGCGGGCCGTTCCGTCAAAAATCGATCGTCAGCGATCGATTTCGACCGTCGACGATCGATTTTGAAAGAAATCGACCGTCGACGGTCGATTGAGTGAGAAATCGACTGTCGACGGTCGATTGAGGAAGAAAAAGGGAAGATGAAGAGGAAAAGAAAAAAAAAGAAGAGGGGAAGAAAGAATACCTCGCTAGTGCCGTCCTCACCCGCCTGCCGTCGCCGCCCACAGGTCGCCTGCGCACGGTCGCTTTTTCAGGCGACGTCACCCCCCTTCTCTTTTTTTTAAATTTTTTAATATTTTTAATATAATATTATATTATAAAAAATATTATATTATATTTTAAACCAGGCGGTATGCACTGTGCATACCGCCCGGTACGGACCGATAAGTAAAACCTTGGTTCCGGACTTAGCAAGGATTGTCTAAGTCATGAAACGCCGAAGCGTTATTTATCCGCAAAGGGTCAGCCCACTTACAACATTGTGCCAGTCCCGAAGGACTTACAAAAGATAAGTTGATTAGCTTGAAAACGAACGACGGACAAGTCCCGACGTCTCGCCAAAAGGGAAGCCTTACAAGCAATTCGTCGAACACCTTGAATGCAATGGAAAAAAGGGAGAAAGTGAGCAAAATAGGACTTTAGAGGGCGGTAAGAACGATCGTAAGTCCATAAACGACGGTTCCCAAGGTATTGGACGCAAGTCGAGTTCAACTATTGATGAATGCTCACGCCCGATACCATCCCAAAGCCTCATTACCACCCAAGCGGTTCCAAGAGGCTGAGATGGCTGACACTCAGCACCACTCAAAATGCATGCCGCAACATGCAAAAATGACCCAAAACTAGGCCGTTTTATGTTGTTTTGGTTCTGCAGAGTAAACAGTCATTCTGCAACGTTCCAAACTATTTCTGCTTGTATTTCTTAGGCAAAAACATATAAAAACAAGGCAGAACAGACTGCCAAACATCTGTACAAGTAAGCAAAAGTGACGAACTGTCCGTTGAAAGAAGGTGTTGCAGTTGAGCGCCGACTGTTCGTGACAGTAAGGTCGATATGGAAAAGCGTCCATAGATGTCGTATCTTAAATATATGCTAATTTCAGCAATAGAGGAGGTCAAGAAAGCATTCAGAGATGATTTTAAAGCTGACCAATATGTATAGATCATTGATCATCGCATTGAAGCTTATATAGATAAAGATATCCATAATGCAGGTAAATTCGTTTTCAGAATAATTTAATTTATTAATTTTTTATATAATAAAAAATTATACTAACAAAATTATGTCTTGCAGCATATTATTCAAACCCAACAATTCAATATCGGTATGCCCTCGGAACGCAAAATGATTTACTCATGGCACTAAGAAATGTTATATATCGAATCTTACCAAACGATACTGATGCTGCCGAGGCTCTTACGGAGGGTCGATATTTCTAGGAAACAGTTGATTTATTCTCCGACGTTGTAGCTATATCGTGTCGTTACACTATGGATCCTAATGAGAAAAAGTTACAAATACTAATTGTCAGTTATATTTGATGTTAATTATTTGTTATGCTAATAAAGTCTAATTTATATTTTTTTACAATCAAGTGGTGGATACAATCTCGAGGGGACGCACCACATCTAAGGATGGTTGTCATTCGTGTACTTTCACAGACGACGACATCTAGTGGTTGTGAACGTAATTGATCAATGTTCATATTGATTCACACGAAGGTCCAGAATAGACTCTCGTATAGACGATTAGAGAAACTGGTATATGTTCATTATAACATGTGGCTAAGGTTGCGGTATGTCGAGCTAGATAAAGCAGCAATTGTCATTTCTCTCTGTATCGACCGGTACGGGTTGTACATACCGATCCGATAGGGTACCGATACGCGGATCACCCTGTACCGGTATATTATATAAAATAATATTATATAATATAAATAAAAAATATATTAAAAAATAAGAAAAAAAAGTGGGGACGAGGCAGCGCCTCGTCTTACTACGCTATGACAAGGTCCTGCCTCGTTCTTACGTTGGAAGACAAGGCAGCGCCTCGTCTTCCTGCGCTGTGATGAGGCGGCGCCTCGTTCACCAACTAGGATGAGGCGTTGCCTCGACTTCCTGCGCTATGACGAGGCATCGCCTCGTCTTTCTTTGTTGGGACAACACGCTGCCTCGTTCTTCTACTAGAAGCGAGGCGACGCCTCGCCTTCCAGCACTGGGACGAGGTGCTGCCTTGTTCTTCTTGGGCTGGGACGAGAAGATGCCTCTTTTTTTGTTTTATTTAATATATATTATATTATTAATATTATATTATATTATATATATTAAACAAATAAAAAGCTGGCGATGTCGTAGGGTACTGGTGAAGGTATGTTTCTCCTCTTCTTCTCATTCTTCTTCTCCTTTTTCTTATTTCTCCCTCAATCAACCGTCGACGGTCGAAATCGACCACCGACGTTCAAAATCAATCGTCAACGGTCGATTTCGACGGTATCGCCTAGTAGCGCATGATCCATGTACTTGTCAACTGGCGGACTGGTACGTACCGCCCGATACAGGGTCTTACCGCTCGGCAAGGAGAACCTTACATTTAACAAATTATGAGATTAAGAAAGATGCTTGATGAATAGAAAAAGAGTTTCTTAGTGTCAATTTATAAGAATAAGAGAGACATTCAAATTTGTTTAAATTATAGAGGAATTAAAATCATGGGCTATGTGAAACTTTGGGTATGAGTTATCGAAAATAGGATAAGGCTTAATTATACTTGGAAGATCAACTATAGAGGTTATTTATTTATTAAGACAATTAATAGACAAGTATAGGGAGAAAAAGAAAGGTTTGCATATGGTTTTTATCAAGGTTTGCCAAACCATACCGTATCGGCGTACCGAGCTCAAAACGGTACAGTGCGAGGGTATCGAGTGGTACGCCCAGGCGTACCAAGCGATATACCTAAATTAATATTTTAAGCCTCTAAAAATACCTGAAAAATAGAAAAATGTTAGGATAGAGTTTTTAAGATAGAAATAGATATATATTTAGTATAGGATTAGCAAAACCAGTGTAGATTAGGCGAGAATAGTATCACATATCCTTTTCAGGCTTTGAGGAATAGTCTTGTGCAAGGTTCGTAATTTCGATCTATTACAGATCGTCCTTCTATTAATATTGAATTATCTATAAAAAAATTATTTGAATTGTTAGATTATTTCGTTATAACATAAACTTTAAGATTAAAATGAATTAAATAATCACATATGTAGATATACCTGATTGTTGATTATATCACCAAAACAAACGATGGGCCTCCACGGGTGGTGGAACGGTATCCTTGATCCTATGTATCTGCATATCAATATGATATGTTTGTCGGACCCAACCTAGAAATTAATCCCTTGACATAGTGTATTGATACACCGTACGCATTGGTGCATCAATGTGGTGATGATAGTAGGTTGATCGTCATGAATCATGTGTTTGAGGCGGCTCCTGAGGCATGTATTGGTGAATGTCAAAGCTTTTACTTTCACTACTAATATGTTGCTCTGTATCATATTGTTGATCGGAGAAGAATGACCAACTATCACTAAATTGTTGTTAGTCATAAGATTCTTCATAATATGACGATTGTGAATACGATGAGCTTCGAACGGTGTTGACATAATGTAGGATCTGTGATATCTGCTCAAATTCATCCACTGTCTTCCCCTTCCCCTTCCCTTTCCGTGCATAAACTTAACCAATACCTTGTCGAGCTCCGTGATCTTAGTCTTGAGTGGCATATGTAAAATACTACTCCTCGGTCCACGCTGTCACGAACGGACGTCGCTCAACCGCAACATCTTCGCTTCGTGAACCGTTCGTTGCTTTTTCTTGCTTTTACATATGTTTGGCAGCTTGTTTTGCCTTGAGTTTATGTGTTTTTACCTAAGAAATGTGAGCGAAAGTAGTGTAGAAGGCTGCAGAACGGTCGTTCGTTGCACAGAGCCAAAACAGCCCTGTTTTTGGGTCTTTTTCGTGTGCCACGGCAACCTTTCTGAGCGGTGCGAAATGTCAGCCATTTCAGCACCTTGGAACCCCCCGGGTGGCACCGGGCTGGATGGGGCTCCGAGTATATGTCGGGCGTAGGCGTTCATCAGCAATTGAACTTGTCTTGCGTCCGATACCTTGGGAACCGTCGTTTGCGGACATGCGACCGTTCCTACAACCCTCCAAAGTCCTATTTCGCTCTCTCTCTCTTTTCTCAACTGCACTCAAGGTGTTCGACAAATTGCTTGTATAGCTTTCCGCTTTGCGAGACGCCGGGACGTGTCCATCGCTCGCTTCTAAACTAATCAACTTCTTCTTTGCAGGTCCTACGGGACCTTAAGAGGTTGTAAGAGGGCTGACCCTGTGCGGACAGATAACGCTTTGGGCGTTCCATGACTTAGACAATCCCAGCTAAGTCCAGAACAGTGGGCAAGGTTGCTTCACGACTTAGGCAATTTCAGCTAAGTCTTCGGGAGGGCCGCAAGGGTGCCGCACGGCTTAGGCAAATTCAGCTAAGCCCGTGACAGTGTGGTATCAGAGCCGGCAAGCAATTCATACGAACAGCGAAGAAGATTCGCAATTTCGCCATGGTGAGACATCGTGGTGAATCGAGCAAGATGGGGCAAGCGGGACCCTTGCTCCAAGCAGCCGCAAGTGGGCTGCAAGTGCAAACTCGCTCGCAAACTGCTGGAGCCGCTTATGAGGAGCGCTGCAGTGAACAAGACGAGCGTGAAGTTGGGTATTCTCCTCGAGGGAAGGAGGCGCCATCTGGAGCGCCAACCAGGAAGAAGGGCCACAGAGAGAGACTTACAATAGCGGAAACCCGCCTCGATGTTCTTAAAGCGAGCGTGGAGGAACTCTACCAAGGCCGAGGAAGGCTACTTGGGGTAGAGAGCTCGCAAGAAGAAGCTGAAACTCGAATCGAGAATGTTGAATCCCTGATTGATCAACTGACAGAGGACACCAAAGATTCCGTACGACATCTACATGAAGTTATTGCGGAACTCACGGCTAAGGTGATGGTGTTAACAAGGACTCTTGATGCGGGAGGGAACAACACCCGTGCTGCGCCACCACAACACTTCAGAGCACCGGAGCCGCAGTGTTACAGAGGTGCTAGGGATGCCAAAGAGCTTGAAAATTTCTTGTTCGACATGGAACAGTATTTTCGTGCTACAAGGCTCGATTCTGAATAAACCAAAGTTGCGATATCAACAATGTATCTGAAGGGGGATGCAAAACTTTGGTGGCAAACCCGTTAGGAAGAGATCCAACAAGGCCGATGTCGAGTGGATACATGGGGAGACTTGAAGCGAGAGTTGAGAACTCAGTTCTTGCCCGAGAACACAGAGTTTGTCGTAAGAAGGAAACTGAGACAACTCCGCCAGAGTACAACAATCCGAGACTATGTGAAACAATTTTCAGCACTGATGCTGGATATTCGGGACATGTCTGAGAAAGACAAGCTATTCAGCTTCCTCGATGGCTTGAAGCCATGGGTACAACAAGAACTACATCGGAGGAATGTCACCGACGTAGTCGGGGCAATTGCAGCCGCGGAAAGGCTGACTGACTTTGTTTCTTCGGAGGATTCGAGAAAGAAGAAACACTCTTCGGGAAATCGCCCATCTAAATACTCTCGAGCGAAGGAGTCTGGAGGCGAGCAAAAGAAGAAGAATTTCCACAAGGGAGTTGATGTATGTGGGCATCAAGCTTACTGGCCAAACAACCCGTGCAATGGTGGACACGGGCGCGACCCACAATTTTATTGCCGATCGCGAAGCTAAGCGACTGGGATTACTCTTGGAGAAGAGCCCAAGTCGTATGAAGGCGGTGAATTCGGAGGCCAAGAGGATCTCCAGACAAGCGAAATGGATCCCCATCAAGATCGGGACATGGAGCGGGAGCACTTGATGGCAGTGCCACTAGACGACTTCCAAGTGATTCTCGGAATGGAGTTTATGCACGCAGCGAAGTTGGTGCCAGTACCGTTCCTGAACTTCTTGTGTCTAATGGGAGGTGATGATCCCTGCATGGTTCCAGTTTCTCGGGGAGGAACCAAAGACCTACAACAAATATCGGCTTTACAATTGAAGAAAGGGGTACGAAAAGTTGAATCAACCTTTGTAGCAGCTATGAAGCTAGAGACACCTGATGGGGAAGCCATTCAGGAACCTGCTATTGTGGCGAACATCCTGAAGGAGTTCTCGGATGTGATGCCAACAGAGTTGCCGAGAACTCTACCACCACGCAGTGGCGTGGATCATCGGATTGAGCTGGAGCCGGGAATTAAGCCTCCAGCGAGACCACCATACCGCATGGCCCCTCCAGAGTTGGCGGAATTGAGGAAGCAGTTAGATGAACTGCTAAGCGGTGGTCTCATCCGCAGTTCCAAAGCACCTTTCGGAGCTCCAGTCCTCTTTCAGAAGAAACAAGATGGGAGTCTCCGATTATGCATCGATTATCGAGCCCTTAACAAGATGACGGTGAAGAACAAGTACCCTATCCCGCTCATCGCGGACTTGTTCAATCAATTGGGCATGGCAAAGTACTTCTCCAAACTCGACCTTCGGTCGGGGTATTAGCAGGTGCGCATTGCAGAAGGTGATGAGGCAAAGACTACCTGTGTGACCAGGTATGGAGCATTCGAGTTCTTGATGATGCCTTTCGGCTTAACCAATGCTCCGGCCACATTCTGCACTCTAATGAACCAGCTGTTCAAGGAGTATCTGGACAAGTTTGTGGTCGTCTACTTAGATGATATCGTCGTCTATAGCCAAACACTTGAGGAGCATGTTAGACGCCTCCGAACAATTTTCAAAGTTCTCAGGGAGAACACATTGTTCGTGAAGAGGGAAAAGTGCTAAATCGCCCAAACGGAGATTTTATTCTTGGGGCATCGAGTCGGCAATGGTTCCATCCGAATGGACCAGTCTAAGGTGCAAGCTGTGGCGGACTGGCGAACACCAAAGAATGTACCAGAGTTGAGATCCTTCCTTGGGTTCGTCAACTATTATCGGCGCTTCATAGCGGGGTATTCGAAGCGCGCAGCTCCGTTGACGGAGTTGCTAAAGGAGCAGTCCTGGAGATGGTCGGACAAATGTGAGGTGGCATTTCAAGACCTAAAGACTGCTGTCTTGGAGGAACCTGTACTCAGATTACCGGACTATGGAAAGTCATTTGAAGTCCATACAGATGCTTCTGATTTTGCTATTGGAGGAGTTCTCATGCAGGAGGGTCATCCAGTGGCCTACGAGAGTCGCAAGCTCAACGAGACCAAGCGGCGATATCCTGTGCATGAGAAGGAGATGACAGCGGTGGTCCACTGTCTACGAGTGTGGCGACACTACCTTCTGGGAGCACCATTTGTGCTAAGAACAGACAATGTCGCATTGAGTTACTTCCAAACTCAAAAGAAACTCTCCCCAAAGCAAGCATGATGGCAGGACTTCTTGGCTGAGTTCGACATGGTAATGGAGTACAAGCCCGGAAAAGCAAATGTCGTGGCCGATGCATTGAGTCGGAAAGTGGAGCTAGTGAATGCTATACAGTTGGAGGGCGGAGGCCAAGCAAGTCAATTGCGCTCCAACTTCCTTTCCAGGATCAGGGATGGACTGCACCGAGATCCTCAGGCAGTAACTCTGATGCAACTCATCAAAGAGGGCAAGGCACGACGATTTTGGGTCCAGGAGGGACTCATCTATATCAAGGGGAACAAAGTTTATGTTCCGCGAGCGGATAACTTGAGGCGTGAACTCCTGAAAGAGTGTCACGATTCCCTTTGGGCTGGACATCCGGGTATCCACCGAACAATGGCTCTCGTGGAGAGGACCTTCTATTGGCCGAAAATGGGGACAGATATAGAGGAATATGTTCGAACATGCCTTACTTGTCAACAGGACAAGGTAGAGCAGCAGAAGCCAGTGGGACTTTTGGAGCCGCTGCCCGTACCAAAAAGGCCTTAAGAGAGCATTTCCTTGGACTTCATATCAAGCTTGCCCGCAGTAGGGGGACTTGGATCGATACTCGTGGTAGTTGATCGATTTTCGAAGTATGCAACATTTATTGCTGCACCCCTACATTGCTCAGCGGAGGAGGCGGCTAAGTTGATGATGAAGAATGTGGTGAAGTTTTGGGGAGTCCCACACAACATCATTAGTGATCGAGATTCTCGGTTCTTGGGACGATTCTGGACCGAGTTGTTCAAGTTGTTGGGATCTAAATTATACTTCTCCACAAGCCTCCACCCCCAAACGGATGGCCAAACAGAAAGAATCAACTCGCTCTTGGAGCGATATCTGCGGCACTACGTAAGTGCCAACCAACGAGATTGGGTGAAGCTGTTGGACATAGCCCAATTCTCCTATAACTTGCAGTGGAGCTCTGCATCCAACAAGAGCCCATTTGAGATTATTACGGGACAACAGCCATCAACTCCTAACACCCTGGTTATTGGCTATACAGGGAGTAGCCCATCAGCCTATCACTTTGCAAAGGAATGGCATCGCAATGCAGATATTGCGCGGGCTTACTTGGAGAAGGCGGCCAAGAACATGAAAAAGTGGGCAGACTTGGGGAGGCGACCACAAGAGTTTAAAGTGGGCGACATGGTGTTGGTGAAGCTCCAACCAGCATCACTCCAGTTCTTTAGGCACAGAGTGCACAAAGGATTGGTGCGTAAATATGAGGGGTCTTTCCCAATCATCAGCAGGGTAGGCAATGTCTCATACAAGTTGCAACTGCCTGCATGGTTCAGAATTCATAACGTCTTCCATGCGAGCAACTTGAAAGCCTACCACTCAGATCCGCAAGATGATTCTCGAAATGTTCCAACTCGACTACCCCCCACCAGAGCCTCTTACGAGAAGCGAGTTGAAACTATTCTGGCGGATCGCAAGATAAAGCTACCCAATGGAGCACAGCAAAGTAAGTACTTGGTGAAGTGGCAAAAGCTTCCTCAAGCATAAGCTAGTTGGGAGCCAGAAGATGCCCTACGACATGAAGAAGCTCGCGTCAAAGCCTACCAACAAGCGTCGACGAGGGCGTCGACAGTTTAAGTGGGGGAGAATGTCACGAATGGACGTCGCTCAACCGCAACATCTTCGCTTCATGAACCGTTCATTGCTTTTTCTTGCTTGTACATATGTTTGGCAGCTTGTTTTGCCTTGAGTTTATGTGTTTTTACCTAAGAAATGTGAGAGAAAGTAGCGTAGAAGGCTGCAGAACGGTCGTTCGCTGCACAGAGCCAAAACAGCCCAAAACAGCCCTATTTTTGGGTCTTTTTCGTGTGCCACGGCAACCTTTCTGAGCAGTGCGAAATGTCAGCCATTTCAGCACCTTGGAACCCCCCGGGTGGCACCGGGCTGGATGGTGCTCTGGGTATATGTCGGGCGTAGGCGTTCATCAGCAATTGAACTTATCTTGCGTCTGATACCTTGGGAACCGTCGTTTGCGGACTTGCGACCGTTCCTACATCCCTCCAAAGTCCTATTTCGCTCTCTCTCTCTTTTCTCAGCTGCACTCAAGGTGTTCGACAAATTGCTTGTATAGCTTTCCGCTTTGCGAGATGTCGGGACGTGTCCGTCGCTCGCTTCTAAACTAATCAACTTCTTCTTTGCAGGTCCTACGGGACCTTAAGAGGTTGTAAGAGGGCTGACCCTGTGCGGACAGATAACGCTTTGGGTGTTCTATGACTTAGGCAATCCCAGCTAAGTCCAGAACAGTGGGCAAGGTTGCTTCACGACTTAGGCAATTTCAGCTAAGTCTTCGGGAGGGCCGCAAGGGTGCCACACGGCTTAGGCAAATTCAGCTAAGCCCGTGACAACGCACCACCCTCAACTTGTGTAGACGAGACGTCTGACTGCCCGACGTCATCGCCATTATTGGTCGAGGAACTGCTATTCGCGTTGGTATCATATCTCTGGATCGAGCAAGTAGTTAAATATGATTGTGAAAGTGTTTAATCACCTGACTCGATTCTTTCCAATGGTGTGGCTGATGCTACTGCCTTCCCCTTTTCCTTTGTCTTTGCATGTTGGGCGGACGACTGTGATAGTTGGGTATTTGATGGTGTTTAATGTCGTTTGACTCCTTCCGTCACGTTCTGACCGAGGGGGATTTTCCACCTATTGGGGATGTGCTTCCTCTTCTTATATTGCCTCGGTGATAAAACACGAAGGACGTTGAGAATCTCCTGCCTCATCAAGTAGAGGATCCTCTTAGTTCTCTACCGCTTCGACCCACTCTAATATCGGCTCTGAATCTTCGTAGTAGAATTAGAGGTCGATGAGATTAATATTTGGTTCCTCTAGCTCTTTATCCCAAGGTTCACCGTATCGGTCCGTATCGACGTATTGAGACTTTCTCGGTATGGTACGGTACCCGATATCGGATAGTATGCATAGTGCATACCGCTCGATACATTAACATATAATTTAATATTTTTTATAATATATTTTATTTAATATTATATTATATTATACTAAGCGGTATGTACTATGTGTACCACTCAGTATCGGGTACCGTGCTATACCAAGATAATCTCGGGATGCCGGTACGGACTAATATGGCAAACCTTAGTTAAATGAGCTAATTAACCTAAGTTACTCCCTTATCCCTAAACTCTTCCAAACCTCACAATAAAGATGCCATCAAGTCCCACATTCTTATTTATTTTCATGTTCTTTAATGCATCTTTTAATTCATTGATTCTAAGTTTACAAACAAATCTATGATTACTAAATCTATCACTATTATTTATCATTAGATCTAAATCCTATATGAAATATTTATTGAATAAATTATAAAAATAATTTCTCCATCTTTCACCAAATGAAAAATATAATATTCTATTCTTTTTCTAATAATCCCATACATTCATCTCAACAATCTCATCTCAATGACACTATTTTAGATATTGTTTTTTTATAATCACTCAACATTTTGATACATAAAGCATAGAAGATACTACATCTTTTCCATTATTGTTAACAGCATTCAATGATCACAATACACTAGATTATTGTCCCTACTTAACCATACTGATTCTACTGTGTGAACTGTGAACATATCACTACAGACTTGGACTTTCATAGCAGACAAGATCTTATTACCACATTCTCGTTGCCAGTAAAAGTACGAAGATTGCAACCATGGAATGCATGTTTGGAACAAACTCACCAACTAAAGTTCAAGTTCACAAAGTGATCATGATGTTTAACCGAAATAAAAGGTACTGATCTTTTAGTGTTACATAGTCCATATGTCATATAGCACCATACCAAGACATCTAGAATGCAAGGATTGTTATTTCTATGATAGATGGCATAGGCCAAAAAATTTGCCCTGATCCTATGCCATCATCGTTCCCGTGACTTAGTATGGTACACATTAATGCCTTGCTTGCATGAGAAATTAAGACCCATTTTGATGTTCAATCCACACAACACTCGTTGCTACAATGCGTAGGCATGGGATGAGGAGCATTGAAGTATATGTACTATGTTAATGAATTTGTATTTCCTAGAAAATACTAGTCTATTTTAAAAGTTCATGAGATTGGTAACATACTAATAGTTCTCCCTAAATTCTATTAAAGTAATGTAATTGGACTTAAATGTTGTTGAGTCATGTAATTCTAGTCCAGCAAGTTCCTGGCTTAGGAGCTCTATCAAGCCGAGCCATAACAATTGGTATCAGAATAGCTAGACCATAACAAAAATAGAGATAGAATGCATTTAAAGCCCCACTAAACTACATATGTTTGAACTATTGGACAAAATCAATTTTGAGATTAGATAGATCTGCTCACTGTAGAATATGAGAATTCAACCATCAACAGCTGTCAAACATATATAAAAGCAAAATGCAGTTGAAAATTAATGAAGGATAGGTATAAAAAATCAAAAGTAAATGACCACACAAACTCATACAATGTAAATGCATGCCATGTAATGCCAACAATACATTGCACCAGTCAGCCAGATGGTAGCTAGCATAAGGGCATGATGCAATAAGAATCAGAAATTCCTTGTCTTAAAATTGTGCAAAGCTTTAGAAGACATCCTTGTCTTTAGAAGAATCATAAAATGACAGTAGGAATAATTGTTATAAGAAACAAAGAATCAAACAGATTTATAGAATCAAGCCTGTCTTCGTGTTATTAATTTCATAGATGAGCTTAAGAAAGCGTTAATTGTGTTGCAATAAGAAGCTCTATATTTAGTCGAATTGTAATCTAGCATATCTAAAATCATAAAAGCAAGACTTTGACATTTTTAGCTATATAGAGCATGCATCATCCATGTCTGTATGTTTTGGTCAATTCCACCTGCTTCCCATCTCATTCAAGATAAGGACACCAAGGATTTAAATACCAGTCTGTACCATATATCAGTCAAGCATCAGAATTAACATATACTGAGTCTGTGATTACTGTCATAAAAATTTTTTGGTGGTGATAACTCGAGATTAGTTTTGTATCACTAGTATAATATCACTGTAGGGCTGGATATGCAAATTGTAAATACCAATTAAAGTGATCAGAACAGTTTGGTAATTAAATCCTTGGTTAATACACTCTAGTTTCCACCATTTGTAGGTCTCCATTAGGTTTTGTTATTATTGTTACCTATGTTTATCATTTATTTTTGCCCTATCTCTCAACCCGATTCAATGCCCCAAGTTTTTTCACCATAGTGCACTAATTTTAATTGACACACTGACATTGATGGCTACAAAGACCCTGACCCTCTCCTCCTTATATCAGAACATGGTACAACAATGAGAAAGTGTTTCTAGGTCATGCCATACCTATTATTTCTGGGTGGATCTGGGACCCACTATATTTAAGTTTTTTTATCTTTCATTTAATTCTTTTTATGCCAATTAATCCCTCAAATCCACCCAGCAGATCATCAGAGATGTTCTATCTTATGCTAGCAATGCATTAGGCTATCCAACCAACTACAAGATAACATGTGGTGCATACCATGCCAAAGACAAAAAAACTGAGTATATGTTTAAAAATAGATATCATGTAGTTTTAGCCTCTTCAATCAACCAAGGTTCAAAAATTCAAATATCAAACCTATACGGTCTCCAGCCAAACCGTACAAGTTTGGTTCGCACCAGCATACAGAGACATGGTATGCCAGCAGGTGCTACATGGTACTAATAGGAGGGAGGGGAAGGAGGAGGAGGAGAACCATAAGATTGGGTGGGCCAGCAACAAAGGACAGTGGTCAGTGGGCGAAGGACAGGCAGCAGCGCAAGGCACACAAAGCAAAATGCATGCAAGGATGAGAACATGTTATTATATAAGTCACTGTGCTTTTTTTAAGAAAACCAGACGAAATTGGGCAAAAAGCCCTGGTGTGCATCATAGTTCAAACTTCAAACCTAACCAATAAATACCGCTAGGTATGCCATGGTCCTGGCATAACTGGCAACCCTACATCCAAGTCCAACAATCAAATTTATATTCAAATAGCCAAATTTTACCAAATCATGTAGAGAAGTCTAAACTTATGAACCATTAAAAAACCCTATTAATATTGATGCATATGGAACAAAATCGTTCATGTGGAAATACACTCAAGCAGTGATTTAAATAGGCGCTCAGGCACTCGCCTAAGCGCTCAGGCGAGGCGAGGCGAGGCCCAAGCGCCTCGCTTGATCTCCAAGCGACGCGCTTCAAAGAGGCGCCGCCTAGGCGCTCGACCGAGCCCAGGCGCCGGGCGCTTCGGGCGAGCACCCAGGTTATACCAAGCGACAATATCGATGTCCCTGTCGTGGAACGTCGAGTTCAAGCAAGGAGGAACAGGAGCAACACTGTTGCAACGACTACGAGAGGCGACGATGATGGCTCCTCTCTCTCCATAGCACGAGCACTGTCCCTGTCATGGATGTCAGGTTCAGGCAAGTAGGAGGATCAGGAGGAAGAGGAGGGAGGAAATGAACCTTCGTCCGAGAGCAGTGAGATGGGTGGTGCGATGAGAAGGAGCAGCACTGCTGCAACGACCACGAGACGTGACGACGTCGGCTCCTCTCTCTCCATAGCTCGAGCACTTTGGAAGCTAGCCAAGCGGGGAACCGAGAGGGGCGTGGTACATTCCAGCCGAAACGGCGATAGCGACGACATGGTCCCTCTTCCTCCCCTCTCTCTCTCTCTCTCTCTTTATCCCTATAGAGAGTGCAGCAGTATACTGCAGCACACCTGCAGCAGTATGCTGCAGAGCTATTGTTGCAGCAGTAGTAGCTGCAACAGTCTGTAGTATACTGTATGTGTGCAAACCGCTGCAGCACACCTGCAGCAGTATGCTGTAGAGCTACTGCTGCAGCAGTATGCACACTTACTACAGCTACTGCTGCAGCAGTAGTATCTGCAGCAGTCTACTATACACTTGCTGCTGCAGCAGTAGGAGCAGTAGTAGCTGCAGCAATCTGCACACCTACTGCAGCAGTATAACAGTATACTTCTCTTCGCTCAGGCGAAGAGTATATACTTTTATATTTTTATTAATTATTTAAAACATTATTTTTTTATATTTTTTATATTTATATATATATATATATATATATATATATATTTTAGCGCCTAGCTTCACTCGGGCGAGCGCCTAGGCGAACGCCTAGCGCCTCAGGCGTTTTGAGACCCTGGCGCCTGACGCTTTTTAAATCACTACGCTCAAGAAATTTGGAAGATCAAACTTTTGTTAAATAGTGAGCATAACTCCAAAATAAGGTGCCTACTCAAGATAATTTTCAGAATTCATCCTTGACAAGTTTAACTTCGTGACTTGATCTTAGAAAACTCTTAACAGCTTTCCTAGGCCTTGATATGATACAGTAGACATTTGAGCATTACCAAGCCTACTTGGCAAAGTCAACCTCCATCTTCCTTGGATATAGCCCTATAATTTGAATTGGTTATTTTTGTTGTAATGTATTCAGTTTGCCATTACTCTCTAATTTCTGTAGATGACATAACAGATATGCGAGCTTCAGAGCAACATTAAACGTTAATCTTTACAGAAAAAGACCATTCCATATCACATAATACTTAGTGTTCCATTTTCTTAGAAGCCTAGAAATTCAGAGGTTCCTTTCTTGACAATTAAGGAGAGACCATGTCAAAGGAGATGTAAATTCAATTTATTAAATCTGTTTCTAAAAAAATATTTTTATTTTTTTCTTCCTTGTTGCATCTCTTGAGAAAAACAATTATCATTATGCCCAAAATATAGAAAATAAGCATCACCATAAATCACCAAGCATGACTTTTTGTTTTACTATTTAAGAAAAGCAAGGCAGATCACATGAGGAAATTATGAACAAACTTACACAGGTCACAGCTAATTAACATATAGTTAAAGTATCTGTATTTTCAAGTTATCTAAAGATTCTGTTAACTAAAGATTCTAAACTGCCAAACCTGATAATTAACTGTTGCCTAGTAGAAAATCAGACCATGATTAGACTTCTTCCACATTGATATCTGATGCCTAATTCTGAATTTTGATACTAATAAAATGCACCAGATAAATATTAAAAATAGCAGTCAAAATCATGCAAGTTAAGCACTGAAAAGATGTAACATTAACAACTTATTAGGGTACCTGTGACTGAAAACAATAAGTAAGCCAGGCAAAATAATGTCTCCAAAGCCAATCATTTGATAGCCCCCCCAAGGATCAAAAAATCTAGGTATCTTCAGAAGCATGGGAATGGACTCTCCACCTGCTTTGTGGCCTGTAGCAACCTACAAACCAAGGAAAATTTCTCTGTTACACAGTTTTATTGTTAACTCATGGATTGGACACACCAGAAACTGAATCCCTTAAGACTGTGGATGTTGGTCTAGTTATAGCAGAAAGGGCCAAGCATTTCAGGCAAAATGATAGTACCAAGTGCAATTACATAAAGAGAAAGAATCATTTCACATGACTTTATTATCACAAATAGCAACTTATTGATTCTCAGATATCATAAATTACCTTTATATCAGAAATCTTCTGATATTCCATCATTACTTGGAATTTTGGTATTCAGATACCAAAGATGGTTTACCTGTTCTTTAGACAATTTCAGCCATATGTTCTCTTGATACCATTCCTTATTGTTTTTCAATATAGACCAGTGATTAAAAAAGCGCTAGGCGCCAAAAGGCACCAGGCGCTCGCCCGAGTGAAGCAAGGCGCCAAAATATAAAAAAATATACTATTTAATCTAACAATAATTTCAAATAAACATGAATTACTATATTAAAATTTAAAATTGATATAATATGTTATTAATCTAATAAATAAAAAATATTGTTATTAGTATACTATTTAATAGTATCCTATTAACAATAAATTAACAGTATATTGTTAACAGTCCATTAACAGTATACTGTTAACAGTCCATTAACAATATACTGTTAACAGTCCATTAACAGTATACTGTTAACAGTCCATTAACAAGTATATTGTTAATATTTAATGTACATTATACAGTATATACTGTTAATATACTATTATATTGTTAACAGTATAGTATACTGTTAATAATTAGTTAACTTAACAGTACAATGTAGTGTTAAGTGTTAATATACTGTTAATAGTAGAAACGAGGTGACGAGCTGACCTGACCGAAGGCGAGAGGAGCGGTAGTGACAGCGACGGCGGCAAGCGGCAGCAGTGAATGACAGCAAGCGGCAGCAGTGGCGGCGGCAAGCAATAGCGACTGCAGCGATGGTGGCGAGCAACAGCGACTGCAGTGATGGCGGCGAAGAGAAACGACAGCAGCGATGGTGTCAGCAATGTAATCCAGGCGACCAAACCAGGATCTCGGGCGCTCGAGCAAGAGCAGTGACGGCGGCACAGCAGCGACAGCAGCAAATAAGGCAACGGCAGCGGCGGGATGCAGCGATGTAATCTCGATTCGAGATGAGGATTAAGGTTGAGTAACGAAAGATATATAGCTGCGTTAGTTGGTTCGATTAAACCAACTAACACGAACGACCGAACCAGAGCTAAAAGCCTGGTTCGATCGCCTGGATTAACCCGGGCGCTCGCCTGAGCCAGGCGCTCGCCCGAAGCGCCCGACGCCTGGGCTCGGGCGAGCGCCCAGGCGGCGCCTCTTTGAAGCGCGCCGCCTGGGGTTTGAGCGAGGCGCTCGGGCCTCGCCTCGCCTGGGCGCTTAGGCGAGCGCCCAAGCACCTATTTAAATCGCTGATATAGACAACACCTTGTTTTTTTCTCTGTAATTACATCCTGCACCTGTTGTTAATCACTATAACAGAGACTTATCTAACCATGAGCTCAAATTAACCTGAGTTGTAACGAAGAAATATCTTTGATTTACTTAATATGTTGTCCACACAAACATAAAAAGAAAATTCAAAATACAAAAAGATATTTGAATTACACTTTCTGCAACACAATTAGAAAAACATCTCCTTGATGGTCATTCCAAGTCACATATAAAAAGACGCCTCTACCACAAATCAAACAGCAAGTAAAGGACATGGTCAGAATTTGACAAGGAAGAGAGGAGGATAACTGAAGGAAAAAAAACAAAAGTCAGGTACCACTTGATGAGAAAGGGACAGTTGGGTTGAAGAAAGAGGTGAAAGGCAAAATATAGTTGCCTGCCCATAGGGAGATGGACATAGAAGCACCCTATCTCCCGCTGCAAACTAACAAGCTTTATACTAGTCAAAAACTATCTTCAGCCTAACAGGGAAATGCCTCATATTCGTTCTAATTTCTCATCGTGTTCCTCCAATTTGCCATCCATTGTATCAAGCTTAGCAGAGTTGAGATACATGTGTCTGTCTATATAGAACTTCACAAGTTGTCATGCCTGCAGAAATCAAGCATGCTTCAGGTTGCTACTTGCATACCACTTTTAAGTTTCAAGTTCTTGATTAAATACCTCGGAAATGGTCATTGGTCTAGGGATGGTAAATTATGGTCATTAAAAATTATGTATCTTGCAGAGAAAATAATTTTTTTCGTAATGGTCACAAAAGTCTGTTGTTTCCTTTTTAAGCGACACAATCCAATGCCATGCTAATAAGAGGTGTAACTTGAGCAAGGCTTGACATTGCATGAGTGCCACACTATTGGATTACAAGCTAGCCCATGCAAGATGGAGGAGGTTTAGTAGCACCCAGCTAAGGCATGGATCAACTTGGCAATTGGTTGGGCTAGCCAGGCAAAGTTTAGCCCAGTCCACAAGCAAGTTTCACATTTCTTGGATCACCATTTCTTTCTATTTTCTTCTTGCTACCCACTGTCTCCAAACTTATGGCATGCAACTCCCGACCCATGACCACATCCTCAATGCATGGGCAAGCTAGCAAGCTTGGCATGGGCTTGGATCTCCATTTTTTATTTTTTTTCTTACTTGCTACCACCTATCTCTTAACTTTTGAAATGCACCTCCCCAACCCATGACCACGTCCTCATTGCATCCTACATGCACAAAGTGATTGATCATGGCTACTACTTAGTGGCGGATGCTAAAAGACTATTTTTGACAATAAATAATTATTATGAAGAAAATGACTATCCCATTATTATCAATAGCTAATGTAGGAGGTATTTTGGTCAAAATTCTGAATAATGAATATATTACTTAACATTTAGGTAAAACCCTTTGTCTAATAACTAGCAAGGTTTTCCATACCAGTCCGTACCAGCATACTGAGTTTATTTCGGTACAGTATGTGCCCGATATCGAGCAGTACACATAGTGTATACCGCTCAATATATAATAATAAATATAATATAATATAAATATAAATATAAATTAAAAAATAAAAGGGCGACATCACCTCGTTCCTTCTCCCCACGCGGCCCGCGAACGACGGATCGTGCGGGGGAACCGGGGAAGAGCAATGTGCGACGAAACAGGTTTCTCCCTCTTCTTCTTTCTCCCTCGATCAATAGCTGACAACCGATTTCGACAGTACCACCCGGTAATGGGTGATCCGCGTACCGATCAACTGACGGACCGATACATATCACCTAGTACGGGGCCTTACCGCTCGATAAGGCAATCCTTAACAACTAGTACCACTAATTTAAAGGATAGTCTGAAATGGCATAAATACTAAATAGCTTCCACTCCCACCCATTTATTCACAAAAATTAGTTGATTATGTATGAGACATTTATCAAATATAATGGCATATCTTGTAGAGGGATGAGACATTTATCAAATGTCAATATATAGTATGTTAGGCAGTCATTGAAGCAACTTTATGGTGCTAACACTTGCCTTATCTTGATGATTTCTTCTATATGATATTGATTCTAAAACTCTAGTTAGCAATTTATCTAATTGCTTCATGAGCTCTGCCAACTCTAGAGGGGTCATGTAGTATGGTGGTCTCGCTAGAAGATTCACTCCCGGCTCCAGCTCGATATGATGATCCATGCCTTTGCGTGGGGAAAGAGTTTTCGACAACTCAGGTGGCATAACATCTGTGAACTCCTTCAAAACGTTCGCCACTACAATAGGTTCATGAATGACCTTCATGTCAACTCTAGTGTTTCAACGACCACGGAAGTTAATTCACCGTTTCGTACCCCCTTCTTCAGTTGTGATGCTGATATCTATTATAGTCCTTGGTTCCTCTTCAGAACTGGAACCACGCAGGGGTCATTGCCTTCCATCAACCACAGGGAGTTTGGGAACGATATTGGCACCAACTTTGCTGCATGCATGAACTCCATTCTGAGAATCACTTGGAAGTTAGTGGAACTACCATCATGTTTGTGATTTCGCTCCACATCCCATCCTTGATGGATACCGCCTTTGTTAGCCTAAAGATCCTTTTAGCCTTTAAGTTCATTGCCTTCATCTAACTTGGGTTCTTCTCTAAGTTCAGCACAAGTCGCCTTGCTTCTTGGTCGATAATAAAATTGTGGGTAGCGCACGTGTCCACCATCATACGGGTTGTTCGGCCATTTAGCTTGATGTCCACGTACACCAGCTCGCTGCTCCCTGCTTTCTGTGGCTTTGTCTTCGTATTCTCCCCCACTTGACCCCACATCGCATTCAACAAATACAATGCTCCCATCCGGGGCCCTTGTGACTCCTTATCATCATTGTTGGATTCCGAACTACTCGAACTGAGGGTGACGACTTTGCCCTTGTCTGATCTGGGAGGTGGATTAATGCTATTAAGGCATTGAGTGCTTGTTTTTGTGGGAACTCTCTCACCATGTGCGATCCTCCGACAAGAAGCATCCGCCAGATTTGGAGCCTTACCATTTGAGATTGGCCTTTTGTGGAAACTCTTTTTCTTTTGCTCACCCCCGGACTCCTTTTTCCCTTGGTAATATGGTGGGCGATTTCTCGAAGATTGTTTTTTCTTCCCCGAGTCCTCCAAGAAAACAACGTTAGAGAGCCATTCCACGGTTGCGATTGCCCCGATCACATCGGTGACATTCCTTCGGTGCAGTTCCTGTTGTGCCCACGACGTCAGGCCATCGAGGAAGTTGAACAACTTATCCTTCTCGGACATATCATGTATGTCCAGCATAAATGTAGGAAAAATTGCTTTACATAATCTCAAATGGAAGTCCTTTGGCGGAGTTGTCTCAGCTTCCTTCTTGTGACGAATTCAGTGTTCTCGGGTAGGAACTGAATTCTTAACTCCTGCTTCAAGTCCTCCCATGTGTCCACTCGACACCGTCCTTATTGGATCTCTTCCCAACGTGTTTGCCACTAAAGTTTTACATCTCCATTCAGATACATGGTCGCTATTGATACTTTGGTTTCTTCATAATCGGGCCTTGTAGCTCGAAAGTACTATTCCATGTTAAGCAAAAAATGTTGGAGCTCCTTTGCATCCCTGACACCCCCATAGCAATGCAACTCGAGTGCCCTCAAGTTTTGTGACCGAGCAATGCGGATGTTGCTCCCTCCCGCATTAAGAGCCCTTGTGAGCAATGTCACCCTAGACATAAGTTCCACAACGACTTCATGCAGATGTTGCACAGAGTCTTTGGTGTCTTCCGTCAATCAATCGACTAAGGACTCAACCTTGTCAATCCGAGATTCAGCTTCTTCTTGCAAGTTCTCTACAGAATCCTTCGTTGGCCTTGGTAGAGTTCCTCCAAATTCGCTTCAAGAACGTCAAGACAGGTTTTCGCAGTTGCAAGTCTCTCCTTGTGGCTTCTTTTCCCGGTTGGCGCTCCAGTTACGCCTCCTCTCACGGAAAATAGTCAACTTCTCGCTCGTCTTGTTCTCGCTCGTCTTGTTTGCTATCACAATCCTCCTAAGCAGCTCCAACAGCTTAAGAGCAAGTTTGCACTTGCAGCCCACTTGCGACTGCTTGGGGCAATGGTTCGGCTTGCCCCATCTTGTTCGATTCGCGACAATGCTTCGCGATGGCGAGATTGCGAAACTTTTTGTTGTTTGCTCAAATTGCTTGCTCGCTTTGATACCACAATGTCATGGACTTAGCTGGAATTGCCTAAGTCGTGAGACACCCTTACGGCGATGTCATGGACTTAGCTAGAATTGTCTAAGTCGTGAGTCACCCTTACGCCAAAGTCACAGACTTAGCTAGAGTTGCCTAAGCCATGAAGCGTCGTTGCGTTATCCGTCCTAAAGGGTCAACCTAGTTGCAACCTCGCTTAAGTACCGTAGGACCTGTAAAAACAGCAAATTGATTAGTTCGAAAGTGAGTGATGGACAAGTCTCGACGTCTTACGAAGAGGACAGCTTTACAAGCAATTCAACAAACATTAGGTGTGTAAGAGAGAAAAGAGAGGAAAGAGAAAACAAAGACTTTAGAAGGCCAAACAAACAGTCGTAAGTCCGCAAACAACTGCTCAACGGGTGTCAAGCGTGATGGCATGTTCCCGTCAACTTAACAGGCGAACTTGTGAAATCCAATCAATGCCCAACACTACTCCAAACCCGTATCCAGCCAAGTGCCACCTAGGGGTTCCAGGGTGCTGAGATTGCTGGCATTTTGCACCGCACTGCAGCCTGCGGAAAATAAGTCATGGCACACGAAATGAGAGCCATTTTGGAGCAGTTTTGCCAATGTGGTGAGCGATCGCACTGCAGCGCTGCGATCTGTTCTTGCTTACAGTTTTCAAGCAAAAACATACAAAAGTAAGGCAAAACATGCTGCCAAGAATCTATACAAGCACATAAAAGTGACAAACGGTTCGTTGACGAAGATGTTGCGGGTGTGCAACAATCGTTCGTGACAATGTGTCGTGGACCTCAGGTATGCTTCCCCCTCCTCTTCTTCCGCTTCCTCCACCACCACCACCTCTCTTTTTTTCCTCTTCCTCTCTTTCTTTCACCAGTGGCATATAATATATAAGTATCAGGTATGACAATAGTAAAATAATGCATGGGTCATTAAGAATTATATAGTTGATCTACAATTAAATCACATTAAAGACCTAAAACCACCTCCCATTTAATGTGTGAAGCTGCTTTAGTGTGAAGCTACTGCAACTCTAGAAGGGCTCAAGATGGTGTCGAAGAAAGAATTCTGTACATTTAAGACCTAAAGCCACCTCCCATTTAATCATAGTAATCTTTTTGATAATATCACTAAGAAGGTTTGCAAACTATATACATTTACTTTTTAACTTGTCATGTGTTTACAAATATTTCAAACTTTCAATTATTAAGGCATATCTATGTTTCCTCTTCAATACTTTTACAAGGTTTTGATGCATGATTTCTTGATATATGGTATATAGTAATGGGGATTACTCATACTCTTGATTTTGCTTTGCAAAAAACCCTCTCTTATATTCAGATGATGAACATTAAGTCTTCTTCTGAAGGCTATTTAGAGATATATAGTTTATCTATTTCTTGGGAGAGGTCCTCTACTAGGTGGCATAAGCTGATTTCTGATGGATGCAAGGACTCAAATTTAAATGGGAGAATTGGGTCTCAATTCTCAATGAGAATGGTAATTGTTTGCTTTCTGGTTGCAGATAACTGAAACAGAAGTTGCCTTTAGTGTGAAGCTGCTGCAACTCTAGAAGGGCTCAAGATGGTGCTCAAAGAAAGAATTCTGTATATCATAGTTTGAGTCTGACTCTCAAGTGTTAGTGAACATTTTGAACAGGACCTATACTCCATTGTCCATTGTTAATGCAAGCAGAAAAATTTTCATTTGGTTGCAAAATGTCAGTCTTGTTGTACAGTTCTTTAGCATCAGAGCATAATATGATGTTAAATTCTGCATTTTTGGTCGCATGTGCACTTGTTTTTCTTACAAGTATTATATAATATTATATTTGCAAAACAAAAAGACTTTGCTACCCATTTCTAGGTGGAAAGTCAGGTTAGTTTGTAGACAAGCAATCTTTGAGGCCTTGTAAGTGTAAATGGATTCTTGATTAAAAATAAACAAATCACCATTAAAATAATCATTAAGTTAGTTCATGCAAGAAACCAATAACGCAGAAGGCTAGGTCAGTCAGATACTTCAAGAGTTCAGAAAGATTGTTTGTGAAGCATGGTCACAAGATAAGAAAAAGCATTTAAATGACATTTAGATCAAAAACGTAATGCTGGAATCTTAAACAGTTTTGATATATTCCTTGCAATGACAAGGTGTCCACCTACGACATCAAATACTGTAGATAGTACATACATAAAAATTACAATAAAAGGTCCAGGGACAAAAAGATATGAACTTACAGCAATCATGACGCTTTGATGAAATATAAGAGGTGAGAGGAAAACCCAGAATATGTCATAGAAAAATGCGCAGCAAAGAAGAATTGAAGCCACCTGAATATATGCAAATATTAGATAAATAAAATTTGTCAGCTCATCACAACATCGATCTTGTTGTTCATATTACCTTTATATTTGGTAACTCAAGCACTTGCAACACTGTTATCATTAAAGTGATGCCCTGAAAAAATTATAAAGAACAGTTCCAGTAAGAAAAAATTAATCCCGAAATGTTTCTAACAGTTCTTATGCTTTTTTTTTATATATAATCTGCAATTGGTCTTAAAAACATGTTCCAATTTATTAATGAAGCAAAGAAAAAAAGGGGGGCCTAGTAGGAGCTTTATTGTCTGAACCAATTTGAGATCAGGGTTCGCTGTACCAAGCTATACCGCTCGGCATGGGTGGTACATACCGATGCAATAGGAGACCTGTACACAAACCATCCTCTACCAGGCAGTACCCATTACATGACCCCATATCGAGCGATACAGGATCTATACCAACTGATCATTATCGTTTAAGGGCTCATATTGCTCTATTTCAAATGGTCAATTTGATCGTTTGAACAATTTTAGCATACAAAGGCAAAGGCAAAGGAGAAGACAGTAGCATCAGCCGCATCGTTGAAAAGAATCAAGTCGAACGATTTGACATCAGTACCAGACGAAGATTTCTAAACTTGCTACTTGGTGCTTTTAATAGTTTAGTTAGCTAAACACAAGTATTATAGGTGAGGTCACCTGAACATGACATAAGTATTGAATGTCATTGCACCATGTTTGTAAAAATGTCAAGTTGTTATGAGAATGTTATATGGACTGGTTAAGCATTTAAAGTTTTATGAATCAATAAACCTAATAATTTAAAGCCCATCACTGCAAGATTGTGGTACTTGATCCTGAATATTAACCAACCAAACTGTGAACAATGGAATAACAATAATTCTGCATAAAAGATTCAAGATGATGACAGAGTAACAGAAATATGTAAAACACCAGTTTGAACTAACTTACAAGAATATCTTGGCCAATCCATGCATGTGGTGAATGTCGATTTCCAACCCAAATAATGGAAAATGCAATGCAAAAAGGTAGAACCACAATGGCAATAACTGAAACCTTCCCTAAAATGGGAATGTTTATTTTCATTTGTCCGCAGCGTTTGGAAGCTCTGGATAATAGAATTGAATAGGAGAAAATTAACAAAAAGTAAAAGGAAAAGTTACCATCATGAAAACAAGTTTAAAAAATTGTGTGCAACTAACTCAAGTGCTGGTTCATGCAAACATACCTTGAAATAAGTGATACTATGCAGAAATGCATTCCCTGATATACAGACACTTCAAAAGAAACATCAGAAGAAAAACGAAATGGCTAACAAATCCGAAATAGAATATTTGTTATTGATAAAATTATGGACTTCTTACAGGGACAGAAATTCAAAGTTAAATGTATTCAGTACCTGTGAACCCGCTAAGGAGAATATCACGTTCAGTGCAAAGACAAATGAAGAAGACATAAAGAAGAAGAGCACCACCAAAAAACCTGAAGCTACTATTACAAAAGCTATAGCTCCCACAGCTTTAATTTTTAAAGTATTCTTCACAGAATCTTCTTGATTTGTTTCAGCACTAGGTTGATCCTGTCCATTAAAGTAGAGCAATCAATTAACTGTACACTTACAAGCACTACATGTTGACAAAAGGAAAAAAGAAATCATATATAATGGCACTGAACATACTGCAAATATCCATTGCTTACTTGTCAACAGGCAAAAGTGAAGCTAACAAACATAGACCTAAATGTAAGCAAACTATTTCAGTGCCTAGGCATTATTTCAAAGCCCTTAACATTGGGCACCATGCTCATGCATCCCTTCAGAAGAACTAGCTAAAAACAAAAGAACAAAGCCAAAGACCATTCTGATATTGTAATTTTACCCACATAATTGTGATTGAATATTGTCTTTTGTAGATGCAGTCAAACCTTCTATATATAGTAAAACCTGCAGTTCCCAGAGAGTTCTAGAAAGTAGTCACTAACCACAATCACCTTACATAGTTGTTTGGGGAGCTAGATATGCATATGCAACAGCATTAAGCCAGTTGTGGCAAGGCATTGGCTGCTGTAAAGGCCTCTATGCTATAAGCCAATAGTGCCCAACTCAAGTCCATTACACCTTTTAGTAACAAGATCCACAGATATTGGTCACAGAATGCTAAAAAAAATGAAGCTCTTTAGCTATCAGGTTTCACTCCAAGGCTAGCAATGCAGTTTATATGAAAGAATTTTAAAGTTTGTTTTTAACTAGAATAAAAACAATAAAGCAAAAAAAGAAGAAGGATTACCCTATCCTCAAAAAACAGTGACTGACTTGTTTTCCCATCTTCAAAA
Source organism: Ensete ventricosum (assembly GCA_029747655.1). Taxonomy (NCBI): domain Eukaryota; kingdom Viridiplantae; phylum Streptophyta; class Magnoliopsida; order Zingiberales; family Musaceae; genus Ensete; species Ensete ventricosum. Next base: position 19,808,835 of record JAQQAF010000008.1, on the reverse strand, counting down.
GATACTACCTAGTAGTATCATCATTGTTCAGTGAATTGATTCTCATTTTTCAACTTTTGCTTTCTCTCCATCTATAACAATCTCTAGTATCCTATATCTTACTTGTTTGATAATGTTTCAGTATACTGATCACACATTATATTTGATATCTTTTTTCTACATTGTACATCTTATCGACAATCATATTCATGGTTTATAACACTGGTTGGACCAGTCATAACCAGTTGGAATTTTTCGATCTGACCAGGAACCACTAATGGTACATGTAGTTCAACACAAGGACTGCTGTACCACCCGAAACGATATGGTATGGGCTGGTATATAGACCACCCCCGTTTCAAGCAGCCCAGTTAAAATATTAAAAAAAGAAAAAGTGGTGGATCCCATCCAACTCGACATTAGAAATGAAAGAAAAACAAATTAGGGCTCATGAATGCGAACCCTCTTCTTGCATACGACACTACTGTCAGTGCCTCAACGCTGCCGCTGTTCCTTATTCTTCCCAGGTACACACTCACCTCTTCTTCCTTCTTCTTGGTACCATACCCGTCTGATATGAAATCCGTGTTGGTATTGAACCAGTATTTAAATCCTTGATCATGTCCTGATTTGGCATTTTCATGTTTGTATCATTGCATGGCATCTACTCTACATGAATCATATGTGGTGCAGTTTATATCAACATATGGTCTTAACCAAGGTTTTACTTACCAGTCCGTACCGGCATACCGACATATTGTCGGTACCGGTATGGGACCCATACCAAGCGGTATGTACAGTGCAAACCGCCCGGTATTAAAATATAATATAATATTTTTATAATATAATATTATATAATATTAAAAATATTAAAATATTTAAAAAAAAAAGAGAAAATGGGGGCAACATCGCCTCGATCTGTCTCCTCGCGCGGGGAGACGCTCCGTCTCCTCGCGCTGGAGAAAAATCGGCCGCGGGCGACCCGCGGGTGGCGACGGCACGCAGGCGACCCGCGAGCGACGACGGCAGGCGAGCGAGGACGGCGCTGGTTAGGTATTCTTTATTCCCCTCTTCTTTTTTTTCTTTTCCTCTTCTTCTTCCCTTTTTCTTCCTCAATCGACCGCCGACGATCGATTTCTTTCAAAATCAACCGTCGACGGCCGTTTTTTTACGGAACCGCCCGGTAGCGGGCGGTCCACGTACTGGTAACCTCGCGGACCGATATGTACCGCCCGTATCGGGCGGTACAGGTCGAAATTGCAAACCTTGGTCTTTAACTCTTAAGATCTTTGTTAAAAAACATAATTTAATTCATTTTGATGATACAAGTCATAATTTTCTAAAATAGTGATCTGCTTTGAGCTTGTAATGCCTGCAAGTGCACCAATCAGTAATCTTCCATGAGGACCTACTGTTATTACATGCATGCTAGACCTAGTTAACATAAAATGTTGTTCAATCAAAAATACCATGATAAAACACAAGCCAATGCAGGTCCTTATGAAGTATTTCATACATATGCATTAGTAACAATAGTTCTCCTAGACAATGATTTAAAAAGCGCTAGGCGCAGGGTCCCAAAATGCCCGAGGCGCTAGGCACTCGCCCGAGCGAAGCGAAGCGTTAAAATATAAAAAAATGTATAATACAATGTACTGTTAACAGAATACTATTAAATAGTATATTGTTAACAGTATACTGTTAATAGTATATTAACAATAAGTTAATAGTATACTTATAGACCCTCGACCACCGCTCCTTTCTAGAACTAAAACATTCTCTCCACCGCCCCTAACCTCTATGAATTAAGAAGAGGGGACTGACTCTTTGCCCATAGGGTCACACAAACAAGCAAGGGTGTAAGCAACTAGTGAAGCTTCAACTCTCGATTCATTTATCTCAATGTCATCTTAACAGTATATTAACAGTATACTATTAATAGTATACTAAGTCGAGTCGAGTCGAGTCGATGTGAAGAGAGTGTGAGAAGAGTAGAGACGAGGCTGTTGACCAAGAGCGGAAGCTGTTTACTGAGAGTAGTGACAGCGACGAGTAGTGGCAGCGGCGAGCAGCAACAGTGGCAGCGAAGAGCAGCGATAGCAGCAGCGACAGTAGAGAGAAGCGACAGCAGCAGCAACAGCGGAGAGAGGCAACGGCAACAGAGAGAAGTGTCGGTGGCGGAATATTAGGGTTGAGGAAGTCGCGAGAGGGAGGTGGGAAGCTGATATTGGTGCGTTAGTTGGTTCAATTGAACCAATTAATGTGAATGCGACCTAACCAAAGTTAAAAACATGGTTCGGTCGCTTGGTTTAACCCGGGGGCTCACTCGAAGCGCCCAGCGCCTGGGCTCGGGCGAGCCCCCAAGCAGCGCCTCTTTGAAGTGCATTGCCTGGAGATTGAGCGAAGCGCTTGGGCTTCGCCTCGCCTCGCAAGAGCGCTTAGGCGGCCTTTTGCAATCACTACTCCTAGAGAGCATTTTAGTGTCCTGACAAGATTCTTGTCTCTTTCTTTATTTCATGTAATTTCATTTCGATGTCAACAACATATGTTTTCGTCAAGGCCACATTCACAGATTTTAATCATAGAGCAGTATTATTGAGAGCTATTTTCATAGTTGAACTTAAAAATGACTTAACCTCCAACGCTTGTTAATGCACAGATACACATATGCAACATTTACATTTTTTAGGCACATATGAGCAAACACATATATAACAAATTATCATTTGCAAAAGAATGTCAAGTAAATCAAAAAGTTCATACAAGTCAGCATTAGTAACCAAAAACCAGATATGTCAGAGTAGCAAACTAAACTAGAACATAGAAAACCAAGCTACAATATGTAAAATTGTAGATCATATCAAATAAAAATAAGTACAAATAGATTAGAGAACAAAAATCTTGATTTATCCACACCTTATAATTTTTTCTCATATTTTAAAAAAATTTAAAGCAGAAAATGATAGGACCCTAACAGGATCGGGTCCACATCTATTGAGTCATGTTGGTCGGTCCAATCAAGTCAATTATGAGTCTATTTGATTAGGAGTCCAAGTAGGAGTTGGATTCGACAAGGAGTATATTTGATTAGGAGTCCAAGTAGGAGTTAGATTCGGCTAGGAGTCTATTTGATTAAGAGTCCAAGAAGGAGTCGGCTAGGAGTCTCTATAAATAATGATGTAACACTTTCGTTTGAATCAATGAAAAAAGCATTGTTTTAGCCAATAAGCCAAACCCCAAGGAGGGCCGATCCTCTATAGAGATCAAAGAGGCCGATCCCCTCGAAGTGATCGTTTATCCCCTTTTTTCCACGATAGAACCCTAAGGGTTCCTATGAATCAGAGCAGCGATCCTCGGCGTTCCTGCTGCGATTCCACAGCCAATCTTCCTGCAACTCCCCCCAGATCTTGCAACCACCTCGCGCAAACCCGTTGTCGCAACAGCAGTCTCCCTGTGCCACCGTCATCTAGACAACCCTGCTCGCTACAATTTCTCATCAGCTTCACCGCAGCAATCACCAAAAAAAAAGGAGAAAGGGGTTGAAGCCGGCAGTCACGCCCCATCCTGCTCGAGCAAGAAAGGGCTGCCGTCGCAGTTTCTCTCCTCTTCCTCCCACGACCCTGCTCTTCCACTCCCCTACAGCCCACGCTACTGCCGCCGTCCTCTGCCGTTGCGGCTGCCACCCTCATCAGCCGCTTGCAGCCCACTCCCCCTGCTGCTCTACTCCTGCCCTTACCGCCGCCGCTGTTCCCCTCCAACGACACCCTGCACCTCCTCTTTATCTCTAGTGCCTCATCGCCACTGTCGTAGCCCCCGCTGTTATCGTCCGCTCTCCACGCCAATGCCATCCCCCTTCAGTCGCAGCAGCCTCAGCTGCTCCCCATGCCCTCACTGCTACTTCCTTTGCCTCTCCTTCAGCCTTCCTCTGTCATCGCCTCCTACCGTTACTACTGCCTACCCTCGATCTGTGAAGTCCTGCTCCTCTACCGCTGCCACATAGCCCCATCGACGCTGCTACATCCCACTGCAATCGTATCTTCCTCCCTCCCACTGCAATGCATAGCCCTCCTCTGCCCACCGTAGCCTCACTGCCTCTGTCGCTGCCACACAGCCTCCCTAGCTGCATGGACGCTTGCCACATTAGAGATCGGCGACATTGCCATCTACCTCCACTGCCTCCAACCATGACCATGATCACCCTCATCTGCCCCGCGCTGCCATCTACCTCCACTGCTTCCAACCGCGACCCTTGATCAACCTCATCTGTCGCCTACAGCCCACGCAGCCGCATCGCCAACTGCTTCCACCATCAGCGTTGCTCCCTCCTCCGTCACCACCAGCCCCGGCAGCCACTGCCAACCTTGGTCGCTTCCCACGCCGACACTGCTGCCTTCCGATCCCGCCGCAACCGCACGATCGCCTTCCAGCACCGAGCATCTCTATCCCCCCAGCCTCATCTGCAACCACCCCTTCACGCAACGACTGCAACCGCGTGATCGCCTCTCAGCGAGCAACGATGCCGCCAGCACCTCTCCGCTGCAATGTTCCAGCCGCCATCACCCATCCCCTCTGTTACCCGCAGCCAATGTCTCCCCCTTCTCAGCCGCTGCTTCCCCACTACCCTCTTCTTCCTCTGCCAACCAACAACCGTCGTCGTTGGTTGTCGACGCAGCCACCGACCACGTTGTTTCTTACAGCTGCTGACCACGGGCCCCCAACAACACCACAACGCTCACAGAACCCTCGTCGCCGCCCTCTGCCTATAATAAGACTGCAGTCCAGCCACACCCCATCCTGCAGCAACCTTCCCTCCTCACAGTATTCAGAACAAGGCAACTCACCGATTTCCATTGTTTCCAATCGCGCCACCACCACTTCCTCTTAGTATTCACCATCACTGCCGCCCCTACACCGACATTGTCACTTCCAGTATTCACCATCACTGCCGCCCCTACACCGACATTGTCACTTCCAGTTGCAACAGCCTTAGTCGTTCCCTACGCTGACGCTGCTGCCTTCCAGCCTTAGGCCGCAGCCACCCTCGGTGTTCGCTTCCTCGGCAACCTCGTGATCCCTCACACCATCAACATTGTTTCGGGCAAATTTCACAACTGCAGCACTGCATGGGACATACTGATGCCTTGACCCGACATCAGAAATAGGAGTTGAAGATTACAAATCTACAATCCTACGCGATGGCTACCAATGATGCAATAGACGTAAAGCTTGAAGCTTTCAAAACCAGCATGGAAGAAAGATTGTAAGAACTCTTCAGCGAATTCAGAAGAAGTCTATCGGAGAGCTTCAACAAATTTCAACAGGATGAAGGTTCAAGTCTCACAGTGAACCGATCTGGAGACATAGGGAAAAGGAACCAAGAACATGGCACTAACTACCCATGTATTAAGGTAGAATTTCAAAGATGGGAAGACGGGGATCCGACCAGTTGGATCTCAAGGGCTGAAAAATTCTTTCACTTCCACAGAACTCCAGAAGAATCCAAAGTGGAAATAGCTTCAGCTCAACTTGATGGTAATACAATCCAATGGTACAATTGGTACGAAACTTGTTACAGAGTTCCTTCGTGAGAGCAATTCAAAAGAGGACTTCTTGCTCGCTTTGGACCATCTGAGTATGAGAATGTTGATGAGCACCTCACCAAAATCCGCCAGACCCGTGCAAGAATATCATAGCAGATTTGAACGACTGTCAAATCAAGCCAGAGATTGATCCGAACGATAATTGGTGAGAATATTTATCGAAAGACTTAATCCAAACATTCGGTTTGAAGTTAAAGCTCACCAACCCTGCACTATGATAGTTGTGATCTCTTTTGCACGTGTGCATGAGGAAAAAATCAGCAGGGAGTATCGCTGAAACAGAAATGACAACCCACAGATGATTAGTAAGCCACCCACCCCATCTATTCCCAGCCAAAACCCGAACACTTGAAAATAACCCGAGAAGAATTCAAGGAAAGATCACCAAAGGATTTATGCTGGCATTATGATGAAAAGTAGAGTAAGGAACACCGATGCAATCAAGGGCAGCTGCTGATGATTGAACCAATTAAGGAGGAACCAAAACCTGACAATGTGGAGTCTGATTATGAAAGCTGTGACAAATTCAAGGTTGCTGATGAACAAATCCTAACTTGTGATAACAAGTGTTCAAAGATAAAGTTGATTATACAGGGCAAAAAACTACTTGTGGATTTCATTTTGATACCCCTAGAAGACTTCGAAGTGATGATCCTCAAAGGAAGACGTGGAACTGCCACTAGCCATCTAATGAAGAGGGTTCTTCAGAAGACTACAATGACTACTACACCAGAAGACTAGCCCATTGCTTACACCAAGTGGAGATCCTACTTAATTGATCAAATGGTTGTGATGTGCTGCAGATATCTTGTGATTGAAATGCTCCCAGAATTTGATGCTACTCAGCCTTGAGGACAAGGCTGATTTGAAGAGAGCGGGTCTGGTAAGACCCTAATAGGATCAGGTGCACATCTATTGAGTCATGCTGGTCGATCTAATCAAGTTAATTAGGAGTATATTTGATTAGGAGTCCAAGTAGAAGTTAGATTCGGCTAGGAGTCTATTTAATTAGAATTCCAAGTAGGAGTTAGATTCAGCCAGGAGTCTATTTGATTAGGAGTCCAAATAGGAGTTAGCTAGGAGCCTCTATAAATAATGGTGTAAAACTTTCGTTTGAATCAATGAAGAAAGTATTGTTTTAGCCTATAAGCCAAAATCCTAAGAGGGTCGATCCCCTATAGAGATCAAGGAGGCCGATCCCCTATAGAGATCAAGGAGGCCGATCCCCTCGAAGTGATCAAGGAGGCCCGAACCCCTCGAGGTGATCGTTTATCCCCCTTTTCCACGATAGATACATAGGGGTTCCTATCAAAAAACTTATAGTTTATCATAAGGTTTTCCATACCAAGCAATACGTACTGGTCCGCCAACTAACCCGTACGCGGACCGCCCGCTACCGAGCAGTACCACCAAGTAGCGACTGTTTCCGCCCGTTACCACGTGAAATCGATAGGTAACGATCGATTTCGACCGTCGTCGGCCGACCGATTTCGGACAGTATCAGTCAAGGGAGGGAGAAAGAAGAAGACGAATAAAAATACCTAGAGTCCTCTTTGCCCACGCAATCCGTCGCCCGTCGGCGATTTCTTCACCAGCGGGCGGTTTTTTCTCCCCGCGCAGGGAGAAGAAAAGTCTCCCCGCATGGGGAGAAGGAACGAGGCAATGTCGCCGAGTTTTTTTATTTTTAACTTTTTATATCATATTTATATTATAATATATTATATTATATTATACCGAGTGGTATACCCTGTGCATACCGCTCGATACCGAGTACCGTACCGTACTGAGCTGAGCTCGGTATGCTGGTACGGACGAGTATGGCAATCCTTGGTTTATCATAAGCTTCATTACAATAAACAAAGGATCACAATTTGATGCTCCTTCAAAAGCATAAAATAATTAAGTTAATACTAGGAATAGTCCTTAATTATTTCTACTTTCAAGTCAAGGGGACATTAAGCATTTTGAAAATTAAAAATTTGCAAGTAGAAAGAGCTTCCATCTGGATTGATTATAATGCTCACCAACCTGCTCATGTGCTGTGAATTCATCCCAGAAAGAGGCACTAACAATGGTTCCAACAGCCATTAATACCAAAAAGACCACTGAGATATCCAGAATAGGCCGAGTTGGTGAGTATAGTAGGATGTCCACTGTGATATTAAAAATAGCCTTCAGTAAGCCGAAGAACAAAATTAAACATGTATGGTACACAAAGTTTGAATTAAATTTAAATAGTGATCTATGCTCAAAGTAGTCAAACTCCAACCAAGCAAAAAATCAAAAACCAGTCAGAAGTATTAAGATTCAAGAGATGCTATCAGGTATTGACCACACATTTTAAGCAGTTACTGCATCTCCACCTTAGACTGATAATAGCAGGTGGAAATTTTTTAATAACATGGAGAAAATTTGCTGCTGAGTCACTTTGAGAAAACAAGTCTTTGTATGTAACTATATCATTGCCAGATATGATGATTGTAGAAGATTTGCAAGGAAGAGAAACCATCTCATTATGGAAGAACATTGCCAAAGCAAAAGTTGAATTACTCAACAAAACATACTAGATAGATACATAAAGTACACATCCATAACAGATTCTTGGAGGACATTTTCACCTAGGTACAGCAATTAAGATGCACACTATAATACTACAGATGACATAAACTTTTTTCTTCATGTACTTTGTTCTAAATTTTAAAAAAAAAATATTATGGCAAAAAACAAGCAGCCAAATCAAATAAAGAATTTAATCATCAAATAAAATAATGTTGTAAAACTACTCAAAGAAAAGAAAATTAAAAAAATAAAAGCAACTACCAATAAAACTTTTAGATTATAATTCAACTTATGGTCAGTATCAGAATCATAATAATTACCAGACCAACCACCTAAAAATATCAATTATTCATAACCTTCATCAAAAGAAAAGATGATCCTTTACCAGAGAACATCTACAGGCATACCCTTGTTTGAGTTGTTTCATCTAATTACTAAATTATTATGGAAAGCAGCATGTATATAAGGATTTAATCCCACGTTTACAAACATTTTACAAATAATATATAATAAAACATTGCACATAATCACATATCATAAGTGACAAGACAACCTTATCTGTTTGATAGTCAACAAGAAACAAATGGTAACTAACCTATAGAAAATCAAGACAAATAAATATTGTCTGGTGACTCCGATATACATATATATACATATAGAAGGCACCATTATCATTCAAGCTCTTTTTGCATAAAAAGGAGCCAGCTACATAATTTCATCAAATATGTATTGATTGAGGACCGAATTGAGTGGGTTATATAATTCTTATTTGCTTTATTTGTTATTTTGCTGTTTGTGACCGTCTGATATCTGGGACATGTAACTGTGCTAAACAAGTAAACATAACTTTGAAGATACTGCAAAATGCAAATAAGATCAGCTGTTTGGATCAATTCTGTAGGTTTCTTACATGACAACCAGTAAGGGAGGAGGAAGGGGGATCAGGATAGTAAAAGCCTAAAAGGTGCTAAATTTAAGTGTGTTTTCGTTCAAAATGAATATGGATGTGTTGGGTACATTATGGACATGGATACATATTAGATTTCGAGAAATACCAATACAAAACCAAATCAGACAAATGAACATAGTGATTGAAGATTAGAACTAAAACTGGTTTTGATACTTGATAGAAATCTGACTTAACCAAATCAACGTTTTACCTAACGGTCCGTACCGGCATACCAACATTTTATCAGTACCGGTACCATGGCGGTATGCACCAGTATTATTAAATTATTATAATATTATATAATATAATATTAAAAATATTTAAAATATTTAAAATATATTAAAAAAAGAAATAACTGGGCGACGTCGCCTCAATCTCTCTCCCAGCGCGGGGACGATAGTCGCCCACGAGCTGCGAGGGCGGCGACGTCTCGCAAGCGACCCGCGGGCGGCGAGGGCGGCGACGGCTCGTGGTCAACCCACCGGTACCATGGCGGTATGCGCCGGTATTATTAAATTATTATAATATTATATAATATAATATTAAAAATATTAAAAATATATTAAAAAAGAAATAACTAGGTGACGTCGCCTCAGTCTCTCTCCCAGCGCGGGGACGATAGTCGCCCGCGAGCTGCGAGGGCGGCGATGTCTCGCAGGCGACCCGCGGGCGGAGAGGGCAGCGACGGCTCGCGGTCGACCCGCGGGCGGAGAGGGCAGCGACGGCTCGCGGTCGACCCGCGGGCAGCAGGGGCCCGCGGGCGACGAGGGCGTGCGGGCAACGCGCAGGCGAGGACGACGGCCAAGTACTTCTTCTTTCTTCTTTTCCTCTTCTTCTTTTCCCCTTTTCTTCTTCAATCGACTGCTAACGGTCGATTTCTCCGTCAATCGACCGTCGACGGTCGAGAAATCGACCGCCAACGACCGATTTTAGCGGTACCACCCGGTAGCGATCGGCCCGCGTACCGGTCAGCTGCCAGACCGGTATGTATTGGGCGGTACGGGGCCTTACCGCTCGGTAAGGAAAACCTTGAACCAAATATTGCAGAAGGTACATAATTGTTTTATGGAGATCAATATATATATTCCTCGATAATATTAGAATACAAGTATTTGACGAGAAGCCACTTGAAAAAGAATGCAAACATGTACTTGTTTTTACATCTGCATCATCAGTATTCATTGTTTTTTATCCAAATCCATATCCATATCCATATCCAGACATCATGAGACTCATTGCAGATGTTAATCTGCCTTTGAAGAAGAAATATCAAAATCGGAACCATACAACTAAAATCCTCACACATAATAAAAAGTGAGAGTTGACTTGTACATTTAAAACTCACCCTTGCCACCACTAGATATAGATCCTCTTAGATAGTCCCCTGCTGACTTTGGTACCATAACAACAGGAATTGTAATATTCAGACGAGTTTCATTGTTAGTGCACACCATTTCGGTAAGATCTGAGATGTAGCAGATAAATTGTTAGATGACAAGAAACGGATTGTTTCTATAAGAATTTGTAACTAGAGAAACATACTTTGAAGGGAAAACAAGAGAAAGATTACCTTCATCATCATTTATCACCAGCAAACCTGCTCCACCGCTGGACTCCGCAATTTGTGCCTTTGTTGCATAAGTGCAATCCCCACGCTTGGCAACAACAAAAGAGTTTGATAACTACAACAGAAGGAACACCTTAGGAAGACCAAAATAAAAAAGGGAAAGGAACAAATATATCTATAAAGCAAGGACATAATTAGTATCTTAATATCTATGTGGAGACAGTAAGAGATGAAAGGAGCAATAATGAAATAAACTAAATTTGATTATCATGTCCCACAATGGAGTTTCATCACTAGAAATTTTCTGAAAAAATCCCCTGAAATTGGGATGTTCTTGATTGACAGGAAGTCATCAATTGATTAACTTATATGAACATCTATTTAGTGCTAATCAAGGATTTAATGCCTGTCAAACCAATACAAACTGCCCAGAATTGACAGGTTCAACTATTTATCTGTGTGCACACTGAGGTTCTGGGCAGCACTGTTCCATACCAAGCTCACAGTCTGAAACATAACAACTACTGCACTTACCACTCAGTATATGAAGCTTGAAGTTTGAACATTCAAATTTGTACAACATGGTAAGTCTAACACAAATCATTTCTCCTCCCAACACTCAAAGAAGATCTAAGGCTGAAATTTCAGGAAAAAAACCATTCAAGCTGTTGGCTGCCATCTTATACCCTTCTCTCCCCAATCAAGCTTTGGATGTCAAGCAAGGGAAGAACTCTCCAAGATGATGGGCTTCTTAATTTTATCATTAATCATCAATTGTATGTATTACTTACTTCCCTTTCTTCATTTCAATTGTTGTCATTTACACATCAAACTTTTAATGAGCAACTCATGATTAAAGTTAACTGTGGCTGGATATATATACATATCTAACCTGGATCTACAAAAATAGGTTTCAGATGTTTGCAACTGTAGCGGCATCAATTTCATGGGTAAAGTAAAATTTTGACAACTGATCTCAACATGTAAAATCAGATGGATCTTACTGTCCACCAGAGCAGCATAGTGATAGTACCGGTTTTGTAGCACCATGAAACCTTCATCTCACATTTGGTGGAGCACTATATCAGGACCAAACCACTTCTACCAACCAGTGTAGTCAAAAAGGCACTAGGCACTAGAAGGCCCCAAGGTACCAAAACGCACAAGGCGTTAGGCATTCGCCTAGGCATGCAACTAAACGATCGCAAATGTTAAAATTTCAAAAAAAAACATATAATTAAGGAGAAGAGGGTGGAGGAGGTGAAGGAAGGAGAGGGGGGGTTGTCAAGGTCTGAGGAGGCTTGGCAACTGTCAGTTGGGAGGGAACATACCCAAGAGGAGGTGGTGATGGTGGGAGAGTGAAGGGGAAACGAGGGCAATGACGGAGAAGGAAAAAGAGAGAGGGGACAATTAGAGGAAAAAGAATCAGGTAGGAGGAGAAAGAGGGAGGAGAAGGAATCAGGCAAGAGGAGGAAAGAGGCTGAGGAGGGAGAAGGGGATGCTGGTTGGAAGGGAACTATCGAGGGGCGATAATAAAGGAGGAAAAAGAGGGAGGGGATAGCGAGCGGGAAGGAGAGAGGAGAAGAGGGAGATGGAATCAGGTAGGAGGGGATTTAGGGAGGCTCGGCGGGGGCTTATCAAGGAGGCCCAGCAGAAGAAAAATACACTGCCGGAGGGCCACCATGTGAGAGGAAGCCGCTTGCCAGAGTGTTTTGGCTTTGCCACGGAGGAAGATGTTTATTGTACCACAAATGCAATTCGCTGCATCGCGTGAGGGAGGGGAGAAGGTTAAGTGATGTGTGTCATCTGGTTTGATCTGACCAACATCATGCTCATCTAGTACGGTCACACTAGGATCATTTCAGGCATGTGGCCTGAGTCGCACGGAGCAAGGTCTCATCAGGCACACGTGGGCCACGTCCAGTTGAAGAAGACCCCCGCCCGGCCTACCATCAATGATTTCTCTGAGACCAACATCACGTGGCAAGGGCAGCTACGAGAATTATCATTCCTAGGCTTTCAACACATAATGTTTCAAACATAGGTTCTTGGCAAGGCATGTATTTTGTGTGTAGTTAGCTTGTGATTATCAAAGCTTATAATCTTATTTCATCTATATGATTGAACTTGTTTGTATTCTAATAAATTGTTGTTGTTTATATCTAATTGTACATGTTTAGAAGTTCTTCTTATCATCTTATGTTTTTTTTTTAAGATATGATTAATAATGCCATATATGTGAGCAGTTGAAGGATTATAGGAAGCTTTAAATTTGGACACCATGCCGTATCAACCCGATGATAGAAGGCATTGGTCACATTGCATCTGCAGCTTGATAGATGACACCATGTGATTCTTGATTGATGACACCATACTCTATAATGATGACTCATAATATGATGTTTGATGGGTTCGAGCAGCAAAGAGCTTAGGGGGATCCACTACTAGATAAGTCGAGGAAATCCTCCATGTCCATCTCGTTTCATTTCAAAGGCAGTCAAAGAAGAGGAATTATAAGGGTCAAAGGACGTGGATCAGTATGTGAAGTGTCCAATTGTCAAGACAAGAACCTTATCCCTATATGTTTCAGTGCAATATTTGTTAGTCTTCTAGACTGAAACTAATTCAATTTTATTTCCATGTTTTGATTGAACGAAGATAGCATTTCACCGGTGTCAGTATGCTAGTAGATACTAAATGTGGCAGTCCATTGGACCAGAACCAGCCTTTCACCATGCTACAGTGCATTGTTAATATATTGTGTGTCAATATATAATGACCACTGAATCAAAGTTGTTGCTCTCTTTCTATCAAGGTTATCCATCTGTACCATTCGGTATGGGCGATATGTACCCGTCTGATAGGATATCGGTATGCAAACCGCCCGCTACAAGGCCGTCACGAACGGACGTCACTCAACTGCAACATCGTTGCTTCGTGAACCGTTCGTTGCTTTTTCTTACTTGTACATATGTTTGGCAGCTTATTTTGCCTTAAGTTTATGAGTTTTTACCTAAGAAATGTGAGCGAAAGTAGTGTAGAAGGCTGCAGAACGGTCGTTCACTCCACAGAGCCAAAACAGCCCAAAACAGCCCTATTTTTGGGTCTTTTTCGTGTGCCACGGCAACCTTTCTGAGCGGTGCGAAATGTCAGCCATTTCAGCACCTTGGAACCCCCCGGGTGGCACCGGACTGGATGGGGCTTCGGGTATATGTCGGGCGTAGGCGTTCATCAGCAATTGAACTCGTCTTACGTCCGATACCTTGGGAACCGTCATTTGCGGACTTGCGACCGTTCCTACAACCCTCCAAAGTCCTATTTCACTCTCTCTCTCTCTCTCTTTTCTCAGCTGCACTCAAGGTGTTCGACAAATTGCTTGTATAGCTTTCCGCTTTGTGAGACGCCGGGACGTGTCCGTCGCTCGCTTCTAAACTAATCAACTTATTCTTTGTAGGTCCTACGGGACCTTAAGAGATTGTAAGAGGGCTGATCCTGTGCGGACAAATAACGCTTTGGGCGTTTCATGACTTAGGCAATCCTAGCTAAGTCCAGAACAGTGGGCAAGGTTGCTTCACGACTTAGGCAATTTCAACTAAGTCTTCGGGAGGGCCGCAAGGGTGTCGCACGGCTTAGGCAAATTCAGCTAAGCCTGTGACAGTGTGGTATCAGAGCAGGCAAGCAATTCATACGAACAGCGAAGAAGATTCGTAATTTTGCCATGGTGAGACATCGTGGTGAATCGAGCAAGATGGGGCAAGCGGGACCCTTGCTCCAAGCAGCCGCAGGTGGGCTGCAAGTGCAAACTCGCTCGCAAACTGTTGGAGCCGCTTACGAGGATCGCGGCAGTGAACAAGACGAGCGTGAAGTTGGGTATTCTCCTCGAGGGGAGGAGGCACCATCTGGAGCGCCAACCGGGAAGAAGGGCCACAGAGAGAGACTTACAATGGCGGAAACCCGCCTCGATGTTCTTGAAGCAAGCGTGGAGGAACTCTACCAAGGCCGAGGAAGGCTACTTGGGGTAGAGAGCTCGCAAGAAGAAGCTGAAACTCGGATCGAGAATGTTGAATCCCTGATTGATCAACTAACAGAGGACACCAAAGATTCTGTACGACATCTACATGAAGTTGTGGCGGAACTCACGGCTAAGGTGATGGTGTTAACAAGGACTCTTGATGCGGGAGGGAACAACACCCGTGCTGCGCCACCACAACACTTCAGAGCACCAGAGCCGCAGTGTTACGGAGGTGCTAGGGATGCCAAAGAGCTTGAAAATTTTTTGTTCGACATGGAACAGTATTTCCGTGCTACAAGGCTCGATTCTGAAGAAACCAAAGTTGCGATAGCAACAATGAATCTGAATGGGGATGCAAAACTTTGGTGGCGGACCCGTTGGGAAGAGATCCAACAAGGCCGATGTCGAGTGGATACATAGGGAGACTTGAAGCGAGAGTTGAGAACTCAGTTCTTGCCCGAGAACACAGAGTTTGTCGCAAGAAGGAAACTGAGACAACTCTGCTAGAGTACAACAATCTGAGACTATGTGAAACAATTTTCAGCACTGATGCTGGATATTCGGGACATGTCTGAGAAAGACAAGCTATTCAGCTTCCTCGATGGCTTGAAGCCATGGGTACAACAAGAACTACATCAGAGGAATGTCACCGACGTAGTCGGGGCAATTGCAGCCGCGGAAAGGCTGACTGACTTTGTTTCTTCGGAGGATTCGAGAAAGAAGAAACACTCTTCGGGAAATCGCCCATCTAAATACTCTCGAGCGAAGGGGTCTGGGGGCGAGCAAAAGAGGAAGAATTTCCACAAGGGACCGGGCTCAAGAGGTAGAGTCCCAAAGTCTAGTGGATGCTTCTTGTGTGGAGGACCACACAAAGTGAGAGAGTGCCCACAAAAACAGGCACTCAATGCTTTAACAGCATCGGTTCTATCCCGTAAGTCAGACAAGGGCAAAGCTATCGCCCTTAGTTCGAGCAATTCTGACTCCAGTAGCGACAGTGAGGCGTTGCAAGGACCCAGGATGGGAGCAATGCGTTTGTTGAATGTGTTGCAGGGTCAAGTGGGGGATAACACAAAGGCAAAGCCACTGAAGGAAGGAAACAGCGAGTTGATGTATGTGGACATCAAGCTTAATGGCCAAACAACCCGTGCAATGGTGGACACGGGCGCGACCCACAATTTTATTGCTGATCGCGAAGCTAAGCGACTGGGATTACTCTTGGAGAAGAGCCCAAGTCATATAAAGGCGGTGAATTCGGAGGCCAAGCGGGTCTCCGGACAAGCGAAAGGGATCCCCATCAAGATCGGGACATGGAGCGGGAGCACAAACTTGATGACAGTGCCACTAGACGACTTCCAAGTGATTCTCAGAATGGAGTTTATGCACGCAGTGAAGTTGGTGCCAGTGCCGTTCCTGAACTTCTTGTGTCTAATGGGAGGTGATGATCTCTGCATGGTTCCAGTTTCTCGGGGAGGAACCAAGGACCTACAACAAATATCGGCTTTACAATTGAAGAAAGGGGTACGAAAAGGTGAATCAACCTTTGTAGCAGCTATTAAGCTAGAGACACCTGATGGGGAAGCCATTCAGGAACCTGCTATTGTGGCGAACATCCTGAAGGAGTTCTCGGATGTGATGCCAACAGAGTTGCCGAGAACTCTACCACCACGCAGAGGCGTGGATCATCGGATTGAGCTGGAGCCGGGAATTAAGCCTCCAGCGAGACCACCATACCGCATGACCCCTCCAGAGTTGGCGGAATTGAGGAAGCAGTTAGATGAACTGCTAAGCGGTGGTCTCATCCGCAGTTCCAAAGCACCTTTCGGAGCTTCAGTCCTCTTTCAGAAGAAACAAGATGAGAGTCTCCGATTATGCATTGATTATCGAGCCCTTAACAAGATGACGATGAAGAACAAGTACCCTATCCCGCTCATCGCGGACTTGTTCGATCAATTGGGCAAGGCAAAGTACTTCTTCAAACTAGACCTTCGGTCGGGGTATTGGCAGGTGCGCATTGCAGAAGGTGATGAGGTAAAGACTACCTGTGTGACTAGGTATGGAGCATTCGAGTTCTTGGTGATGCCTTTCGGCTTAACCAATGCTCCGGCCACATTCTGCACTCTAATGAACCAGCTGTTCAAGGAGTATCTGGACAAGTTTGTGGTCGTCTACTTAGACGATATCGTCGTCTATAGCCAAACACTTGAGGAGCATGTTAGACACCTCCGAACAATTTTCAAAGTTCTCAGGGAGAACACGTTGTTCGTGAAGAGGGAAAAGTGCTATTTCGCCCAAACGAAGATTTTATTCTTGGGGCATCGAGTCGGCCATGGTTCCATCCGAATGGACCAGTCTAAGGTGCAAGCTGTGGCGGACTAGCGAACACCAAAGAAGGTGCCAGAGTTGAGATCCTTCCTTGGGTTCGTCAACTATTATTGGCGCTTCATAGCTGGGTATTCGAAGCGCGCAGCTCCGTTGACGGAGTTACTAAAGAAGGAGCAGTCCTGGAGATAGTCGGACAAATGTGATGTGGCATTTCAAGACCTAAAGACTACTATGTTTGAGGAACCTGTACTCAGATTACCGAACTATGGAAAGTCATTTGAAGTCTATACAGATGCTTTTGATTTTGTTATTGGAGGAGTTCTTATGCAGGAAGGTCATCCGGTGGCCTATGAGAGTCGCAAGCTCAACGAGACCTAGCGGCGATATCCTGTGCATGAGAAGGAGATGACAGCGGTGGTCCACTGTCTACGAGTGTGGTGACACTACCTTCTGGGTGCACCATTTGTGCTAAGGACAGGCAATGTCGCATTGAGTTACTTCCAAACTCAAAAGAAACTCTCCCCAAAGCAAGCACGATGACAGGACTTCTTAGCTGAGTTCGACATGGTAATGGAGTACAAGCCCGGAAAAGCAAATGTCGTGGCTGATGCATTGAGTCGAAAAGTGGAGCTAGTGAATGCTATACAGTTGGAGGGCGGAGGCCAAGCAAGTCAATTGCGCTTCAACTTCCTTTCCAGGATCAGGGATGAACTGCACCGAGATCCTCAAGCAGTAACTCTGATGCAACTCATCAAAGAGGGCAAGACACGACGATTTTGGGTCCAGGAGTGACTCATCTATAGCAAGGGGAACAGAGTTTATGTTTCGCGAGCGGATAACTTGAGGCGTGAACTCCTGAAAGAGTGTCACGATTCCCGTTGGGCTGGACAACCGGGTATCCACCGAACAATGGCTCTCGTGGAGAGGACCTTCTATTGGCCGAAAATGGGGACAGATGTAGAGGAATATGTTCGAACATACCTTACTTGTCAACAGGACAAGGTAGAGCAGCAGAAGCCAATGGGACTTTTGGAGCCGCTGCCCGTACCAGAAAGGCCTTGGGAGAGCATTTCCTTGGACTTCATATCAAGCTTTCCTGTTGTAGGGGGACTTGGATCGATACTCGTGGTAGTTGATCGATTTTTGAAGTATGCAACACTTATTGCTGCACCCCTACATTGCTCAGCGGAGGAGGCGGCTAAGTTGATGATGAAGAATGTGATGAAGTTTTGGGGAGTCCCACACAACATCATTAGTGATCGAGATTCTCGGTTCTTGGGACGATTCTGGACCAAGTTGTTCAAGTTGTTGGGATCTAAATTATACTTCTCCACAAGCCTCCACCCCCAAACGGATGGCCAAACAGAAAGAATCAACTCGCTCTTGGAGCGATATCAGCGGCACTACGTAAGTGCCAACCAACGAGATTGGGTGAAGCTGTTGGACATAGCTCAATTCTCCTATATCTTGCAGCGGAGCTATGCATCCAACAAGAGCCCATTTGAGATTATTACGGGACAACAACCATCAACTCCTCACACCCTGGTTATTGGCTATACAGGGAGTAGCCCATCAGCCTATCATTTTGCAAAGAAATGACATCGCAATGTAGATATTGCGCGAGCTTACTTGGAGAAGGTGGCCAAGAAGATGAAGAAGTGGGCAGACTTGGGGAGGCGACCACAAGAGTTTAAAGTTGGCGACATGGTGTTGGTGAAGCTCTAACCAGCATCACTCCAGTTCTTTAGGCACAGAGTGCACAAAGGATTGGTGCGCAAATATGAAGGGTATTTCCCAATCATCAGCAGGGTAGGCAATGTCTCATACAAGTTGCAACTGCCTGCATGGTTCAGAATTCATAACGTCTTCCATGTGAGTAACTTGAAAGTCTACCACTTAGATCCGCAAGATGATTCTCGAAATGTTCCAACTCGATTACCCCCCACCAGAGCCTCTTACGAGAAGCGAGTTGAAACTATTATGGCGGATCGTAAGATAAAGCTACCCAATGGAGCACAGCAAATTGAGTACTTGGTGAAGTGGCAAAAGCTTCCTCAAGCAGAAGCCAGTTGGGAGCCAGAAGATGCCCTACGACATGAAGAAGCTCGCGTCAAAGCCTACCAACAAGCGTCGACGAGGGTGTCGACAGTTTAAGTGGGGGAGAATGTCACGAACGGACGTCACTCAACCGCAACATCGTCGCTTGGTGAACCGTTCGTTGCTTTTTCTTGCTTGTACATATGTTTGGCAGCTTGTTTTGCCTTGAGTTTATGTGTTTTTACCTAAGAAATGTGAGCGAAAGTAGTGTAGAAGGCTGCAGAACGGTCGTTCGCTGCACAGAGCCAAAACAGCCCTATTTTTGGGTCTTTTTCGTGTGCCACGACAAGCCTTCTGAGCGGTGCGAAATGTCAGCCATTTCAGCACCTTAGAACCCCCCGGGTGGCACCGGGCTAGATGGGGCTCCGGGTATATGTCGGGCGTAGGTGTTCATGAGCAATTGAACTTGTCTTGCGTCCGATACCTTGGGAACCGTCGTTTGCGGACTTGCGACCGTTCCTACAACCCTCCAAAGTCCTATTTCGCTCTCTCTCTCTCTTTTCTCAGCTGCACTCAAGGTGTTCGACAAATTGCTTGTATAGCTTTCCGCTTTGCGAGACGTCGGGACGTGTCCGTCGCTCGCTTCTAAACTAATCAACTTCTTCTTTGTAGGTCCTACGGAACCTTAAGAGGTTGTAAGAGGGTTGACCTTGTGCGGACAGATAACGCTTTGGGCGTTTCATGACTTAGGCAATCCCAGCTAAGTCCAGAACAGTGGGCAAGGTTGCTTCACGACTTAGGCAATTTCAGCTAAGTCTTCGGGAGGGCCGCAAGGGTGCCGCACGGCTTAGGCAAATTCAGCTAAGCCCGTGACAAGGCGGGTACCGTCAAAATTAGCCAGCGACGATCGATTTTGACCGTCGATGATCAATTTCAATCATCAGTGGTCGATTAAGGGAGAAAGAAGAAGAGGGAGAAGAAAAGGGAGAAAAAAAGAGAGATACCTGCTCTTCCCCAGTTCCCCGCACGATCCGTCGCCTGCGAGCGATCCTTCGCTGGTGGTCTTCCTTCTCCACTCGGGGAGGAGAAGGGGCGAGAAAGGAAAACAAGGCGATGCCTCGTCTCTCCGTTTTTTTAATATATATATTTTTATATTAATATTATATTATATTATATTATATAAAAAATTATATTATAATATACTGAACGGTATCCACTATACATATCGCTCGATACCGGGTACCATACTATACCGAGATAAAATCGGTCATGCTGATACAAACCAATACAGCGAACCTTACTATATACAATTGGATATACCAACTTCAGAAAGCAAGAAAGCAATAAAGACAATGCTCAGTTGAGCTTCTTGAGCTTTCAGGCTCCAAGCATAATACATTCATGAACATCTTCTCTTTCTATACCCTTCCCCCATCAGCTCTTTTCCCAAACATCCTACCTCCTATTAAATCTATTCAATTTGTCGAAGAAGTTCAATTACTGAAATAGGTAACTCTGAAGCTTAATCTTTGTTTAACGACTTAATTTAGAGGCTTCTCAACGGCTCGCATATAGACGCTTGGGGAAGCCAGTCTGCATCCATCACAACATACACCTGATTCTGCTTCGCTGTGTTGACATTGATAAGGAAATAGAGGAACCCAAGACTGATAGCTCTATCAGGATGATAAAGACTGGATAAGGTAGAAGACCCCCACATCATTCTCCATTTGATACTGAGGTCGTGCAAGAGGAAGAGGGATGACATAGGTCAAAGGATCAAGGAGAGGAAGCGCAACGTCTGGTGGAAACACATGGCCAGATTTCTGGTAGTCAATCATGTAGGAGTTATGATAGTAGACAGCAAGCGAATGCATCCAGTAATCACGACAAGGGAAAGGCTTGGCTTCATGATTGCTTTATCTTAAAGTCCACAAAAATAGTGGTTCAACTGATGATGATGGTCAGAGAAGAGCGGTCAATCTTATGTTCCTGCTACTCAGACATAGATGGGTGGTGCGTGGATCGAAGAATAATATTTTAGTCATGTCACCCAAGGTACGAAACACAGAGCATGATGATCTACATAGCTTGTTTATGGCAAGAAAGGAAAGGAATAGGCTCTAATTATTGATTCATAAGAGAATACGAGACATAGCCTATATGATGCCAAGAAAGACAGTAGTTTCACCTTCTCCTACTGTTAGCCTCCCTTCTATCCTAAATATCATGTTCAATAGATGCAAGGCAATGGCTGGTTATTCTTCTCATAGTCGAGTGCATCTTTTCTTTCTTTCCAAACAGAACAGACTATTTATTAATCAAGAAGTCTGATACAGCCACTGCTCTATTCATCATTGCAAAAAACATTGTGAACAGAAGACGCAGGAGGCCAGCAAGCCGTCCACAAAAAGTCATTCTTACTCGATCTTATAGTACTCTAAGGCGTGTAGTCCGGCGCATCTTTTGGTAAACAATAATAGTATAGTGAAGCATCCAATTAACCGACTTAGCAAATGAACAGGAAATGCAATGAAGAATTATGAAATAAACAAGAATGAAGAACTTAAATCCTCACTGCAAGATCTGACTAGAAATTTTTCAAGAATTGTGATAATAATCATCATGCTTGACTTCAAAATGAAGCAAAGGAGTTTTGTACAAGGTATTGACTTCAAAAACTCTACATCTTTATCCTATTAAGCACCAATTCAAAGAAATAGAGAGGCCATTTCAGACTGAGATCAACAGACAATTAACCTATATGCTACTGCAAACAACATGCCGATTGCTTTTTGCATAGCAGCTTCAAATAGAAAAAAGATCCAACAAATGTCTAGAGCACATATTATAAGATCAGCATGTAAAAATTACGATGTTGACCTTGAAAGATAAGTTGTTGCAGGAGTTAAATGGATTTGCAAGAATAGCAGGGAGTCTTAATGCTTTAGAAACACTGGTCGGCAATGAGGCACCAAATCTGGCACTAAGTCCATCTAAGCTTGCACTTTCATCACCATTCACCCAATTCTTTATTTTAACCTGCAAACACAAAAATATAGGTCTGCTAAGAGTTTGTATCTTGTAGCAGATAACCATTGAACAACATGCTTGAAAATGCTTGGAGAGAATATACACATATACATACATACATATAATTCCATCTAGTTGTAAACTTGTTACAATAACATTCAGCATCTGAAACTTAATAGAGCTTCTTCAGATTCAAAGAGAAGCTATTGTTTATTCTAGTAAAAATAATTAGCATGCATGAGATGCAGTAAAGAGTAGAATCTTTCAACACTAATAAATCAATAGACGCATTTTTGAGTTTAGAAGGGTGATATAAATATATGAAATTATGTTCTATTATGCGCTTCTCATAAAATCAGTAATTGTACTCATCATTTTTAAGCTCGCAATTATGTTAACCAAGAGAGCTGCATACAAGACATGTTACAGTTGCTTACAACAAGCTTCCCCTGTCATTTTCACTTTCTTGTGTGCCCTTTCCTCTCTTTCTGTTTACCTTCTTTCTTCAACTTTGCTTTTCTCCCATTCTTCATGGTGACATGCAATAAAACCGCATACAAGATGTCTGACTCTATGCAATTGTCATTGTTTCACTCAGAAAACACTAATGAAGCATGCACATGACATATTATATGCACTGATACCTTAATCCCAGATGTGAATATGGCTACAAGAGTCAAATTCAGATGTATTTTGGCATTAGAAAATAGAGGAAAGTTAGAAGGATACTAAAGTAATGAGTCATATCAGAACATGTCACATGATATTCTATCTTATACGAATATAGGATATTGAAAAACCCATAAAAAGCTTGAGAGCAAGAAAGTTCCACTTTAAAAGGCATAGTCAAACTCATTACCACAAGAATCCAACTTGATATGATCAATCAAATATGGATATTGGTCTGTGACATTTGTCAATCAGTATACTAAAGTCCAGGTAAAACTAAAAGCAAACCAATCTGACATATCATCTAAAACATTTTAGCTTACAATAACTCTTTCACAGGTTGCAATTGGGCCCAATTGAAGCCACAAACATCGGGTTTGTATTCTCCACATCTAATTGAATTCTCCTGAAACTCATTTTTTTTAACCCGCCAAATATTTTTTAGGAAATATATATGTTTTTAGTTTTCTTTCTTTTTACTATTTCTAGTTATTTATTTATGAGGATGCATACATAAGAGGATAATAGGAACATTAAAACAATCTGCTGGGGTCAAGATTGACCACACTAATAGGCACTGAAGTTGGACTAGATCAGATGAATCAAGATATTGAAATTGGAGGGTTGGCAACGCAAAATAAATAATAAAAAAATAAACTATTTAAATAAAGCTTATTTACTTTCTTTGTTCCACTTCTCTTCCAACTGGTTTCCTCATCATCATCCTCCAACTGTGTACAGGAATTCAGTTAAAATTCCTGTACACGGCATGAACAACTAAGGACAGTTTTCAAGAAGGATATTGCTCGTTCTTGGTACCTAAGTTGCCAATGTGTTACTCATGGATTAGCAAGGACATCCTGTGACTTACCTTAAGCAGCATTTCAAACCCTAAACCATATTCTATGCATTTCATATTTGTTATTGTCAGCTGCAATTTTGTAGAGCTTTATAATACAAGACACAGAGCACTATGATTTCAAATGCAGAAAATTGATGTGATTTTCCTCATAATCAAAAGACTGAATGATGCTTAAGCTAGAGCATCCCGGCAACATCAACAAATTAACCAATATCCATCACCTTCCCAACGAGATTGTTGTGAGAAGAGCAAGACGAATGCACATTCTAGAATAATTCATCAAGCGTCGATCTGGATGGCACCAATTCATCGTTTTGCCAAATCCACACACCAGATTATCAGAGACATAGAAACGAACCATCAAAAAGCTATTAGAGAGGGGGGTGGAGGAAACGAATATTTACATCTTGGGAGGTGACATTGCAGACAGGGGACGTGGAGGCGGATTCCTGCGACGCATCACCGGCGGCGAAACCCTTGAGATGGGAGGAGGTGAATAGGAAAATAAGGGCAACATGGAGGAGAGGAAGAGGAGGAGAAGATCTTGGAATTCTCATGGCCGACACAATTTCCTCGTTCTCTCCCTTCTTCCACCCTTCCGCTTTCCCCTCCCTCCTCTCCTCCGCTCTCCTCGAAAACGAGTCGAGACCCTGAGGCAGTATATATAGCCTTCTCCAGGGATCCTAAACCAACGTGCACACGTATTTATGTGTCCACGCACGCCAACGGGCGAGCATCGCATATAATTTCTTATGCATTTACTAATTAGGCAAGTGAATTTGACTTAGTCCAGTTCTTTTTTATCGTTAACATATATATATATATATATATATATATATATATATATATATATATGAGTGGGTTTTATATTTATTTTCTCTAAATTTAAACATGTTAGTGCAGATTCTGATTCTCTAAGTTGAGATAATGACTTGGATCCGATCGAGATTTGTTTTAAATTAGTCGCGATCCAGGTCATTATTTGTAAAGTATCAAACCTACAAAACTAAATTAGAGACATTTTTAATAAATATTTCTTCAATGATGAAGTTAGTTTTGTATTCGATTCTATTGGACTAGTAGGCTAACATTGAGAATGGAGTTTTCTTATGAGAGAGCATACTTGGGGATCCCTTTTATAGGTAACTTTTGAGACGATTATGCACACAATAACAAATGGCAGGAAGGAAACATGGAATGTTTCAAGTGGAGGCATGGCATGACATTTATCGCACCCAACACTCATGTTGGTTGACTATGCCAACTAAAGGGTTCAGATGGTCGGTCGTTTAGTGATGTATCACCTATAGTGGTTACGTGTTGTTTGATCCGACCATCATGTTGGTCACTTATGGCCTATAGCGATCGATCGATCAGTCAAGTACTGTAACGTGGTGGTTACCTATTTGTCATATCATTCTTTACCTATCACTACTCTTCTAGCTTTTGGGTCATTAAGTCACACAGCTATTGAGCCATGAAGTATTTTCGATGGTGTTGTTAACTTTGATGGTAGATTCATTCATCAACCGTTCAATCATGACAACATTTGACCTATAGGATGTGCATCTTTGAAATATATATTTAGCTTGCAAACTATATACTTGATCATTTACCCCCTCGACTGTGATGTACGCTTGGCCCATAGGCTATGCATTCAATCATTTGGGTATTCAATCAACTATGATGCTTATGAGATAAAATGTCATTCTTGCACTATAAATATCCCTAGGTGTCACTTGTCCTCTCCACACCTTCGACTACCCTCGAAACATTTAGATCCTTGGACACTAAACCTTCATACTTCACTCTTTCAATTACTCGACCTTCCTCATCTTAGGTCCGAATGTCATCCTCTTTTGAGTCATCCCCCACCTCTGAGAAAGAGTCAAGCAGTTATCCAGTCTCATCTCTACTCTCGATATTGCTTTTCGACGCTTCCTCCTTTAGTAAAGGGGTTAGAGTTAACGCAATGAGGGAGGTTGCCCTGTCATGGGTAAGTCCATTGAGCGATCAAACCTTACAAATTGTGTTGATGTTTACAACTTTGACTTTTGGAGAGGCTGACCTTGAGCACTTCAAGGAGGCATTCAATATTCCTTTTGAGTTTCAGCTAGTTTCTTTTTGGCCTAATGATTGACCATATAAACCACATCGTTTATTTTACACTTCCATTAACACCTTAGAGGTGAGGCTCATATTCCCCCTCTATCTCTTCTTTGTTGAATTCCTAAATTTTTATAAGTTTTCTCCCACTTAGGTAGCATCAAACTTGTAGCGAGTGTTGAGGACTTGATATTTTCCCATCGTTGACTCTACTATTGGCTTGCTTCAACATGAGTTTCGACATTTGCTTTTAGTCTGACCTGGTTGCAGAGTCCCAAGGGCACCTTCTGATAAAACTCCAAGATTTCAATCGAAGATAAACAATCATTGTATGGGTGACGGTGGAGTTGATAAACAACAAGACGCCAAGAACGCTGCTATGATACTATTCTATCGTGGATGAAGACATAAAAAGGGGGATAAATGATCATTGTAGGAGATCGAGCCTCTTTGATCTCTATAGAGGATTGGCCCTCCTTGGTCTCTATAGGGGATCGACCCTCCTAGGGTTTTAGCCTATTAGCTAAAACATAGTTTCTTCATTGATTAATTACTTAAAAAGAAATAGTTATAGCCCTATTTATAGATACTCCTAAAATAGACTCATACTTGGACTCTTAATCAAATAGACTCCAACTCCTATTGGAACTCCTAATTGACTTGATTGGACCGGCCAATATGACTCAATATATGAGGACCTAACTTTATTAGGGTTCTATTAGACTCACCCTCTTCAAATCAGTCTTGTCCTCAAGGTAGAGTAGCATCAAATTTTAGAAATTCTTCAGTCCAGGATATTTGCCATGCGTCACAACTAATAGGCCGATGTTTCCAAATTCCTTTAATTTTTATAGTTTATGGGTTAGAGTAGCCAACTAATGCATGCACTTTATGTGTAGTAGGTCCAATATCTTCATCAAAACTCATACCTTCATAATCGGATCTCACATCGTCAGTCTCTGATTCCTCTTTAATTGGCTCAATCATTAGAAGTTTGTCACAGCCTTCATGGTCGCACTTCACATTGTCAGTTTTTGATTTCTCCTTAATTGGCTCAATCATCAAAAGTTGCCTATGTGTGCATCAATTTTCATCATAACGTGAACACAAATCCTTTGTTGATCTTTCCTTGGGTTCTTCTCGAGTTGGTTTTTCGATGTCTGTGTTTTGGTTGGGAATAGATGGGATGGGCAACTTGCTGATTAGCTATATATTGAAGCTTCTATTTCGGCAAGTGTCTATATTGATTTTTTTCTTCATGTACGCGAGCAAATGATATGATAACCATCATGGTACGGGGGTGGCGAGCTTTAACTTCATATCGAATCTTGGGATTAAGTCCCTCGATAAACATTCTTATCAATTATTTCTCGGACCAATCTCAAGTTTGATTTGACAAGCGCTTAAATCTACTCTGGTACTCTTGTACTATGGAAGTCTGGTGAATTTTGGTGAGCTATTCATTAACATTCTCGTACTCCGATGGTCTAAAGTGAATCATGGGCTCTCTCTTGAACTGTCCCCATGAAGGGATTCTATGATAGGTCTCGTATAAATCATACCACCGGATCACATCACCATCAAGTTGATTTGAAGCTACTTCCACCTTAGATTCTTTTGGAGTTATGTGGAACTGAAAGAACTTTTTAGCCCTAGAGATCCAACTGGTCAGATCCTCGTCTTTCCATCTTGGAAATTCTAACTTCATGCTTGGATATCTTGTGTCTTGCCCTTGATCACTCTTTTTTATGTTTTCAGATATGTTTTATTTGAGACTAGACCTTTCATCATATTGAGATTTGTAGAGGTTCTCCGATAAACTTCGTTTGAATTCCCTAAAGAGTTCTTGCAGTCTATTCTCAATGTGGGTCTCGAAAGCTTTGAATCTTGCATCTACAACATCATCCATAGCCATTACATAAGACTACTTGGTGTTGCTACTGTGACATTGGTTGGTGATGGCTATGTGGATGTAAAGAATCGCTGCATGGATGCTGATGAGATGAAAAATAGCATCACCGAGGACTGCGATCACTAGGTCAGATGTGATCTGTTGGTTGTTGATCTTGGTTGGGATAGATTGCTGCTATGTCGGTGGCCAGGAAGGGTGGTGGTGTGATGATGCTGCAATGATGAGATCGTCGAGGTTGTGACGACGATAGTTGGAGGGCAGTGATCTGTACGAAGAAATCGTTGTCGCGATTCGCGAGGTGGTAGTGTTGCGATCTATGAGAAGAAATCATTGTTATGATTCGTGAGGAGGCAGCATTGATCGCTACAGCAGATCAGGGGGCAGTGCTGGTGCAGTGCGGTGGATAGAAGAAAGGGGTAGCACTAGTGCAGCTGGCGGAGGAGGAAGATGACAGCGGTGAACAAAGGCAAAGGGGACAGCGTTGGTACGACTGGTGAAGGAGGCAATGGTGGACAGAGGCAAAGGGCAACGTTGGTACGACTAGCGAAGAAGGAAGATGGCAACGGCTAAGGATTGGAAATTGCCCTATTTTGGTCACTGCAAGGAAGGACAATTACTGCCCTATTTCTTTCGTTGTGCTGCTGAGGACAAGGCTACGTGACTACTGTGATCACTGGGAAGGAGACGCGGGTGGTGGCATGGCAGAGGGCAGAGGCTGCTACGATTGAAGGGGGATGGCGTCGGTGTGGAGAGCGAACAACAACAGTGAGGGCTGTGGCAATGGCGACGAGGCACTAGATATGAAGAGGAGGCGCAAGGGTGCAGTTGAGGCGAATAGCAGCGACGATAAGGGCAGGGAAGAAGGGACGAAGATTAGGGCTATGGCTGTTTATTGCTACGTGTATTGTTGGGAGGAGATGCTAGCAGCATCGACTCTAGCAGAGGTGGGTTTGGGAGGAAGATGGCGGCAAGGGAGAGGCAACGATGTCGTCTCCGGTGGAGGAAGGATAACGACAGCAGGTCGTGCGGCTGCAACAAGGGGTTGGAGATGGTAGCGTCGGGCAGAGGAAGAAGGGAGGTTGGAGCGGGCAACAACGGCGATGATGCATCTAAGGAGTCAGATGCTGGCATCTCGGCTATGGCTGTAGGTGGCAGATGGATAGCGGCAAGGGAGGTGGTGATAACAACACGGTTGGGCAATGACACTAGTGGTGACTGCGGCTGGCAGAGGAAAGCAGCGGTGGCAGGAATCCGATGAGCGTCATGGTGTCATCAAGCAGAGGAAGAAGGGGTGGGCACTTGGGACATAGCTAGGCAACGGAAAGCAATAGCGGTAGGGCGGTAAAAGAGGAGAGGGCAGGGGAGCGACAACGACGAGTGGCAGCGGCAGACGATGAATAGGAGGGGAGGAACAACGATGGCCGGTGGTAGTCCTTCCTTGCTCGAATAGGATGGGGCATGGTTGCCAACTTCAATCTCTTTCTTCTTCTTTTTTTGGCTGATGATAGTTGCAGCGAAGATGGTGAGAAACTACAATAAGATGACAGGTGCAATGACGTTGATGATGATGGCAAGGGCGGTTACAACAGTGTAGATGGCAACAACAATTGCAGGTGGCAAAATGATAGAACCCCTAATATTTTTATCGAAGATAAACGATCACTGTAAGGGCGACAATGGAGTGGATGAATAGTGAGATGCCAAGAATACTACTTTGATACCAATTGATAAGAACCCTTAGGGTTCTATTATGGATGGAGACGGAAAAGAGGGGATAAACAATCACTGTAGGGGATCGAGCCTCCTTGATCTCTATAGAGGATCGACCCTCCTTGGTCTCTAAAGGAGATCGACCCTCCTAGGGTTTTGGCCTATTGGCTAAAACATAATTTCTTCATTGATTGATTGGTTTAAAAAAATAGTTACAACTCTACTTATAGAGACTCTTAGCCAACTCATGATTGAACTTGGATTCCTAAAATAGACTCATATTTAAACTCTTAATCAAATAGACTCCAACTCATACTAGGACTCCTAATCAAGTAGACTCCAACTCCTACTAGGACTCCTAATTGACTTGACTGGTGTTATTTCGATGACTACAATGTGCACAAATCGACTCTCAAGTGTTATTTTGACAAGTCCAACATGACCAAATTGACCCCCAAGTGTTATTTCGATGATTGTTGTGCAATCAAATTGACTCTAAAGGATTATACTAACAAAAACTACATGATTGATCTTATTTCATCTATGGAGACACAAAGGATTTGTGAGACATAGAAGGATATCGACACCTTATTAACTCGTGGTTGACATGTCATTGTCTTTAAGTCACACCATTGTCACTTGACAAACATGTTAGCATTACTCAACTGACATGTTGCCACAATTTTGTCGGCACCTCACCATCATCCAAAACTTCATAAGCATAGCAAAATCTCAACCAAGTCGGACAAATGGGTATTAGACGTTCGACTCTTGACCAGCATGTTGTTAACATAAAATTTCGTGTTTCTTCCTATCTGGGGTTGAAACATCTTATTAATCATTTTTTGATATGTCACCTTGACATTCTTAAGTCCAAATGACATAAACTTAAAGTAATATAATCCTCTCATCCTTTAGTGTCATTCTAATTTAATTATATCATAAAAATATATTCATAAAGGTAAACAGCTCATGGCTCGAAGTTGCATTGACTAACTAATTGATATGAGACAAAGTAAACTGTTCTTTGGATAAGTTTTATTAATATCAGTGACATCAATACACATATATTATTTTTCATTATTCTTTTCCATAAGAACTACGAGCCACTGGAATAGTGAATCATGTGGATAAAATTAGCATATAGTAATTTATTGACTTCCTCCTCAATCGTTGCTTGTCGATTCGAGGTAAACCTTTGGGACTTTTAACAGATAGATTAATGCTCTAGGTCGATGTTAAGATGGTGTTTGTTATAGCTTAGTCAATCCCCGGTATGTGCCTTGGGCTAAGCAAAGACCTTTGCATTGTGGCACAAGAAGTTGACGAGCACAATCTTCTTTTCTTTAGAAAGCATTAAGCTTATTTTAATAGTTTACTTTGGCTTGGTTGGGTCCAAAAGATTCTCCACTAGAAGTTCATCGGTTATCTAACTTGGGGGATTGGCTCTCTTGGATCTAACTACTAAGATAGAGGGTGATCCCCTTTTCAAAAGCATGATTAACATGAGGTAGTTAATCATATAGTAAGTGGAGACAACCACATGAATATGGTCAAGGGTTGGATGACCAATGATAACACTACAAATGGACATGATGTCCACCACTAGAAACTTAGCCTTGACTATTTTTTAGTCACTTGATTTGAAGATGACATGCAAGTCAATAGTTTCAAGAGGGGTGATTGAGTCTCTCAAACCTAGTTAGTGTGAATAATATGGGTTATAGATCCCTTACACTTATACTAACTTTTTGAAATGTATCATAGTAGAGAATGTTGATAGAGCTCCCTGTATCCACCAAGATCCTTTTTGCTAGTGCATTAATGATTATAAGTGGATGACTAAGGTGTTGTTATGGTGTTGATCCAAATGCTTAGCTTCCTCCTCCCTAAATATGATGGGAGGGTCTCTAATTAGGCGAAACCTCTTGGCATAAAGGTCTCGTGCATAATTTTGGAGGCTGCGTTGCAATCTTCTGGAGCAAGCCCTCCAACAATCATATTCACGTGTCGCTCAATAGGCCATGTGGTCTCGAAGATGTCTCATGAACCCTATAGAGATAGCAGTTGAAATGTCCTTTTTTGAATGAGCTCTTCTATTTACTACTTCAGGTAGTAGCAATCCTCCATATCATGCCCATGGTCTTGGTGGAAGCGATAGAATTTAGTGAGACTTCGTTTAGTGGGTAGAGATTGAAGAGGATGAGATAGTGGTTGAAATATCTTTTTTTGAATGAGCTCTTCTATCTACTACTTCAGGTAGTAGCAGTCCTCCATATTATGCCCATGATCTTGGTGGAAGCGATAGAATTTAGTGAGACTTCGATTAGTGGATGGAGTCTGAAGAGGATAAGGTGCACAAAGCAAGCTCTTCTCCCTTATTCATATGAACACCTCAGTTCAATAAGTGTTTAGTGGGGGTAAATTCCCTACGAGGGGGAGTCTGGTCCCTTCTTAGTCAGTTGTTGTGGGGTTACTGTAGGGCACTCTAGATTATATGGTCATAGCTTCTTTCTTCTTTAACGGTCTTCTTAGTCTCTATGCTTCTCTTTCAAATAGTTACATTCTACCACTATATGTTGTCAGTTGACCTCTTATAGCAACTTAGGAAATGAGATAGGAGGTCGAGTGATGATTGAGTAGAAGAATTTTGACGGTTAGTGGCTGTCGATATAGACATTAATTAGAATGGATGAACTCTATACTACTACCAATCTTACTTTATCGTTGAACCATTTGGGATAACAACTGGCCATTGACTCTTTGTCCATCTGTCATATGGCCAAAAGAGCGGTTGTAGGTTTCTTTGGTAACTTGTAGCTGATAAATTGAGCTTGAACTCCTTGGCAAGTTGTCTGAAAGGGGAACTAGCTCTGGAGGTAGTTTGGAGAATCATTCCCTTATTACCCCTTTAAGAGTTGTCGAGAATGTACGGCTCCCAAATGATATCATCCAGAAGGTAACAATGACTATATACTGGAGATGGTAGTGGAATTGGAGTTGGGAAACAGGGAGTGTGTGGAGTCAAGTGTGCCCCTTGTTATGCTAACTAGAGTAATTGTGAAAGTATAGAATATAACACTCTTATCATAGGGCCTCCTAAGTCAGGTTGTGAAAGGTTTCAGTAGGTATGGTTACAGTTTCAGTTGGTGGAGCTATAGGTTGAGTGAATGGTAGATTGGGTATTAAGTCTTGGAACAATTAGTGGACGAGTAAAGGATTGAGTAATTGGAAGGTAGGGGGAGTGAGGAGAACCAAATCTTGGGAGAATTGAGATTAATGGGGTTGGGCAGTGAGGCATTCAACACAGTAAGGCTCGGACCCCTCTATCCATTTAGCCCATTAGACTTTTAGCTCGGACGATGTTTGCTTGAGATATTAATATATATTTTTTTATAGAACCTAAAAACTAATTATATATATATATATTATTGATATTAATCTCTACTTGAATAGAATTTAAATATTAACTAACATTCTAAATGGTATTAAATACTCATTAAACTACTTATTATTATAAGAAAACGAGGGTTATTTTAGGTTTTCCTGTGTCTTTATATTTTGAATTGGCTAATATTTATTAAAGTGCAATATATTTTTTATAAAACCTAAAAACTAATAATATATACATATATTATTATTGATATGAATCACTACTTGAATAGAATTTAAATATTAACTAATACTCTAAATGGTATTAAATACTCATTAAAATGCTTATTATTATAAGAAAATGAGGGTTATTTTAGGTTTTCCCGTGTCTTTATATTTTGAATTGGCTAATATTAAATTCAGTTGTTACCGATTAACATAATATTTATTTTGTAGAGAAAGGAATGAATACATGTGAATTGTGAAGAAATATCTTAATATTTTGAAAGATATACGTAATAGATCTTATTATGTATAGAAATATAAACAAATTATAAAAATTAGAAATAAATTGGAAAAGGAAATACGGAAATTGAATAAAATATAATCAAATAAATTTATATAAAAATAATGAAAATGGTTTTCATGAGCTTGGATACCAATTGCTTCAATTTTTTATGGAGCTTAATATTGAAATATTTTTAAATGCTTAGAACACCATGATAAAATGGTGTTAGTGTTGTTGTTATAATAAATATGTTAATTTCATACTTCAATTACTGACAGCATTTACGAAATCAATTTGTAGAAAAACAATGTCTGAAAACGGAAAAAAGAATGTTTTATAATAGGAAACATTATAATATATATATATATATATATATATATATATATATATATATATATATATATATATATATATATATATATATATATATATATATATGTTAAAGATGTTGCCCGTTTATTATAGAAAACGTATGATGTATATCGATTACGTGAAACAATCATATGGGGCAATCCTGGATCACGTCCCTTAAATTTATAATATTTGTAGAGAATTCCTTCATTTTCAGTCCAGTTAAATCACACTAGATCGAATTGATTATAATATTTTTAATTAATAAATTCGTAAATTATAACTCTATTAAAAAAATTATGATCTAATTTTAATTAGTTGAAATTCTCATTAACTTTTTTTTTTTTTTTTGAAAGCAAATCCAATCTAATTTATTACTCGTCCATCAAGTAGGACCAAATGGAGATGTCTCTATATTAGCCAACTTATGAAGTCATAGCCAAATTATGAACCCATCTATGTATTGGACACCCGAGGATGCGATTAAAACTAATTGTAATTGGTGTTTGGGCTAAATATGAAATATCTTTTAAGAAGAAATTTAAGTAGACAAACAAGGAGGAGGTTGTGTTCCGTTGATGAAATTATTTACCAATTCTTTCTCTTCTCGAGTAATTTTTTTTTTTAATAATAGCAGTGCGTTCCTGCCCAAGGTATAGTTTCAATTGTCATATTTTGATCTTGATCTCGATGTTCTAAGTTGCATATCAACTCAATCACTTAAATGCATTAATTTATTTTTTTAAAAGATAAATAACAAAGATGAGATTGGAGCCCTATGATCTTACGATATATTATTAAAATCTTTACTAGCTAACATCTTTCAAATATATGAATACCATACCTTCTTCCATCCTCCATGTTGTTGTCGTTCTCTGACCCCTTAGTTTCATTTTTAATCCTACATATTTTCAATAACTCTAAATAAAATTAAAGAAAGATTGATCAAGAATTATGTTGGTTAATCCAAAACAACCGAAGTGAATCAGCTAGGAAAAAGTCTCACACTATATTTATCAATCCTCACACTAGGTCTTATTTAATTACTGAACTAAAACAATATAACTTTATTCAAGATCATTATAACTGAGTTTTAATTAGTCTAAGTTCTTATGAACATTGATTATTAACCTTGTTATAAATTTTGATATTTTATAAAATAATTTATTTGAAAGTGGTTGAATGATTTTGAATGAAAATTAAGAAGATTTGACGTGTTTCTAAATAAAGGATGAAAGATCTTCATTTTTTTTTTCCCACCTAGACTTCAACTATTCTACAGAATTTGGAAAATCTTATAATATTTGTGTCTGTTCATTGGAAAAATAAAGAGAGATTATTCATTTATATTTTTTATACTGAAATTAAAGTGTCTTTTACTAAACTAAAGTACAATAATTCTTTTTTTTTAAATACTGTAACTAAGATTCAAGCATTTCAAATCCTCACCAACTTTAATTATCAACTTATATTATAAAATTAATATTTATAAAACGATTTATTAGATACTTTAAGTTGTTTCTTTAGATGGAAGTTAGGAAGGCTTTGAGATATTTCAAAATAATGAATAATAAATCTTTTTTGTCATCTAGTCTTAAATTTTTGTCTATACACAATGAAAAATATTATAAAATGTATATTCATTTATATGTGTAATAACGACAATATAAAATGAGCGATTTATCTATTTAAAACCATTACAACCGATCCAAACCCCGACCAACCTTAATTAACAATTTTATTATATGTTTAAGGTACCCCAAAAAATTTTCTATGAGAACACGAGTGGTTTTGAATAAAAATTGTAAATGTCTTAGCATATTTCGAAATAAGGATCATAACAAATCTAGTTTTCTTTTTTGTTTCAGTTAAATCTTAAAATTAGATCTAAATATTTTTGAAAATATTATGTTCATCATAGAAAAATTATAATAAAGTAAAGTGGTACATTACTAAGCTACGATGACGAAGATACTATAATTTCATACAAAAACCTTGGATTGATATAATTAAGATAAAAATACATGTCTTGTTTAGGGATGTTCAATCAAATTTTGTTTTTCGATGTGGAGGATGATTCAAATCCAATCGATGTTATTTTTATTTTTGTTCTACGAAGATTCGGTGTTGGTAGGCTGATCGACCGAACTAAGTCTCACCAAAACTAATCGTTTAGAGGGTTCTAACGAACTTGCATGATACTATTTGCATTCGAGAGAGACTTGAAGGTGTATTTGGGGACATTTTATGGTATTAAAAATTATTGTTGAGTATAGAGTTGTGGTTAAATATTATGGATAATTACGTGATTCATCAAATTATAAATGAGGTCAAGTGATCATGCATGGAATTCGAGGATCATGGAGTAATTGATAAGCTAAGCTTGTCTCTATCGACATCACACTCTCTATCTTATGGGCTCAGGTCTCCTATGACACATCATTCAACTAAGTTAAAGTATCAACCAAGTGATGGTGAGGTGCCAACCGAATAGAGACAATATGTCAGTTGAGTAATGCTAACATGTTTGTCGAGTGGCAATGTTCTGCTAGCCTAAAGACGATGGATGACATGTCAACCACGTGTTAATAAAGTGTCGATATTATTCTATATCTTAGTAAACCTATGTCATTTGCACCTCCATTGGTAATATGTTTACGGAGGTTGATTCAAATTTTTACTTAAACTGATAATATCTTAATAGATGTTGATTCAAATTTTGGATTTTCGATGTGTATGATTCAGATTCAATTGATGTTCATTTTTATTTTTGTTCTAGAAAGATTTAGTGTTGGGTAGGCTGATCGGTAGAATCAAGTCCCACCAAAACTAATAGTTTAGAGGGTTCTACCAAACTTACATAATATAATTTGCATTTGAGAGAGACTTGAAGGTGTATTTAGGGACTTTTATGGTACGAAAAATGGTTGTTGAGTATAGAGTTGTGGTTAAATATTATGGATAATTAAGTGCTTCATCAAATTATAAATAAGGTCAAGTGATCATGCATGGAATTCGAGGATCATGGAGTAATTGATAAGCTAAGCTAGTCTCCATCGACATCACACTCTCTATCTTGTGGGCTCATGTCTCCTATGACACATCGGTCAACTAAGTTAAAGTATCAACCAAGTGATAGTGAGGTGCCGACCGAATAGAGACAATATGTTAGTTGAGTAATGCTAACATGTTTGTCGAGTGGCAATGTTCTGCTGGCCTAAAGACGATGGATGACATGTCAACCACGTGTTAATAAGGCGTCGATATTCTTCTATATCTCAATAAACCTATGTCATTTGCATCTCCATTGGTAATATGTTTATGAAGGTTGATTCAAATTTTTACTTAAACTGATAATATGTTAATAGATGTTGATTCAAATTTTGGTTTTTCGATGTGTAGGATTCAGATTCAATTGATGTTCATTTTTATTTTTGTTCTAGAAAGATTTAGTATTGGGTAGGCTGATCGGTAGAATCAACCAAAACTAATCGTTTAGAGGGTTCTACCAAATTTACATAATATAATTTGCATTTGAGAGAGACTTGAAGGTGTATTTGGGGGCCTTTTATGGTATGGCAAATGGTTGTTGAGTTTAGAGTTGTGGTTAAATATTATGGATAATTACTTGCTTTGTCCAATTGTAAATAAGGTCAAGTGATCATGCATGGAATTGGAGGATCATGGGGTAATTGATAAGTTGAGCTAGTCTCCAACGACATCATACTCTATCTTGTGGGCTCAAGTCTCCTATGACACATTTGTCAAGTAAGTTAAAGTATCAACCAAGTGATGGTGAGGTGCCGATCGAATAGCAACAATATATCAGTTGAGTATTGCTAACATATTTATCGAGTTGCAATAGTCTGTTGGCCTAAAGACGATGGATGACATGTCAACCGTGTGTTAATAAGATGTCATTATTCGTCTATATCTCGGTAAACCTACGTCATTTGTGCCTCCGGTGATAATATGTTTATGGAGGTTGATTCAAATTTTTACGTAAAAATGTTTACGTAAACTGATAACATGTTTATAGATGTTGATTCAAATTTTATTTTTTGATGTGGAGGAGGATTCAGATACAATCGATGTTCATTTCTATTTTTGTCCTAGGAAGATTTAATGTTGGGTAGGCTGATCGTTCAAACTAAGTCCTACCAAAACTAATCGTTTGGAGGATTCTGCCAAACTTACATAATACAATTTGCATTCGAGAGAGACTTACCTGGGGATCGTTTATAGTATGACAAATGGTTATTGAGTCTAGAGTCATGGTTAAATATTATGGATAATTATGTGCTTCATCCAATTGAAAATAAGGTCAACTGATCGTGCACTGAATTTGAGGATCATGTGGTAGCAGATAAATTGAGCCAGTCTCCATCGGCATCACACTCTCTATCTTGTGGGCTCACGTCTCCTATAACACATCAGTAAGTTAAAGTATCAATCGAGTGATGGTGAGGTGCCGACAAAATTGTGGCAACATGTTAGTTGAGTAATGCTAACATGTTTGTCGAGTGACAATGGTGTGACTTAAAGACAATGATATGTCAACCACGAGTTAATAAGGTGTCGATATCCTTCTATGTCTCACAAATCCTTTGTGTCTCCATAGATGAAATAAGATCAATCATGTAGTTTTTGTTAGTATAATCCTTTAGAGTCAATTTGATTGCACAACAATCATCGAAATAACACTTGGGGGTCAATTTGGTCATGTTAGAGTTGTCAAAATAACACTTGAGAGTTGATTTGTGCACATTGTAGTCATCGAAATAACACCTTCAAAGTCGATTTGATCGCACTATAGTTATTGAAATAGCACTTCAAGATTGATTTTGATCACATTATAGTCATAAAAATAGCACTTGAGGACCGACCATATGCTATAGTTGTTGAAATAGCATTTCAGGGTTGATTTTGACCACATTGTGTCAAGAAACAACAATCTTCTTGAGAAGGTTAAGTGTTTCTCTGCATATCTCTCTTGCAACACACACACCTTTTTGTTCTATAAGGTACACGGTGGATGTTGGTTACATGATAGTTTTGCTAGTGACCCTCATGTGAGTTGTGTTGGTCACCTCGATTTCCTATTGACGTACGCAAGGAATTGTCCGCTTTGAGCATACCCGTACAGTTTAACCTTTTATGAAGACTGAGAGCTCCAAAAAAATACCACTAAGAGTAAAAAAGACTGGTGGACTTATGAGCCCTTAGCTCCCATACTTCTCAAACAATGTAGGACTAAAGATGACCTTATCATATTTTTAAATAATTTGGAGCATTCAGACTTTCATATAATATATGAACACTCAAAGAATTCGAAACCATTATTTCGAAATGGTGTAATACGATTTTCAATTTATCTTTTTCCTTATCCACGAATTGGGATTCGAATGAGTCACGAGTCCAATCACCACCTTCCGATGTCAGCCGCACGTACTTCCTCCTCCTATAAAGGTGTCAAAATTAGTACCACGAGGGAGGTTGCTCCTACCACGATGACAAACAAATCCCTCAATAAGTAGTGGGATCCTATGAGCCTCAATGAGAGAGAGCATTTAACTTTGAACTCATATATTAGTATCTCCAACCTAGAGAATGTTATATAAGCTTTCTAAATACCGACAAGTTTGAGCTAATTGATGCTCGATGGATGATCGACCCGACGCATTAAATCACTACCTTTGCTATAAGCCTCGATGAGATCATTTAATTTTTAACTCATGTATTAGCATCTCGAACCTAGGGCATATTGTATAAAGCTTTCTAAATACCGATCAAGTCCGAGCTAATTGCTGCTCGACCTTACACACTAAATCACTACCTTTTGCGACAAGCCTCGATAAGACTATTTAACTTTTAACTCATATATTAGCATCTCTGACCTAGAGCATTAAATACCGATCAAGTCTCAGCTAAATTGTTGCTCGATCAATGATCGACCCTACACACTAAATCAGTGCCTTAGCATATACACTAACACTCTAGAGCTGAGACTCTACTTTCTCATCCGCTTTTTTGTTTCTTTGTTGAGATTATTATTATTATTATTATTATTATTATTATTATTATTTTATAGTTTTGGAAGAAGATCTCATTTGGCTAGGTGATGAAGAACTCTTAGTGATATATTGTAGCCTTTGTCGGGGAATATACTAAAGGCTTGGTATTACGACAATGCTAACCCTGCTCCACTCATACTATATATATAATATGTGGTTTAGAAGCTTGCTTTATTTATATCCAAAGTGGCTGCAAAGTCTTAAGGGGCAATGAGCTCCAACAATAATAGTTGGAAAGGGGGTGGCTTTTTTTTAGTTTTATCTTGGGCCACCCTAAAGTTTTGCTAATGCCCTCCGAGTCTTAAGGAAATAAGACAAAATTATGCTGGTCCACCTACAACGAAAAATTACTCATAAGCCCTAGACAATTAAAGACAATAATGACTTAATTATATGGCATCCATCATGCTGTCCAAATGCCTCAACTCTCATGTTAAGACACGGATCAACTAGTTTAGTCCTACATCATTTAAGGAGTAAGTGAACTAATAATACCTTATAAATACCAAAGTCAACAACATTACAAAGACATCTTTTGGAATCCCTCCTAAAAGGATAAAATAGTATATATACATCTAAAACGGATAATTTCTCTTTACTCCTCGTGTTTGAACAAGATGAATAATAATCCCCATCTAAAGCATAACTATTCTAATGAAAAATTTTGAAGTTTTTTTTTTAGTGAAAATTTTATTTGTAGTGAAAACACTAATATGTTTTCATATATAAACTAAGAGGGACGTAATGTGTTTGTCATTAATTTTATAAATTTAATAACTTAATTTTAGATAAATAATATTCTTTGAAAATAGTATTATCAACATAAAATATTTTAAAAATTAGATATTTTGTACAACTAAATATATATATTTTTTTATTTCAAAATTGTTTTGGATGGATATCAGGATATACACACGTGTTAGAATTGGAAGGGTTATATATTTACATATAATGAATGATATGTAGGGATCACGTGGTTTGTACCGCTGATTCATCCTGCACCGTCCGTTTACATCTTGATCGTCATCGAACTATTAAGTATTGGACTCCGACCGCCGTCCCTTTGATAATACTTCAGGGTTTTCCGCCGCTCGCGCGTTTGCTTGCCGTCGATTCCAGGCCGCGCGGCTCCCAATGGCGTTCCAACAGGATGCTAAGCTCTTCAACCGCTGGTCCTTCGATGATGTCGAGGTTTTTGCTCTGTGATACCATCCTTGTGCTCTTAATCTCTTTTTTGCTTTTTGGGAATCTGATTGTTTTTTCTCCCTTCTGATATTTGGTCGATATGAGTTGAGTATTTTTGCTTGGATGTGATAGGCATTAGACCTAAGGACCCGTTCAAGGAAAGATGCTTGTTTTCTTCGTTCCGTTTGTGTTGTAGTTGCATTTTCTTCTGCTCCTGGGAAGGCTGCACTTTTCTTGTCCTTGTTTGCCTTTTCCCTGCATATTGGATGTGACATGCATGAGACTTATGGATCTGTTCAAGGAAAGATGCATTTTCATGTTTCTGAGAGAGGTTGCACTTAGCCGTCCTTGTTTGCTTTTTCCCCGCATTTTTAACATATCTAGTTTGATCTTGTGTTGGGGAGTGGAATCTCTCTACGCGATGTTTTCCTGTTCTAGACAGTGACGTAATTTTTCCTCTAGAGGTGATTTTGTTTCTCCCACTTTTTCATATTAGTATATAGATGGAAAAATAAGTTTCGCCATACATCTTTCTGTACACATCAAGTAGAGGGTGGTGGAGAATCAATTGAAAGCGAGATAGTATTGGAAGGATTGAGCAAAATTATACTTTAGTTTTTTCATATTAGTATATAAATGGAATGCTCAATGAATATTTTTTGAACCTAAATTCTAATTTTGCTCTCTGATAAGTTTGTCAGTAGCCAGTGCTTGATGTGGTTGGAAAGAGTTAGGTTGTATGATG
Source organism: Ensete ventricosum (assembly GCA_029747655.1). Taxonomy (NCBI): domain Eukaryota; kingdom Viridiplantae; phylum Streptophyta; class Magnoliopsida; order Zingiberales; family Musaceae; genus Ensete; species Ensete ventricosum. The sequence continues at coordinate 19,767,283 of JAQQAF010000008.1, read as the reverse complement.
ACACGGATGGAAGGGGAAGCTTTGCTGGATATTAGATGTAGGTTTTTTATATTGGTTGTTGATCAAAGATTTGTGGATTGTACTAGATGCACCAAATGATATTGTTGGAGGCTCATATGCAAATAGAATAATCTAGTGCTCAGCATTGGAAAAGCCCATCAATGCATCATTCTGGTGTCATGACATTAGTTGTCATGCTTAAGGACAATTAACTGATACTTTTCTAAAGATTAATGAGCTAGTTGCTACTGAATTGGCCTTCTCAGCTATAAAGTGTTGAATGATTGCATTTTTAAGTGGAAACGAAGGTCCCATGTTTTATCATTTCTTGTTTATCTCTCATTTATGTGTCTCCACAGTGGGTGGTATTTAACTAGTATAAAGTTTGTAACTACTGAATTGTGGAGTGTAGGCAACATGTTATATATTATGTGACAAGAGAAGTAGACAGTTTCTACAAACTACAATCAAAGATGAATAAAATGATTCAAATTCACATTTTTTTGGGTTATCTATTCTATCACGATATTTGTCGATCTGCACCTCTGTACTAAAAGCTTCAAGCAACAAGATTGTAGAGCTTGATGAAATATTATATGGATTGAAGAACTATCGGATGAAAACTTGAGATCTAGTTACTGATGGTCGGAGCGTGACTTGCAAAGTCATCATAGAGAATAAATGCATTATACTTCTGATTGTTTTATAATTAGTTCCTATTTACTAGTACTCTACATTCGGGATGACTAGCCTTAGCTTGTAACCATATTACAACAAACATGAATAAGTTGAAACCTAAAAGTTTTAGCATATTATTTATTAGGTTGGCATACTTTATATACATGGCTATTATTATTCTCATTTATTTTTGACAAGGATTGACATACCGGTCCGTACCGGTGTGCCGATATTTTATCGGTACCAGTATGGTACCGGTACCGGGCGGTACATACAGTGCGTATCGCTCAGTATATTAAATATATTATAATTTTTATAATATAATATAATATTATATAATATTAAAATATATTAAAAATAAAAAGGGGCGATGTCGTTTCGCCCGTGGGCGACGACGGCGCTAGGGCAGCGCGGGTGGCGACGGCTCGCAGGCGACCCCCCGGGCGGAGTCGCCGCTAGGGCGGCGCGAGGTACTTCTCCTCTTCTTCCTCTTCTTCTTCTTCTTTTCCTCTTCTTCTTCTTTCCTTTTTCTTCATCAATTGACCGCTGACGATCGATTTCTCCTTAAATCGACCGTAGACGGCGGAAATAGACCATCGACGACGGAAATCGATCGTCGACGGTCGATCTTAGTGCTACCGCCCGGTAGCGGTCGGTTCGCGTACCGGTTAGCTGTCGGACCGGTATGTATCGGGCGGTACGGGGTCTTACCGCTCGGTAAGGAAAACCGTGATTTTTGATATTTTAAATTGTCTCACCTCCAACCTTGCAGTTTTTTATAAAAAATTCTCCCTGAAAGGTTTTTGAAAGTTTTCACTATTTTCATGAAATGTTCATGTAATCGTAAAATGTAAATAATTTGGCAAATTCTCAGAAAAAGTCCTTGAGAATTTTTTCATAGAATATTTTAGAATTTTCAAAATAGCAAAATTAATCTTAAATATTTTTTTTATCTTTTTTTACCTTAAAAACTGTTTCTTCTCTCTGCACTTTTTTTATGAACCAACCTATACATCTGAATTGGTTCAACTAATTTAAAATAATTATATTAAATAATTTATTGATATATCAAATTATGATGTCACCCCAAATAGTTAGGATTTATGATTTTTTTTATTGTATCAATTTATATTATTAAAAAAATAAATATATAAAAAATATATTAATTTATAAAATATCATAATATAAAAATTATATAGAAATAATTTTATTGGTTATACAATAAAGAATAATATAATAATAATATTTGTATATTTTACATAAATAAATAATTTGTGTAAAAATATTTAAAATTTAAAAATAAATTTGAAATGTATGTAAGACCATTATTTTTATTTTTAAAGTTAAATTTATCCAAAAAATATAAAAATGTATTAAATTTTTTAATGGAAAAGTTATATGTTTTTATCTAGTTCCAATTCAAATGTTTATTGAAAGTTCCATCTCTTTTTGATTAGGTTAAGATCTAGTTATATTATTTTTTCATAATTTTCTTGTTTAAATAGTTTAAGTGGTTCAAAATAGTTGTTTTTATTTATTTGTAATCTCAAATATCGAAAATATTTTATGGAAGCATTATTTTTGATAAAATAGAAGTAATTAAAGAAAATGGATAAAATTTTATATTATTTAGATGTTGAAAATTTTAAAAAATATGAAATAGATTTCTAAAATAGAAAACTTAAAATTTTGTCTGTTCAGGTCCATGGTAATGGTTTACTGAAAACCTTAAGTTGTTTTGATTAGTATTTGACTCAGTTACACTGTTTATGAGTTGACACCAAAAATATTAAAGAAGTTTCAAAAATGGGAAAAGTATCATGTATGCCCATTTGGGTGCCATCCAATGGTGTCTTGAAAATTCATTTGATTTTGATCAGTATTTAACCAAATCACTTTTTTTCAGTTGAGCTAAAAGCAGTGTAAGTGGGTCAAGGGCTTGGGTTTTCTAGACCAAGTTTTTAGATATATTTCCTACCCTTTTAGAAGATCAAATGTTAAAAAATATTTTGTATATGCATCATATTTTGGTGAAAATTAAAAAACTTTGAGAAATTAGAGATATTTTAGACTGTTCAGATGTTGAAAAACCAGAAAAATTAAAAAAACTATCTAAAGTAAAAAAAGTATCATATATGTCCATCTGGGTTATCATTTAATTGTGTCATAAAAATTACACCAAATTTTGATCAGGATTTGACCTAGTTATACTGTTTTTGAGAAACAATGTAAGTGGGTCAAGGGCTTTGGTTTTCTGGATCAAATTTTTAGGATATATTGTTTGCCTACTTAGAATCTCAAATGTAAAATACATTCCATGGATGCATCATATGTTGGTGAAAATTTAAAAAAAATAAAAAATATGAAAAATTTAGATTGTTCAGATGCTTAAAATAGCAAAAAAATCAAAACAATTCTCTAAAATAGAAAAAAGTGTCATATATGGCTATTTGGGTTCCATTCAATGGTGTCCTAAAAATTTCTTCAAATTTTGATCAGGTTTTGACCCCACTTGTATTGTTTTTGGGGTCAATAGTTACATTTATTTTGAGTTGACCCAAAAATAGCGAAGTGGTTAAGGGCTTGGGTTTTTTGTGCGAAATTTTTAGGTCTGTTACCATATTTAGAAGTTCAAATGTTCAGAAATATTTCATGTATACATCATATTTTAGTAGAAATAAGAAATAGAGAAATTAGAAAAAAAATTAAACTGTTCAGTTGTTGAAAATATATTAAAAATATTAAAATAAAAATAGTGTCCTATATGTTCATCTAGGTGCCATTCAATGGTGTCCTAAAAATTTCATCAAATTTTGATCATGTTTTGACCATGTTACACTGTTTTTGAGTTAACCGCAAAAACAGTGTAAGTGGGTCAAGGGCTTGGATTTTTTGGACCAGTTTTTTAAAAGAATATTCAATGAGAGCATCATATTGTGACAAAATTAGAAGAAAAGAAAAAATTTGTAGAATGTTCAAAGCATTCAGATGCTGGAAAATCACTCAGTCTTAAAGATGCTGAAAAATATAAAAATATGAAAAAAGAATTAAAATGGAAAAAAGTGTGATATATGTCCATTTGGGTGCAATTCATTGGTATCTTTAAAATTGTACTTTGCTTGAAATTTATTTCCTAATTTTTCCCATTTTTTAGTATTTGAACATTATGAAGTTTTATCCATTTTCCTTATTTCTTCTAATTTTATCAAAATAAGCTGTTTACATGAAATATTTTTAACATTTGAGTTTCTAAATGGGTAGGAAAGAAAATTTGGTCCCAAAAATTCAAGGTCTTGAACCTTTTATATTATTATTTGGATCAACTTTAAAGCAATGTAACTTGGTCAAATCTTGGTCAAAATAACATGAGATTTCAGAAACCTTTGCATGGACAAAATTTTATTTTTTATATATTAGGAAATTTATTTTATTTTAATTTATTAGCTTTTGAACACTATAAAATTTTATCTATTTTTTCATTTTTAAAATTTATCAAAATATGATGTTTCTATGAAATATTTTTTGATGTTTGAGTTTCAAAATAGGTAAGAAACTTATTTTTGAAAATTTGGTGCCAAAAACTAAGCCTTGAACCACTTATATTATTTTTAGACCAATTCAAAAATAATATAACTGGGTTAAATCCTGCTTAAAACAAGTTGAGCATTTTTTTATTTTTTTCATTTTAGGGAATTTATTTCTTTTTTTATATTTTTCGGCATCTATATATTATGAAATTTTATTTATTTTTTAATTTTTTTAATATTGTCAAAGTATAATACTGACATGAAATATTTTTGACATTTGAACTTCTAAATAGGTAAAAACTCTTTTCTAAAAATTTAGTCCAAGAAAACCAATGTCTTGAATCACTTAGATTGTTTAAATAAGAAAATTTTGAAAAAGTAGTGTAATGGTCTAAACATGATAAAGATAAGCTGGACTTTCAAAAACACTTTATGGACAAAAACAACTTTATCTCTTTTTTGAAAATATAAATAATAATATTTGATTTTTTTATAAATTTAAAATTTTAAGCCTCGAAATAGTAAAATAAATATTTTAACAAAAGTAAATAATGGTCATATAGACCTTTCAAATTTTTTATTTTTAATACTAAATATTTATTTTTAAAGTACATTATTATTATTACTTTATAATTAATAGAATTATATATTTTATTGTATTTTATAATGTAATATATTTATTTATTATATCTCATAATATAAAATGTATCATTAAATTATTTTATATAATTTATTTTAAACCGATCCAAATTTTAGATTGGTTGGGCCAGTTTAATTGTATGGGCTGGTTCATTAAAAAGGTGGAAAGAGAAGATGCAACTTAAGGAAAAAGAAAGTTTTGGAGGTTACTTTTGGCATTTGAAAAGTTGGGGCTCTTTGTGGGAATTTTTGAAAATGGTGGCTCTCTATAGAAATTTCTCAAAATTAGGTTTTTTCTGAGAATTTGCCCAATAAATTTTATAATCTTTCTATTTTATTCATAAAAATGCTCCATGATGTTTATGCATGATCTTTGTAGTTTCTAATCTCTTAACTGCCATTAGTAGTTGCTCCATCAGTATCGTCTTATTCATTTTGTTTTCTGTAACTAACTGATCAGTCACTACTGTTTGCTTTAAGTTATCATCACTCTAGATTTTTTTTCTTCTCCTAGTCCATGTGCTTTTTATATAATCGATTTTGATCCACAACATGCAGGTCAGCGACATCTCACTTGCAGATTACATTGCTGACTCCTCCGAAGCATGCTACATATCTTCCACATACGGCAGGAAGATACTCTGTCGAAAGGTTCTGTAAGGCTCAGTGCCCAATTATTGAAAGATTGACCAATTCCTTGATGATGCATGGTCGTAACAATGGAAAGAAGCTTATGGCTGTTCGCATTGTTAAACATACGATAGAGATTATTCATCTGCTCACCGATGCAAAACCCAATCCAAGTCATTGTGGATGCTATCATTAACAGGTTTTTTGACTCAACTTTTCTTGCATTGAATAATATTCTATAGAAGGACACACACATAGTCTGCAACCAACAAAAAGGTGACAAACAGAAATAACAAAACAGTAGAAGTTGGTACCATATTAGATCTGCCTCTTCTAGCATGCTGGTAGTACCATGTCTTAGTTTTTAGTTTATTTCTTCTCTTTTGGAAATAGTAAAAATACTCTCAGTCTATCATCTGTACCTTCTATGTGATTGTCTAATTAACCCATTTTAGGCGCTTCGGGCTTGGGAGTTGCTGAGAGAACACAGTTTATGATAGGAACTCTTTTCTGCTTTTCTGTTACTTAAAAAGGATAATGCTAGGTTGGAATTATAAGTATGTAAAATCTCCAAGGCTTCTCTTTAAAGCTAAAGTAGGAAGGAATCACCATGGTTACTTTGCTATGTAATATTTTCTATTCTACTTATCAGATTTGTACGAGTTCATTTAAGAGCTTGCTCATAACTTATTCTGAGATGCCTTGTTTTTGAAGCTACAGTCAGTATGTTAATTGGAGCATATGAGAGGTTAAAATTTCCTATGCTAATGTTGTGCCACAACCGTGCTTTGCTTTCTAATAAAGAATACCATTTAGAACTTCAAGTACTATGCTTCCTTATCTTTTATCTCCTATGCTTGAATATCCAAGTCACACTGCCTTTTTGAAGACAAATGCACTTTCTTTTGCAATTATTTGCACATCAGTGGTCCAAGAGAAGATGCAACTCGAATTGGGTCTGCTGGTGTCGTCCGACGTCAGGCAGTTGATATCTCACCATTGAGGCGGGTTAATCAGGCAATTTACCTTCTCACGACTGGTGCTCCTGAAAGTGCTTTCAGAAACATAAAGACAATTGCGGAGTGCCTTGCTGATGAACTAATCAATGCTGCCAAGGGTTCTTCCAACAGGTGAAACTATCTAGATCTTTCCATTTACTTCTATTGTCTTATTATTATTTGTTCACAGTTCCATCTCATCTTCGTACTTTTTGGCACGACAGCTATGCTATCAAGAAGAAGGATGAGATTGAACGTGTTGCAAAGGCAAATCGATGAGCACACGTGCTTGCAACTTGTCGTCCTCGCTATATGCTGTGCATTGTAGTATTTTTTTTTTGTCATGTCTTGGGTCCTTGGTTGCATGAAGATTTCCTAGTTAGCTAAATGAAAATATTCCACCGACCTTTTTTTTTTCTTCAGCTAAGCAGAACAAGAAGAGGTCATTGTTGCTGGATCATTTTTATAGTTTTATTGATAACTAGTTCATCTTTGCTTAATGTTGTGGAACTAGTAAATTTGTCTTTCAACTTTCTAGTGATGGATTATAACTTAATTCCAAGTACCTTCCAACTGTAATTTCCATGTTGAAGAAACACTTGCTTTGCTGATCCCTCATCTTGTTTCATTCTTTCCTCTTTTTTAACCCTCCCCCTTGTAATCCATCTGTTTTTGCTTTTCCCATGATAGAACAATCAACCAGATTTTGTTTCGAAGCTAGTAGTTGCGAAATCAAACAAATCCTGGATCTCTGTAGGTCAAGTAATTTCTCGAATTGTGGATCTTCGTTTATGTGACAGTATTTTTTATGGAGTCAACAGAATATTAATTAGTTCTTGCCAAAAAATCATGCAAACAGTATATGGCTTAAAATGTTGCAAAAGGTTATGGGGTTTGAAGTTTTATCCATTAAATGCACATCTAAAATATTAATCTGGCTTTAGCTTCATAGATAAAAGCATGATTTCATAATTTGATTAATAGTAAATCCATTCTAGTCTTATAAACCAATTTGATTGACCTTTCACGTGGTGGTTTAAGGTCGATCAGCCACGACTTGGATTCGGATGGAGAAACAGCATGGCAACGTCGACCAACAGCCAACTTTGCAAGTCCTGCTCATATTATTTGCTCAGCAATGTGTTTGCTCATATTATTAGGTCTGAGTGTGTAAGGTCGTCTGTGTGGGTCGTCGGGTAATCGATTTTTGGTCAAGTTGAACTATCGCCTGGGGTGGACGGAGGTAAGCCTCTTATGTTCCCTCGAGCTTGTTCCAACACAAAGGTTGAAGTTCGAGGGTGTCTTTTCGACATGACTTATCCGACGGTTAAGTCAGTATGTGGTCTACTTGAGGGAGTTTTGAGTGCATGCAGTTCGACCTCTATCCCTGGCCCGGAGGTCGGCTCTTATACCTTTCATGCAGGTTGACGGAGTTTTGAGTGCATGAAGTTCAACCTCTATCCTTGGCCCAGAGGTCGGCTCTTATACCTTTCGTGTAGGGTTAGCTGTACATAGCTCTTAAGGGCCACTGATGCTTCAGGATCAATGCGGCACTAAGAGAGGAGTGAGTGGGGGGGGGGGGGGGGGGGGGGGGGGGGTGGAGGATAGATTTGGAAATTTTACTCAATGAAAATCGTATCGGAAATGTGTTTAAGTGTAAAGATGTTTGTAATAGTGCAAACAAAGATAATAGATAGTTAAATAATAGAGCAATGAAGTTAAATAGCAAAGAAGAAGAAGCAAACCGATTTTATAGTGGTTCGGTCCCTTTGACTTACGTCTACTCTCGATTCCTCTTCACTTGAGGCCACCGGCTTTCACTCTTGATCTTTTTCAATGGGCAAAGATCAAACACCCCTCTTACAACTCTATTCTCCTTTTACAGGTTTAGGAGATAACTTTTACAAATCTCTCAGCTCTCCCTTAAACAAAAACTACACAAGAAGAAATGAGGGGAGCTCTCAAGGGATTACAACAGCGTTTTCATAAGTTTTTCACTCCTGATTCTTGCACATTCATCAACAAGAAAGGGTGGGGTATTTATAGGCCCCAAATGACTTCAAAAGTGGAGCCAAAAATCAAATTTTAAGTGTTCCCGAGGTGCTAGTCTCGAAGACTGTGTTCAGGGCGGTTCAGCCGCCTGACAGTCTCGGAGACTATGTTTTGGGCGGTTCAGCCGCCTGACAGTCTGGGAGACTATGTCTAGGTGGTTCAACCACTCAGTCTATGTGGCTCAATCGCTCAGTCTATGCGGTTCAACCGCTTGACACACCTTCGAAGACTGTGTCATCTTGGAGATCGTGTCCTTGAAGACCGTGCATTATTTGACCTTAGGTTACTGAAATGACTTTTATAATGAGTCCAAGTCAGCCTCAATTAAGGCCTAATGACCTCTTAATTGAGTTAGTAAAAACTAACTCTCATTATGATTCTAACTACGACTCTCAACACATAATCTTCATTGTCCGATCGTCTCTCGACGGACTCCCGACATGCTTTCGATGAACCCCCGACGAGCTCCCGATTTCCTTCAGCGAACTCCCAACATTCTTCTGGCGAACTCCTGGTGAGCTCCCGACAACCTGTCGGCGAACTCCCGATGAACTTCTCGGTAAACTTCTGATGAGTTTTTGACGAGCTCCCGATTTCCTTCGGCGAACTCCCAACGAACTTCCAACATTCTTCCGGCGAACACCTGATGAGCTCCCGACAACCTATCGGCGAACTCCCAATGAACTTCCCGACAAACTTCTGGTGAGTTCTTGGTGAGCTCCTGACAACATCGTCCGAACCTCGGCCAACCTTCGACGAACTCTCGACGAGCTCCCATTGTGTCGTTTGAACCTCGGCTTGATGCTCGAACTTGACTCCAACCCAACATCTGATTGTATTGCCCTTTACTGTCGCAGTTAATCCTCTATCATTTTCTTTAACACACAAGTTATATCATAAAACTCATCAATTAATTTTATCATCAAAATCTGAGATTCAATAATCTCCTTTTTTTATGATGACAACAAATTAATGACGGAGTTAATCTTAACTCCCCCTATGTATATGCCATAGGATAAATACAACAAACTTGAATTCAAGAGAACCCATCACTTTTGAATTCAAGTATAATATTTTCATAATTGAACCATTCATGATACCATACATTATAAAATTATCAAAGTATTCATTTTCTTGGTATCACATAAAAATTTTAATCATTATATTTACAATATAACCATGTCATCAATTATGATATAACATTCATTTCAACTATTTCAAAGATGTCAAAATATCTCTCTTATGTCATCAATTATGTCATTTCTCCCCCTTTGTCATCAACGAGAAATGCTTAATTCATATTTGAACATTTATCACAAATATCTATCATTTAAATATTTATCAAAAATATTCAAAAAGACCATTTATCATTTGTCATCAATATACTATCTCTCCCCCTTTTGTCATAAAAAAGGAGAAATATTCAACATAACTTTTCTAAACAATTGTTCAAAATAAATATTCATTATATGATAAAATTTTAAACATAATATTTATCATATGTCATCAATCATGTTGTTTCTCATTGTTATCAAAAAGAAGGAATATTGACTATACATTTGAATACTAAGTATACTAAGTGTTCAATACATATGTTAATACATTTATCATAAATATTCATTACCTAAAGAAAGAAATCTAGTCCATTCTCCCCTTTAGTAAAAAAAATAGAGTTTAATCCATTTAGTATCAAAAATTTTTCTTCCCCTTTGTAAATAAAATAGAAGAAGAAGAAGGGGAGGGGTGTCAAAGATCCAAAAATCAAGTATCTCAAAACAAAATAAATTATTAAGAGGAGGATACATTTGAAAATATTCATGAATCCAAGAATCAAAATATTGAAAGAGACCTCATGAGTCTTATCACAAGAGAATTTCAACTTACATTTTTTTTAAATATCAAGAAGAAAGAATCAAGTGAAACCATTTCAAAGGATTGCTCAAAAAGTTGAGAAATCTGAGAAAAATATAAGAGCTACTCATATATCTCATGTAAATATTAAGAAATCCTCAAAGTCATGATAGCAAATCATGCATTTTGAAGGTTTTTCATATCTAATTTTCTTCAAATAAATTGTTCCTCATTTAATGATTTTATTACAAGATAACAAATTTATCTCCCCCTTGGTCATTGTAAATAATGAAAATGAGTCCTATGATAGTAAATAATCTTGATTCATTCAAGGTAAATCTTAATACATATAATTTATTCAAATGATTCTTCTTAATAAAATAGAAGAATGATCTTGATTAAAAATCATAAATTATAGTTTCTAAGATCATAAATCTCTTTTTTTTATTAAAAAGAAGAAATTATAGAGGTTAAAGATAACTTTCATAAAGGATAAGTCAAGTGAATAAGTCAACAAGAAGTTTAAAGAAAATCATTCAATTTTTAACTTATCATAAATTTAAAAAATATTAATTTGGTGATATACCATACATGAATATAAGGAAGTCATAAATGAATCATATTATAAAGGATATTAATATCAAATTATGAATACCAAAAGATATAATTTAATTTGACAGATTTTCTTTTAGGTCAAATTTTTTTTTATGAGATCAAATAATAAGAATGATCTTGTTTCATATAGATAGTTTTCTTTAATGAAACAAAAAAGTCCTAGTGAACAATATTGATTTATATAAAGTTCTCAAATTATGATTTTCAAGTTGTCAAGATCATGATAGACCTTTTTTTATGGTACGTTGCATAGGAGAAAAGAATTTTTTTTTATTATATATAGAATTTTTCAAGTTATCAAGATCATAGTTCTTAATGAAAATCTCAAGTTATAAGATCATAAGTCTCCTCTTTGGTAAAAAAAAAATTATAGAAATAAAAAAAATGATTCCCATATAAGATGCCTCAAGTCAAAAATCATGAGAAAGTTAACGATTTTGACGAAAAAAAAATCTCATTCAAATTTCAATTATCAAAATCACTTTTGTAGTTCAAGAGATTCAACAATAATCATAACACTTTATCTCTTACTAAAAACTTTTTAGTAAGAGATAAATTTTCAAAGAAAAACTTTTTATCTTTTTAGTTATTTTAATCAATGTGATTTGTTTCATACAAAAATTCCTTCACATTTTATGCCAAATCCATGCATTGATTGTCATTTAAATTCTAGTTTCATCTAAAAAAAAATCATCAAGATCATTAAAATAAGTAAAATATTTTTAACCTTTTAAAACTGAAAATTAAGTATCATTTCCAAAAGAAATAATAAAACATCTTCAAAGCAAAAATTCAACCAATCTCAATTCCAACATGTAAATGAGTCTAACTCTTTACACATAATGCAACGAGTTGACAATTTCAAATTTTTTTATTTATTTCAAGTCTATCTAATATAATATTCAAATCATACAACTATTCAACCATCAAACATTCATAACATTTAGGTTATTCTCATTTATGTAAATTTTAACATATTTTTCAATAACTATGGTTCTTTGGTTCTAGTTCGTTTTCATACTTATATATTCTAGCTATGCATCATCAAGATTAATTGTATAATGATAACTATTCTCAATAAAAGGATTTGTTATAATATAAACAATGATTATTAAGCTTCAAACATCTTAATTCAAATAATTTTCCTTATTTTTTACATTTATGTAGGAAGCTTGATAAATAAGTTAGATCTCAAGTTAAATTGCTTGAACATCCATAAGATATCATTCCATTTTGTTTCTAGCCTTAGTTTGGTGACAAACCTATAAGAAAGATTTAGGTACCCATTTTACATTAGGACCTATATGAAGAAATTTATCTTTATTATCTAATGGTTTTTGGTTATTTGTTGTTCCCTTAGGAACCCAAACTAATTTATGAGGACTATAGTTTTTGAATAAATATTTATAAGCCATATGTCATAATCTACCACAAAAATTACATTTAATTTTCAATGGCAAATTTAAGGTAGGTCCTTTAACAAAAATAGTTGACTTTTGTTAAATGTTACTAACAAAGTCTATGTCATTTCTTCTATTAATATGATCATTATTGACAAGGATCATATTTAGGGATTTGTTCTAAATTTTAAATTTTTTAATGTAGTCTTAAGCATGATATTTTCTTCTTTAACACTATTTAGTGTTTCACATTTAGATCAAAAATTATGTAATGGTAAAATATCATGCAAGGTTTCATGTTTGGTGCATGTATTGTGTGATGGTGCTACTTCATGCATTTCATTAAGTTTACTAACTAATGATGCATGCTCTACCTTAACTAATTTACAAAATTTGCTAATCTTTCTAAATTCATCATAAATCTCATGAAAAGAAAGTAATAACTCATTAAAAGTAAAAGAGCTTTCAGGTGGATTACTTACCTCATCGTGGTTGGCCACGAGCGTGAGATCTTCCACTTCTTCCTGATTGTGTTCTTCATCTTTGGAGCGCCTTGGCTTTTTGCATTCATAGCAAGAAATTTTGTCCACCTTTAAATCATTTTTATGGTTCATGTCGATTAATTTATTTGGTTCATTTGTCAAATGTTCAAAGTTCACATCACTCGAGATTTCACTCAAGGAGTCATGTGTTCTCTTTAGTTCCAATTAATTCCTGTCCTTCGGAAGGTGTTCTTAGGTTCTCAATGTCAAAATTTTCTTAATCTTAGGAAGGTATTCTTCTTGTTCAATTTTGTAAGATATTTTGTTTAATGATTCATTTAGATTTAGTGTGCTTTCATGTGTTAATTCTAATGTATGCCAAATCTCAAAAGCCGAATCACAAGAGGAAATCCGATCAAATTCATTTTTGTTGAGAGCACAATATAAGACATTCATAGCCTTGGCATTTAAAGAAAATATTTATTTTTTATAATAATTCCAATCATTTATTAGATTGGATGACTTTTGAAAACATTTTTCAACAATACACAACAAATCAAAATCTATCAAAATAAAAAAGATGCATATTCGAATTTTCCAGGATGTGTAGTCTGTCCCATTGAACATAGGAGGACTTGTGATAGAAAATCTCTCTTGATTGCCAATAAAAGTCATCTTATTTGGATTTTAAGCTAAAGAGATAGAAATGTGGCTCTGATATCAATTGTTAGGATCAATGTGACACAAGGGGGGGAGGGGGTGTGTGTTGGGGGTAGGGGGTTGAATTAGTGCTGATGAGAAATCTTCGTCGATTTAAAAAATTTGCTCAATGAAAATCATATCAAAAATATGTTTAAGTGTAGAGATGTTTGTAATAGTGCAAGCAAAGATAATAGATAGTTAAATAATAGAGCAGTGAAGTTAAATCACAAAGAAGAGGAAGCAAACCAATTTTATAGTGGTTTGGTCCCCTTAACTTATGTCCACTCCCGATTCCTCTTCACTTGAGGCCACCGGCTTCCATTCCTAATCTTTTTCAATGGACAAAGATCAAACTCCCCTATTACAGCTCTATTCTCCTTTTACAAGTTTAGGAGATAACCTTTACAATTCTCTCAGTTCTCCCTTAAACAAAAACTACACAATAAGAAATGAGGGGAGCTCTCAAGGGATTACAACAGTGTTTTCATAAGTTTTTCACTCTTGATTCTTGCACATTCACCAGCAAGGGGCAAGTGGGCTACTATCTCACCACCTGAGGTGGCTTCAAGATTAATGGGGCACTCCCAACAATAAGGGGTGGAAGACCCACCATTTTTTTGTGAGTTGTAGTCGGGATGGAGATTTGGCCTCGGGTGGTTTGCCCGAACTATCAACAACATCCCTCATTTTTTGTCCGATAAAGAGTCAGAGCTGGTCGAGAGGTTGAGGGGTATCTTGTCTTCGTCTCAGGCCATTAAGGACTTGACTAAGATTTGGCTAGTCGAGGCAGGCCTTTGGGTATGAATAACTTTCATCCTTGCTCCATCCCTTGAATCTTGTCAGTTCATTGCTGATTAGCTGTTTGTTATGTAGATATGGTGAATCTTAGGGTTTTGAGGGGAATGCCATGCGCATCGACCGTTGCTCGCACCGCTCCATCGTCGACCCAAGAGGAACTGGTGGAGGTTCCCGAGCCGCGTCCTCCTGCAAGCGGGGATGCTCATCCCAAGAAGAAGACAAAGCTGGGGGTGCAGAAGGTGTCGAGGAGCACCGCAGCTCGCGAGGCCACTGTGTCGGAGGCCCGTGGCTCTAAGGAAGGTCTTGGTGGCGACAGATCGGGAGCTCGAAGCTGTCGGGGCAAGGAACATGCCACGTCGACCAGAGCCGATCCAGCTATGGGGAAAGCTCCTCATCCAAGGTCGATGAAAGACCTATGTTAGATGCAAGCCCGGTCGGATGGCGAGCCGTTCTAGGCGCTTCGATAGCTAGTCTTCCCGACAAGACATCAGGCACTCCACTTGAGGCCCGCTGGACAACTCTAACAATGGAAAGTCACTTTTATGATGGGGCGGCTTTTGCAGAGTATGCCCAGGGGGTGCTTAGCCCTATTTTGGTGAAGCAGCTTTATAGGGCTCCGTCTAAGGTACTGATTGACCGGGTGATCAAGTCGCTAGTTTGGGTAAGAATCTCTTCGGGCCTTTATCTTCCTTTTATATCTTCTTCTTCGGGTTACGATTGTTTTGTCCCTTTGACAGAATCATCACTACAATATGGCCTTGATCGATCGGGTACATGATGTGGGTTAGGTTATCAATTGTATGGCCGACAAGATTACCGATCTTCGCAACGAGATCCGAGAGCTAAAGGTCATACCTAGTCCGACGATGGTTGTGTTAGCCGAGCAGTGAGCTACTGACCTTCACACTAGGGTTGATCAGTTAAAGTCCAACCCCGGGGATGCTAAGGGCAACATGTTGTCATGGGCTTAGCTGATTTTGCCGAAGCCGTGCAGCATCCATGCGTGTCTATCTGCAAAGGTCAGCCTTCCCCGAGATCTCCTAGAGTCCCTTAGACTTACAAAAAAGAAAACGGGCCAGAGGAAGCAATTCCAACGGGATCCACAAGCAACTTGCTCAAGCAAATACTTTATAAGGCCAGATACAAATTACACCCATGGACATTATAAACTCAGATAGGTTGCACACAAAGAAAAATGATCCATTACATACCGAAGTCCACACAAGTGCTTACAAAATACAATCATATTTATAAGCTAAAATTGACCAAAAAGCAAACCAAACTCGGGCTGCTAAGCCTACTGCAAGCCCACTACTTGCTGTACAAGATATGTACACAAACCGAAGGACACGAATAAACACGAGCATTTTTATCAAACACCTTGTTTACATTATTGTCTGTGACATTCTCCCCCACTTATTCCTTCGATGTCCTCATCAAAGACTGAATCTTTGATGAATCTTCAATCTTTTGCTTTGGCTACAACATGCCCCTTTGGCTCTCAGCCGCTCTATGTCGTTGTTGTTGAGTAGTCGAACTCTGATCCACCATGCTGCTTGAACTCACCAATGACTGAATCTGGTGTGGGGTTGGCTGAGTTGTGCTGATCCTTGTTGGTTCTCGCGGATCATTCTGATGAAGGAAAAAGCTTGCCTTATTATGCGCTAGTGTCGTAGTATACTCATGTTGCTTAAATTGGGTGGATGCTGGTTGAAACTTTGACGAGCATCACCTCGCAGATTTTAAGGTTTATAATGTCATTCCTCCATAATGTTTTCCCGTTGATCCTTCCTCCATGTTTAGTTGTCACTTCCAAGTAGGTTCGCATCACTCTCACTTTCGATTGACATTCAATTGAAAAATGAAATGGACAATATGCTCTCAGTAGTACTGATCACCAATGGTGAGGATTTGATAACTATTATCTTTCATAAGCTTTCTTTGAAGGGTCACTGAACCTATGCAGAGCTCCTCTGCTGGATAAGTAAGAGAACTGAGATACTTGACTTCACCCATTCTTTTAGTAGTTGAGAAGGCAAGGTTACTTGGCTTTGCTCACCTCCTCGAGTTAAGAGAATTGAGGTACTCAGTTTTGCTCATTCTCTTGAGTTGAGAAGGCAAATGTTACTCGATTTCGCCTGCCTCCCCGAGTTTGTACTTCATGCATTGAGCTGGTTACTAACATTCGTCCGCTCTTTGCTCACACTTCTGAAGCACTTAAAGTGTTTGCACTCCTTGCGTTGAGTTAACTACTATGATTCGCCTTTCCACTGCCATTGAACTTCTGGAATGTAAGAAGTTTCGCTCGAAAAGAGCAAAAAGTTTACCACAACTTGGAGTCCCCCAACTTGGAGTAAGTCTTTGATAGATCTTGTCGCCTCTGGGATTGTACCATCTTCTCCATCACCTTTGCCGCCTGCTCCTCTGAGTAGAAAGGTACAGTACCACGTACTGCCTACTTCGTTCCTTGGTCGAGCACTTTTACATCAACCCGAAGCCCCTCGCTTCCGGCTATTTTGATGAGAAGCCCATTGACACTAGTCTTATGAAGTTCCTTGGCCTATGCCCTTCCACCCTGTCTTGGTATCTGGAGTTTGCCTTTGCATTCTCCACCTCCTCGGCCCCTTTTACGACTAATGTTCTCCCTCCATGAGAGTAAGGGATCGATGACTCCATGGAAGTCCCGCCTCTATGGTACCATGGTGCTGCCAAGCCCATAGCCCTACTATCCGTGGCATTATGTCTGCATCCCTTCCTTCGCGATCGGTAGATCCGCCTCTGCGGCACTGTGGTGCTCCTTCGAGTCCACCTCCTTTCTAACCAATGCTTTGCTTTTGGGTAGTTGAGCCCCACTGGACTCGTCATCATTTCCTCGCTCCTTTTGACCACCTGCTTCGACATCACTATGTCCTCCTAGCAGTTCTCCTTGGTCGATAGAAAGATAGACTGTAACTCTCATGCATGGCCTCCGCCATCTTGTTGTAGGGCTCGCGCCGATTGTGTTCTCCTTAGCTTCCTTGGTAGCAACGTTCGCTTACTTGGCTTCATCCTCTGACTTGCCGAGCTCCCTTAAGTGAATGTGAGCACTGAAGTAGTCCAACTCTCCAGCCGCTCCGATCATACCTTTGTATAATCAAGTCCCCTCCATGGGACTCATTGGTACTTGCAATCTGACTTCTTCGTCGGTGGTATACAGCCCCCATATGCTGATGACCAAGACTTTCATCTGATCCAAGCTTCGATGCACACACACAGAAGACTCACCTCTACGGTACCATGACATTCACCCCTTGAATCCACAGCCCTTCTTACCGTTGCATTGTTCACCGAAGTGGAGCTCCCAGCAGCTCTTGAGCATTCACATGATCACGTCCCCTCTATGGGACTCACTGGTACTTGCACTTGGACTTCTTCCTCGGTGGTATACAACCCCCATATGCCGATGTCTAAGGATTTCATCCAATACAAGCTTCGATGCACACATGAAGACCCACCTCTGCGGTACCACGATATTCACTCCTTGAATCCATAGCCCTTCTTCTTGTTGTGTCATACACCAAAGTGGAGCTCCCAGTAACTCCTGATCATACCTCTGCTTGATCTTGTCCCTCACGGGACACGATCGCCTGTGTTGCATTGTCACGAACTATTCTATCATGATCCGCTGCACCTTGTCGCCTCCTGGTGACATCTCCATTGCAAACAGATTCTCGGGTGATGAATTCGGACTACGACTTCTCCATGTGTTGGCATCTGCCAACACCTCGTAGGGCCTCCCCCAACTTGGAGTAAGTCTTTGATAGATCTGGTCACCTCTGGGATTGTACCGTCTTCTCCATCACCTTTGCTGCCTACTCCTCTGAGTAGAAAGATACAGTACCACGTACTACCTACTTCATTCCTTGGTCGAACACTTTTGCATCAACCCGAAGTCCCTCACTTTCTGCTATCTTGATGAGAAGCCCATTGACACTGGTCTTATGAAGTTCCTTGGCCTCTGCCCTTCTGCCCTATCTTGGTACCCGGAGTTGGCCTTTGCATTCTTTACCTCCTCGGCCCTTTTTACGACCAATGTTCTCCCTCCATGAGAGTAAGGGATCGATGACTCCACAGAAGTCTCACCTCTGCGGTACCATGGTGCTGCCAAGCCCATAGCCCGACCATCCGTTGCCTTGCGTCTGTATCCCTTCCTTCGCGATCGATAGATCCACCTCTACGGCACTATAGTGCTCCTCCGAGTCCACCTCCTTTCTAATCGACGCTTTGCTTTTGGGTAGCTGAGCCCCATTGGATTCATTGTCGCTTCCTCGCCCCTTTCGACCACCTGCTTCGACACGACTATGTCCTCCTAGCAGTTCTCCTTGGTCGATGAAAAGACAGACTACAACTCTCATGCATGGCCTCCGCCATCTTATTGCAGGGCTCACGCCGATTCTGTTCTCCTTAGCTTCCTTGGTAGCAACGTTTGCTTACTCGGCTTTGTCTTCTGACTTGCGGGGCTCCCTTAAGTGAATGTGAGCACTGAAGCAGTCTAACTCTCCAGCCGCTCTGATCATACCTTTGTATAATCAAGTCCCCTCTATGGGACTCACTGGTACTTGCAATCTGAGTTTCCCTCGGTGGTTCACAACCCCCATATGTTGATGACCAATGCTTTCATCTAATGCAAGCTTCGATGCATACACACGGAAGACCTGCCTCTGCGGTACCATGGCATTCACCCATTGAATCCACAACCCTTCTTGCCATTGCATTATTTACCGAAGTGGAGCTCCCAGCAGCTCCTGATCATTCACATGATCACGTCCCCCTCCATAGGACTCACTGGTACTTGCACTTGAACTTTTTCCTCGGTAGTATACAACCCCCATATGCTGATGACTAAGGCTTTCATCCAATGCAAGCTTCGATGCACACACGAAGACCCACCTCTACGGTACCACGACATTTACTCTTTGAATCCATAGCCCTTCTTTTTGTTGTGTCGTACACCAAAGTGGAGCTCCCAGTAACTCCTGATCATACCTCCGCATGATCTTGTCCCTCACGGGACATGATCGCCTGTGTTGTATTGTCACGAACTATTCCACCACGATCTGCTGCACCATGTCACCTCCTAGTGACATCTCCATTGCAAACAGATTCTCAAGTGATGAATTCGGACTACGACTTCTCCAAATGTGGCCTTTGCCAACACCTCGTAGGGCCTCTACCATCTCTGATTTTTAGTTAGCTCCCTTGGCAATTCACCTTCGTCCACCCACTCTTGGGTCACACTTGGACGAAGCATAACTCTAGGACAGTCCGTCGCCTAGTAGCTCATGAAGTCCCCCTGACTTTGTAAGAATTGGTGCACCATTGTTTGGATCTTAGGCCTCTATCCCTACCAACACAATCTCCATTATGTACCACTTGTTCCTGACAACTCGAATGACAACACTGTGACATATTCTTCAAAAGTACCCGCCTCTACGCCCTCTTGCCTTGTGCTAAGGTCTTTTGATCCCAACTTTGCCTCTGCAAGTTGAATCACCTTAGTTACTTCGTCAAATGCATCTCAGAGGTAAGGTGCATGTGCCTTGAAGCTCCCTTCATCTTTGGCACCATGCAAGATAAGTTTGCCCCATCAGAATGAAGAATCCATAGAATGACATGATCCCACTCTTGCCTCTACAAGAGTTCATGCCCTTGACCTCCATCTAAGGAAAGCTGTGTGCCTCCTCTCCATGTTCCATCTTCTATGTTGACTCCCTTCATGCGGCTTGGATAGTTCACTGAGTTCCACCCAAGTCGCTCTGCTCCTCGATTTGCATTGAGTTGATAGTGGCCCTCGCGTCCACCATTCCACGGGTCAGTCCTCCGTTGGGTTTGATTTCTGCATCAACTCTAAGTGTGCCTTCATATGATATTACCTTGGATTGCTCCCCCCACGTGATCTCGAATTGCATCCACCAATGTATTATCTCATTCGAGATCATGCGATGATTCCACATCACTCGCTCGGTCCGTTGGAGCTTTATGGAGATATTACCTTGAGAAACTCTTCCTCAATATGTGTGGTTCATTGCACATGATTCTCTCTCTAGAGAACTAGGACTTATCCCTCATGGATATCTATCATATTAGAGCAACTTTTCTCTTCACATACTTCCCACTGAAAGTTTCGGAGACCACCATCCCCTTTGGACTACTCCGTCTTGCTGAACAACTTGTGTCTTGTTCTGCCCCCGCAAATGCACTTGCTAGATTATGACCCTTCGCCAATACAGTCTCCACTTCACCCTTCAAGGTCTAGCAATGTGCTGAACTTATTGCACATTTCAGCCACCTACGGGCGTATTCTTTCCATGTCGAAGAGAAAGTTCTGATGCTCCATGGCGCCAAGTTCCGATCGCGCCTTGGGATGGCCACGAACACTCCGTCGTCTTTGTACAAGCCCTTGCATGAGTACCGAATCATTCGAGTTAGCAATTCCCCTCACCTATATGAGTTTACGCAACTCTTACGGTCATTAAGCATCATATCCCACTTTACATGGTCTCATCTTTCACCAAGCGCCCCGTTTGCCTTGAGCACCATCAAATTTGGTTGCCAACGTCAAGCCGTAGCCCGAACTCAACCATCCCAATCTTTATGCACTACGCATTCTTCTTCGCTTGCTTGTCCTCGTGGTGCTTCTCACGCAAAGGAGTTGGCCATTCCTCTGAATGTCAAACCTAAATGCCCGCTCCTCTGAGCAACTCCTTTCCTTACATCTCAATGTCCGTTTCCCCCAAACAGTTGCGCGTGCTGGCTATCCTCCATACAGCCCAGCTAGGTCCCCCACGTTTATATGGCGAGTGTTTCTGCGTATGCTTGTCCCACTCTGATACCACATTGTCACGGGCTTAGCTGATTTTGCCTAAGCCGTGCGGCACCCATGCGTATCCATCCGTAAAGGTCAGCCTTCCTCGAGATCTCCTAGAGTCCCTTAGACTTACAAAAGAGAAAACGGGCCAGAGGAAACAATTCCAATGGGATCCACAAGCAACTTGCTCAAGCAAACACTTTATAAAGCTAGATACAAATTACACCCATGGACATTACAAACTCAGAGATGTTGCACACAAAGGAAAATAGTTCATTACAGACTGAAGTCTCCACAAGTGCTTACAAAACACAGTCTTATTTACAAGCCAAAATTGGCCACAAAGCAAACCAAACTTGGGCTGCTAAGCCTACTGCAAGCCCGCTACTTGCTGTACAAGGTATGTACACAAATCGAAGGACACAGACAAACACGAGCATTTCATCAAACACCTTGTTGACATTGTTGTCCGTGATAGTGCGGAGCTATAGCAAGAGGTGGATGACCTCCACCAGCACCTTGGAGATTCACAATGCTAGTTGAAGGAGGTCTAGGGTCGGGTCCGTAGTATGGAGGATGAGCTGGTGAAGATGTCCCGAGATCTGTAAGTAGCCCGCTCGAAGATGTGGGAGGCATTGAGCTCTAGTCGGCACCCGAAAAAGTGTAGAAGGTGATTGCTGCTACAAGGAGTCCTCCGGTTTTAAGCTGGGACTCTAAAGATCGAGACAAGTGTCTTATGAGTATGGGTATCAGGCTGCCCTGGCCCGATTCCAAGCCAAATACCCTGACCTGGAAGTCAAAGAAATTTTGGTTACTAGCTTATCGGAAGATGATGAGGTCCCGATGGAAAAAAGGGTGCCTTTTGATGATGGTCCTACCCCTCTGGAGGTCTGAGCACTTCAATGTAACTTTTTCTCTTTTTGCTGTAAATCGTGTTATATTCTTAGGGCTATAAGGTTGCACCGACTGAACAATATACTTTTTCTTATCAATGAAAGTGATTGATTCTTTTGAACCAGCGAATCACTTGCATCCTTCTTGAATGGTTGAATTGCATGTTTTCTTTCCCAATTGATGTGGCTGCTTGATTGGATCGATCGTTTCTCCCTGACATGATGGGGGGATAGCGGACCTGGTTGGTCCAACGAGGGCCCTGTCTTTAGGCATAGAACTTTTTCAGATTTGATATATGCTAGGTCCTCCATAGCGGGTTCCCTTCATGTGTAGCGAGTTGGTAAGTTTCATTTCGGATGATGCTGGTTGCTCGATAGGGACCTCCGGGTTTGGAGCCGGCTTGCCTCGAGCATGGGTTGGGTCATTGATCTCAGTCTTTTATAAGACTAGGTCCCTGATCCTGATTTGCCATAGGTGCACTCTTCGGTTATAAAGCTTTGCCATGACTCTTCTATACACCAAGGTTCGGAGGTGTACCTCGGCTCTTTTTTCCTAGAGAAGGTTGAGGTTGCCAAAGCCCCTCCTCTAATGCACGTTCTTTGAAGTTCTTAACCCGAAGAGTTGGGAAAACCACCTCGGGTGGTAGTACTACCTCGGTATCGAACGCTAGATTGAAGGGTGATTCACTTATGGCCGTCTTCGGCGTAGTTTGGGATGCCCATAGGATGCTCGGGAGTTCTTTGACCCATGTGCTGAGAGCTCTAATGACCCTTTTCTTAAGGCATTTGAGTATTGCTCGGTTAGTCACCTCAGCTAGGCCATTGGTTTGGGAGTGTGCCACCAAGCTGAACCTCAATTGAATTTCATAATTTTGATAGAACGATCTGAATTTCAAATTGTTGAACTAAGTCCCGTTGTCAGTGACGATGTCCTTCGGGTTACCGAATCTAGTGATGATGTTTTTCCAGACGAAACCTTTGACTTGTTTCTCAATGATGGAGGCTAAGGATTGACTTTGACCCATTTGGTGAAATAATCTACCTTAACTACCAAGAATCTTCATTGTCCCGAGGCAGGAGGAAAAAGACCGAGGAGGTCCATTCCCCACTGCACAAAAGGCTATGCACAATCAATCGACATTAAGGGAACTGCGGGCTGATGCAGTATCCGAGCATGCTTCTAACATTGTTGGCATCGTTGTACATAGGTCATGGTGTCTCGATGCATGGTTAGCCAGTAATAGCTTTGTTTGAGAATTTTAAAGGCTAATGTTCGGCCGTCGATGTATTCTCCATAGATTCCTTCATGGACCTCGGCTAGAACCGTCTCGACTTCCGGAGGTGCTAAGCATCAAAGAAGGGGTTGACTGAATGACCTATAGTAGAGTTGACCATTGATTTCACAATACCAAGCCTGAGTTCGTCTAAGCCGGCAAGAAGTGACATAGTCAATTGACAAGGTCCCATCTTTTTTGTAGTAGAGGATCTCTTCCATGCAGTTTGGTGTGACTTTTGTTGTGATCACATTCGAGATCGCAATAGTCGGGCAGGAAAGTTTCTCAATTTCTGTGGAACATTCTCCCGATCTATGCGCCGAGGCAAGCCTGACCAATGCATCCGTTTGTGCGCTCTTTGCCCGAGGCACCCTTGCAATTGAGAAGTGTTGGAAATGCCTGATGAGTTGGCACACTTCCGACAACTATTTACTCATGCTTGCTTTTCGAGCTTCATAGTCTGCATTGATGTGGCCCACGACTAGCTGTGAGTCGATGAAGACCTCGATCTCCTCCACTTGTAATTCCAAGGCCAAACGAAGCTCTGACATAAATGCCTCGTGCTAGGCCTTGTTGTTGGTGGCTTTGAATTTAAAGCAGAGTGCGTGTTTGTATATCTGGTCGGCTAGTCCTTTCAAGATGAGGCACGCTCCTCTTATTTCAGTGTTAGCTAACCCGTTGATGTATAGGGTCCATGTTCGTTTGCTTTATTAGTGACTGTTGTTGTCAGAGGGGGTTAGCTCAGAGATAAAGTCGGTGATTGCTTGGGCCTTAACATCTGTCCATGAGACATATTGAATATCAAATTCCCCGAGCTCGACCAACCACTTGAGCATTTGACTAGATACTTCGTGTCTGGAGAGGATTTGATGGAGCGGTTGGTCGATCACTACCTTTATTGCATGGGACTGGAAGTAAGGGTGTAGCTTTCTTGCTGCTTGCACCAAAGCTAAAGCTAACTTCTCGATCGGTAAGTATCGCTCCGCGGGTCCATTCAAAACATGGCTAGATTAATAAATGGGCTGCTTCTCCTTCTTCTTCCTTGACTGAGATCGAGCTGACTGCATACTTAAAGACCACGAGGTACAACCTAAGCAATTCGCTTGGGGCGATCGTGGCGAGCTGAGGTAGGTGAGCAAGGTGCACCTTCAACTTTTTGAGGGCTTTTTCGCATTCTGGAGTCCACTTGAAGTCTTTGATGTGCTTCAAAGCTCGAAAGAAAGGGAGACACTTGTCTCTTGACCAGGGCATGAATCGGTTGAGGGCATCAAACCTTCTTGAGAGGCATTGGACTTCTTTCACCGACCGAGGTGGTTGCATCTCGGTTATGGCTCAGACCTTTTAGAGATATGGGTTATTGATCTAACAAGGTTATTAGAGTTGATTGATGCAAGATTAACTACGACAGATTATAATAAGAGGATTGGCCAAATTCAAGTCTAGGCATCGGGTCGGACTGAGGACGATGCGATTGGAAACTCGCCTGGAGTGCGTCGGGAGCTCATCGAGGGTATCGAGAGTTCCAGGATGGCGCAACGGAGTTCGCTGGAAAAAGACCGAGACTCAGCGGAAGATTGTCGGGGGTAGTCGAAAAGCTTGCCGGGAGTTGGAAAGGTTTTCAAGTGGATTTGTCGTGTAATTAAGTAAGTCATAGTTAGCATAGTTCAATTTTAACCACGACGGAGAAAATGAATTATAGACCAGACATGGACCCAAGATCAAGCTTAGGCATCAGGCTAAGTTTGAATGATGCGGTGGGAGCTCGCTGTGAGTTCGCGAGGACTTCACCGAAAGTATCGGGAAGATCGTTAGGAACACGCTGGGAGATCGTCGGAGGAAAACCATGAGACTCACTGTAGGAAATGCCGGAGGTTGTCGGATTACATGAGCGATGTCGTTAATTAAGCTTGGTGGTCATGTATGGTTATAATCCTTAAAGTTATAGGTTAAGTTTGAGTCCGAATTGAGTATGATTTGAAAGAAATATAAATCAACTCAAAGAGGCAACCGGGTCCACTATGGGGTTGGATTGAGCTCAAGTCGAGCTCATTTAGTTGACCAGGGAAGTGGTCAACTGATGGTTCAAGTCGGGATTAGAAAAGTGAAGAGAATCACTATTCCGAGATTCCCAGTGATTAAACTGCCGGTGAGCGATGGATGTACCATCATTGCCTAGGGTTTTGGGTGGCTGACGGTAGTTGAACCACCCGTACCATGTTTTCATGGTGCTTTTGGCAGCTGCACCGTCGGTGCCAAAGGATGAACCACCCGTACTCAGATTTTTCGAATACGTTTGAATTTTGGCTCCAAATTCTGAAGTCATTTGGGGCCTATAAATACCCAAGTTTTATTGCATTTGACATAATAATTTTTGAGATTAAAATTCTAGAAAAAACTTGTGTGAATTGTAAAAAAAAAAAATGAGTAAGGGAGTGATCCAAGTGTTGTAATCTGGTCTCCCTTATAAGTTGAAAGGTTGTAATGGTTTAGTCTTCACCCAAAAGAGATTGATAGTGGACGTCAATGTGCTTCAAGGATGAGGACACAGGAAGTGGACGTAGGCCAAGGTTGAGGCCGAACCACTATAAGTTGTTAGTTCTCTTTGTTTATCTTGTTTACTTCTTTATATTGCTTCTAATTAGTTTATAGAAAAATATGATCTTCATCCTCATGATTTTTTAATCGGGTACTTAATTATTTTCAACAAAATACCAAAAAGACACTTTCGACATTATTTACTTTTGAAAGCAAGGCTTCGAAATCAAGCATTTTTCTTACGACGTTGCTTATCTTTTTATTTGGATTTGCTTGTTCTTTCTTGAGTCATCTTTAAGCAAAAAGCTTAGCATTTCTCTATAAGATTGAATTATTCACTTGAATGAAAAGCTTTCGATTTTCTTATTTTGCTTCAAACGAAAAGTTTTGGTTAAAAGATCAATTTACCAACTTGAGTAAATGGCTTTGTTTGGCATGAATGAGGGTCACTGCATCACAAGTCCTCCTATGTTCAATGGGACGGACTACCCATCTTGGAAAATTCGAATGTGTATTTTTTTTACTTCAATAGATCTTGATTTGTGGTGTCTTGTTGAAAAAAGTTTTCAGAAGTCATCCAATCCAATAAATAATTGAAATGATTATGAAAAATAAATATTTTCTTTAAATGCCAAAGCTATGAATACTTTATTTTGTGCTTTAAGCAAAGACGAGTTTGATCAGGTTTCTTCTTGTGATTCAACTTTTGATATATGACATCAATTAAAAATCACATATAAAATCACAACTAAATTAAATAATTCATTAAATGAAAATACTTGCAAAAATGAACTTGAAGAACACATTCCAAAGAACATGAAGTAATTTAAACTAAGCTTGACATATGACTCATCAAGTGAAATCTCGAGTGATGAGGACTTTGAAACTTTGATAAATGAACCAGATAAATTAATGAATATAAACCATAAAAATGAACTTAAGATGAACAAAACCTCTTACTATGAATGCAAGAAACCGAGGCACTCCGAAGATGAAGAGCACAATCAAAAGGAAGGGGAGAATCTTGCGCTTATGACCATCAACAAGGAGGTAAGTGATTCCTCCAAAGTCTAATTTACTTTTGATGAATTGTCAAATGCTTTTCATGAAGTTTATGATGAATTTAGAATGATTAGCAAATCTTGTAAGTTACTTAAGAAAGAGCATGATTATTTAGAGTAAATTTGAACAAATGCATGATACATCACCATCACATAATTCATGCACGAAATATAAAACCTTGAATAATGCATCAACATCATATTTTTTATGTTCTAAGTATGAGTCACAATAGGTAATTAAACAAGAAAATGACATACTACAACAAACTCAAAAAAGACATAAGATAGACAATGAGTCTCTAAACATGATCTATGTTGATAAGGGTCATTGATCATAAATAAGGTATTGGCATTGTGAGTAAGGCTCATCAAAAACCAACTATCCCCATTAGAAGACCTATATTACACTCTTTGCCCAAAAATAGATGTAATTTTTGTAGTAGATGCGGATACTTTGCTTAAGTGTTTATTTAAAAATTATAGTCCACATAAATTAATATAGGTTCTTAAATGAACCATAAATAACCTTAAGACATTAGAGAAAATGGGAAGAACATATCATGAAGGACCTAAACTCAAATGAGTACCTAAATCAAAACCTCACATAATATAAAGTTACCTCCTAACAAGGCTAGGAGTACTAAATATTATTTTTGAAACTAGATGCTCAAGGCACATGACTTGAGATCTAAGACTCTTTAAAAGCTCACTAGCCTAAGTAATAACAAATAACTATTGAAATAGAATCATTGGCAATGAATCTTTGGATAACTCATTAATCTTGATTGCTCTAACTTTGGCATATTAGCACAAAAATGAATTAGAGATTTTATCTAAATTCAAATTTATGAAAGAAAGATTTTGATGATGATTATTGTTGAATGATAGAATTTTAACATAGAACAATATAGAAAACGGAGAGAAAAATCATGCTTCATTGTCTAGTAATTTTTAAAAATTAATAATATATTTAATGAGAATGAAATGAGTATGGTAACTCATTTCACTAAGTTTAAAAATCATTGGAATTAAAATAAATTGAAACTCTTTTTTGAAAATGTTTTATTGCAATGATAACTTAGTTTTTAACATTAAATGACATTACATTCTTGAAATAAATTTCATCCTATCAATCTTCAACAAGAGATAAAATGATACTATTATTGTTGAATCTCTTACAAAATGAATTAGAGAGTTTTAACTATTTTCTTTTGAAAAATTATATTGATCATGAAAATTACATGTTTTATGATAAAGGAACAAAATGTTATGTATGCTTTTAAAAAATAATAATGTATATCTTGATGATTTTCCTAATATTTTTTTATTTTGATTGAAGATGTTTTATGTTCATTGAAACCATGCTTGATGATTTAATGAAGCATAGTGATCATACTTAATATGTTTATATTTTAAAATTATGCATGATGATCTTTGTGATTTATGGCTTATTGATCTTTGCAGTAATGAAAGTTCTTTTTTTTGTTTTAAATGATGATGCATATTTTTATTTGGCTTAAAAGACAAAGAAATACTTGTATGAAATAAAAAGGGAATATTTTTTTTTCTTGAAAATTTCTCTATCTTATAAATTTTTCAAAAAGAGATTAATGAATCGATTATGTTATTTTTTATGAATGATGATTCTATAATTTGAATTTGAATAAGTTTTTATCCAAATCATGATATTGATTCCTTAATATTTATAAATTGAGATTTATTATGAGTCAAGATTTTTCATTCTTTGACTCCTACAATTCCTTTGGCTATTCACTAAAAAGGAGACATATCCTAATAAACCATGATATACTATTTAACATCTTGCTAATTTATGACTTAAAGTTTTGTTATGTATTATTCCCCTTTTCTTCTTTCTTATTTACAATGACAAAAGGGAGAAAATAAATCACTAGCATTTCAAGAGATCGATAAGTCCATTTATTTCATTTTGAATCTCTTGAAAGTAATGATTTTGATTATTTAAAATTGAATGAGTTTTTATCTATATTGTGATTTTGATTCCTAGGAATTATAACTTGAAATCTTTTATGAATCAAAATCTTTTATTATGTATTCTCATATTATTTAAAAGGAGATTTATATAAATCATGATCTTGACAACTTGAGATTTCTTATGCATAAATCAAAATATTTTATTTGTCTCTCATATGATTTATCTCTTGATATTCATAATTTGTCTTCATGAATTGTATATCTCATCACCATATTAATTTTTCTTGATATATTTCATGTGATGATTTGAAAAATAATATAATAGTAAAAGTTTTGCACTATTGTAACTATCTCTTCTTCTTGACAAAGTGGGAGCAAAACTTGCTAGCTTGCTCATCTCAAAAGAGAAGCAAGATATGCTATCTTGCAAATCTCAATAGAAGAAATTTTTTTTGCTTAACCTCACATTCTATAAAAGAAAACATGTTAAAATAAGTAACACTTGTCAACTTGTTAGCTTGCATGATGTAAAACTGCTAGCTTGAACATTGCAAAGGAAGCAAAAATTTTCTAGTTTGTATTTCTCAAAAGAGAAGAAAGAACTCACTAGCTTGCATATTCTAAAGTGGTAAAAAATTTACTAAATTGCTAAGCTTTCATATCTCAACTTGTTAGCTTGCATGATGTAAAACTGCTAGCTTGAACATTGCAAAGATAGCAAAAATTTGCTAGTTTGTATTTCTCAAAAGAGAAGAAAGAACTCACTAGCTTGCATATTTTAAAGTGGTAAAAAATTTACTAAATTGCTAAGCTTTCATATCTCAAAAACTTGCTAATTGTACTTCTCATTTTTGTTGATGACAAAAGGGGAGAAGATATGATGATGTGAAATCATGTATGATGATCATGCATGTAATGATGATTTTGAAATTATATATGATGATATGGAATAATGCATGCAATACTCATGATTTTATTATGATGATATGATGTATTATATATGATGCGATTAAAGTAGTTTCAACTTGGACTTTTGAGCTCATCTTAATATTCTTTTTGAAATTTATTAAGAGCTATTCTTAATGATGTAATGCTTTCGCAACTCCTCCCTTGTTTCTCTCCTCATTATTCACAAAGGATGAAAATTCTATAATGCATATTATATTTTACTAAGGGGGAGTAATGTCATTATGTGACTTGAAATCGTTAGCTATACATTTCACCTTTTTGTTGATGACAAAGGGGGAGAAATGAATATTAACGACACATAGATATTGCTACATATACTTGGATATTGATGCATATACTTGGATATTGATTCATGCTTTGATGACTTGATGTAAATTTTTATTAAAATTTGCTTGGAATATTGATTACCTCAAGATACTTAAATTCAAGAGTGTGTGATTCTCTTGAATTTAAGTTTTGTTTATTGTGGCATGGATTTAGGGGGAGTAAGGTTTATCTCCCATCGTCAATTGATTGTCATCATAAAAAAGGAGAAGATTGTTGAATCTCAGATTTTGATAATAAAATCAATTGATGAATTATTGATATTAGAGTTGATTGATGTAGGATTAACTACGACAGATTATAATCAAAGGATTGACCAAAGTCAAGTCTAGGCATCAGACGGAATGAAGATGATGCGATTGGGAACTCGCTTGGAGTGCGTCGAGAGCTCGCCAAGAGTATCAGGAGTTTGCCAGGATGGCACAAGGGAGTTCGCTGGAAGAAGACCGAGACTCGCCGGAAGATTGTCGAGGGTAACCGAAAAACTTGCCGAGAGTTGGAAAGGTTTTTAAGTGAATTTATTGGTCATGATTGTAATTAATTAAGTTATAGTTAACATCATTTAAGTTTAACCATGACGGAGAAAAGGAGTTACAGACCAAACATGGACCTAGGATCAAGCTTAGGTATTGAGCCAAGGTTTGGATGATGCAGTGGGAGCTCGTCGGAAGTTCACTAGGACTTCGCTGAAGGTATCAGGAAGATCACTAGGAACACACTAGGAGATCACTGGAGGAAGACCGTGAGACTCGTCATATAGAATGCCGGAGGTTGTCGGATTGCGGGAGTGATGTCGTTAATTAAGCTTGGTGGTCATGTATGGTTGTAATCCTTAAAGTCGTAGGTTAAGTTTAAGTCCAAAATGAGTGTGATTTGGAAGGAATCCAAATCAACTCAAAGAGGCAACCAGGTCCACTATGGGGTTGGATTGAGCTCAGGTCGAGCTCATTTAGTTGACCAGGGAAGTGGTCAACTGATAGTTCAAGTCGGGATTGGAAAAGTCAAGCGAATCACTTTTCCGGGATTCCTAACACTCGGTCCTTCTCCGATGGTAA
This sequence comes from Ensete ventricosum, assembly GCA_029747655.1. Classification (NCBI taxonomy): domain Eukaryota; kingdom Viridiplantae; phylum Streptophyta; class Magnoliopsida; order Zingiberales; family Musaceae; genus Ensete; species Ensete ventricosum. The sequence goes on along the minus strand of JAQQAF010000008.1, from coordinate 19,736,000 downwards.
CTGGTAGGGTGGTGGTGCTGAGAGGGGAGATGAGTCTCCGGCGAACACGGTAAGAGTTGAAGTCATGGGAGTGAGGTCCTTTTCAGCTAAGCCGAGTTTTTGGAAAGCGTCGAAGTATAAGACATCGATCGAGTTTTCGGTGTTCACCATTATCCTCTTAACCCAAGCATTGTCGATTCTGATCGAGATCACTAAGGCATCATCATGGTCAGGGTACTCCACTTCCCCCGATGGAAAGATGATCTCGGGTTTGTCTTTTTGCCTAGGGCATTCTTCTACTATGGCTCGGGTATAGGCCTTTCGTCCCGACGTGTTGTCTGCTCCTGAAGCTGGTCCACCGACAATAACGTCAATCTGCTTTTGTACTGGACCTTGTGGCCAAGGGAGGGTTCACGCTGCCTTTTGATGTTGCCCAAGATGTCCTCTGCGGATGAGCTCGTCTATTTGATTTTTCAAATCATGGCACTCCTTGGTATCATGGCCATAGTCTCGATGGAACAAATAGTACTTTGATTGGTCTCGAAGCTCGTGTGGGTTTTTATCAGGTTGGGCGCCCTAAGGAAGCCCCTCTCCATGATATGGAGGAAGATCTCCATTCGGGAGAAATTTAGAGGCGTCTTAGGGGGGCTCAGAAGGGACAACTCAGGTCGATCAATTTTCCTCCTCAATAGCCCAAGGATTATCCTTGGGAGTGCTCCGTGCAGGGCCTCTTGTGGTCTTCCTATTTTCCTACTGCCAATGCTTTGACGATAACGTATTAATTTGCACACTGGAGCATCTCAAGAACTATTATTGACGACCTCTCGACCAATGACCGAAAGAATCTGGATGGTCGCAGGCCCAATAGGAATGCTTGTATGTTTAGTGAGGGGTGGGCATCGAGCACCCCCCGAATCTCGGTAGCAAAACAAGCTACAAACTGAGAGAGGGGTTCATTGTCCTTCTGATTTAACTCGAGAAGCAGGGCTATGGATAGGTTGGGCCATGAGCTAGCTAGAAAGTTTAGCTCAAACTCCCTCACGAGCTGATCAAAAGATGAGACTAAGGATGGCCTCAACTGATTGTACCACATTCGAGCCGGGCCTCGAAGAGTGATAGGAAATGCCTGACACATCAGAGCATCAGAGGTGTCTTAGAGGGCCATCTGGGCTCGGGACGCAGCGACATGCTCCATTGGGTCCGAGCTGCCGTCGTAGGCTTCCAACCTCAGGAGACGAAAGTTGAGGGGAACTTGCTTGTCCTGGATCTCTTGAACAGAGGAGGATCCTGTTGAGGTGCCTCCCTCGAGCTCTTCCTTCGATTTGACAAACTCCCTTTCAACCTCGTTTAGGTGCTGAGTAATAAGGTGCAGTTGTGCCCTGAGGGAGCCGGCCGAGTCCGATGATAAGGTATTTGGTCGGGATAGTTTGGTGTAGTGAGTTAGGAATTAGGGGCATGACATTCTGCCACCGACCTCGGTGCTCTTGAGCACTCCTCGGTCTGCAGGTGGGGATCCCCAGTTCCAAGTGTTGCACGACCGGGGGCTGATTAGGTGGTGCGATAAAGAGGTTCGGTTGGGACATCGAGGACGATTGCTGGGGGAGTGTTGTCTATTAAGCCAGATGGGGGATGAGAGGAATGATGGTCTGCATCATCCCCGCCTATGCTTGGACCTAGTGGGTGAGACCGAGGAATGCCTCAGTGGAGACAACAAAATATCTGATGCTGGGTTCAGGAGACGAGAACCTAAGATCATTGAATAATCTCTAGTAGTAGCTCGAGGTCGGAGCCGAGGCATTCCCTTCTCCGTGAGGGGGAAGGGGAAGCTATCCTCTGAGCCCAAGGGCATGGCAGGCGGTCAAGATCTCCTCTCCGAGATGTTCGTTGGGGTTGTCTGGCTGTGGGCACTCTTACGATATCTGACCCTCTTTCTAGCATCAAAATATTGGTGAACCTTATGTCGTAGCTAAGGTGTCAACATGGCCTGATTCGGTCCGAGTGAGCAATGTCGCCCGTGTGGGTCGTCGGGTAGTCGGCACCTGGTCAAGTTGAATTATCGCCTGGTGGATCGCTTTAGGGTGGACACGACGAGCCTCTTTTGCTCCCTCGATGGTTAAGTCAGTATGTGGTGTAGTTGAGAGAGTTTTGAGTGCCTGAAGTCTGACCTTTATACCTTGCACAAAGGTTGGCTCTTATATATTTCATGCAGGGTCGGTTGTACGTAGTCTCTTAATCGTCGTCGATGCTTTGCGGCTTGCTCATACGCTTCGCGAGGCATGGGGCATCCCGCGAGGCTCCATACCACGTGTTGTCATTTCGTGGGTTCTGGTGCAGCACCATCTCTCATGATCCGGGTAGCATGCACGATGCGATGTCGATTTGCATGATTCCAGGTGGCCTATGAGGTTCGACACAGTTTTGCATGATCTTGGGTGGCTCGTAGGATGTGGCGCTACCTCGCATAGTCGCAGGTATGATTTCAGGTGCCAACGTGATTTGCTGCCCATTGCCATGAGAGTAGCATCGTAAAATATCCTATCGGGAACGTATAGCGCAGAGAAGTTCTAAATCTCTCGTGAGTTGTGTGTCAAAAGAATTTAGATGGAGAAATGCATTGAAGCATGGAAGACAGACATGACAATCTCTTTCTCAAGACATGATCATCATCACCCTCTTATTGTATAATAACAATAAAATCTTAAGGTCTCAATTACTTGGAGTGGAATACGTGCATGTTTTGTTATCATTATCATTGAGATCCATAAAAAAAATACATATTCTAATTTTTATTAAAATATATAAAAAGAATTCCAAACGTGATAAGAAAAATCAATTTCCATCATATTAATGAGAAATACCAAATTAAGCAAGCTCCTGCACCTCCTAATAAAAATACAAAGTCATGTATTAAGGTACAAGAAATAGAATTCACCGTAATAGGTTTCATATTCTATGTTCAAATAGAATCCTTTCCATGAAATATATTTGAACACATGGAATTAGGACTTCCAGGAACAGATTTGGTATCAAGATGTCCCACTTTTTCTTTCCTTCCTGATGTTGGAAAGGTCGCAAACACTCCAAAGAACTCGAGAATAAAAGAGCACAATTTTCTCAACTGAAGAAACCAAACAGAAAACATATCATTGCAGGTATTATCAAGATGATATCAGGTTGTGCTATTATTACCGGCTTCCAGATGTGGGTAAACAATAACACCATCCACAAATCATTCAAAAAATCATAACACTTATGTATCAATCAAACAATGGTATATAGCTAGCAAATTAGCATGACAAAAGCAATATGATATCAGATTATATGCTATTATTACCGGTTTCCAAATTTTGTTAAACAATAATACCATCCACAATCACTTGGAAAAATAATATGATTACAATTTCATGTCAATCAAACAATGGTACATTGCGAGCAAATTAGCATGGCAAAAGACGACAAAGCTACACTTCCTTTAACCTAACTCACAGTCTAAACAAAGTTCAATTTACATGTGTGATACTGTAATCTATATAACCACAAAAAACACACATCTTCTATCAAGGTTAACTGATACATACATCGGCAGGATCTTGCAATTGCCGTGAATATTTGATCTGGTTTCTTTTCGGACGAGCAAGTAGTTTGTGCTAGCAGGTGATTGGTACGTACACCGTTGTTATCTTTCATCTGCTGCCTCATCACAATGCAAGTGATGAAAGGAAGGAACCATGTCCATGGAACTGCCAAAGTTTCCAACGTCAGACCTGTGCAGATGACTCGATTGATTTCTTCTTCTGAGCTTTTTTCTGTCACCGCAATCAGACTTGGAAGAAAAAAAGTGGCGTACATGGACCCTGTGACCTTTGCTCTCAGTTGAGCAAGTGCTGGAAACATCCACTAACAGTACCACCTCTTTGTCCCTGGTATCTTCACACCAAGAGTTCTGCGGGATTCCGTCAACAAACTCTTCCTGAGTGAAGTAATCATCATGTTGCACAGACACTTCTATTGTTTGTCCAGGTTTAATTATGCCAGCTGCTGGTTGAACCTAAACAGAGAGAAACAATGACACTGAGAGCAAGCTGGAGTAGGTCTCATGTTTCAACAAAAAATATTGGAGAATGTACACATTCTTGAACTGGTTAAGAGCAATGACTTTATATTTATTGAACGAGTATTAGCTTTGTTAATAAAGCTGGACACATGCAAGCAAGTTTACAGATTGATTGTCCGAGATAAAAAAGTTAAGGTCAATGGTCTAACATGTCTCATATATGCACTGTATGTTGAACCTGCACACCAAGGAGCCATAGGATGGGTATGTTCGCTCGATATGTACCAGTCTGGTTGGAACATCAACCAACGAATTTAATTATGATGCAATCTTTTCTTTTAGATCCGACCAATGACCTAGTGACCTAAAACTTGGATGGAGCACTGGGTCTAATAACTATGGTCCACACCTCCATGATAAGAGTGATAATTCTCAATAGATACTACAATGCAAGGTTCATCGTATTGATCCGTACCGGCATACCGGTATCTGATCGGTACGGTATGATACTTGGTATCGAGTGGTACACATAGTGCATACCGCTTGGTATATTAAAATATAATATAATATCTTATAATATAATATAGTATTATATTAAATATAATATAATATATATATAAAATAAAACAAAACAAGGCATAGACTCGCCTCGCAGGAGAAACGAGGCGGCGTCTCGTCCCCGCGGGAAGACGACGCGGTGCCTCATCCCTAAGCTGGACCCTCCCGCGCAGGAAGACGAGGCGCTGCCTCGACTCTCCCACGAGGCAAGGCGACGCCTCGTTTTGTTTTTTCTAATTTTTAATATATATTTATATTATATTTATATTTATATTATATATATTATATATTAAATCTGAATTGCCTGAGACAGGGCGGTGGTCCGCATACCAGTACCCTGTCGGACCAGTACGTACCACCCGTATCGAGCGGTACAGGACGACACGACAAACCTTGCTACAATGAACTAATAATGCAATAAAAAGATACTTATAATATGGTAAAAATAATCTGAAATCAATTTCATATCCAAATAAGAAAAATGTTCCCAAGTCCTGCAAACCAAGAACCTATCAAACTTCTTTCATCTATTAGACAAATTACTCTAACTACGTATAAGAAATGATATGCCACTACTGAATTACTAACCTTTGAAATCATGTATTGAGAGGGAAGACAAACATCACCATAACACATTATATGAATTGTTTCTTTAGTAATTAGAAATAATAAAAAATGTACCTCGAGCCAAACAGGAAGACCAAAGGAACATCTAGCACAAAACTCAGATGCATTCCCATCCTCCTTGTTAGTCGACTGGCCTTCACAAATGATTTGGAAGATAGCTTTGTATTTTTCACACTTATTTGTGATTCGGAGAATGGAAGTGCCTTGGTCTTGCAGGATGATGTTGTTTGTGCTGACAATAGTTTCTGGAACAGCACAATAGTCTTCAAGCAAGGATCTTATTTTCTCATTTGATGCAATTATTTCTCCATACTTTTGCCTCCTTATTGACTCATCCACCCTTGCAATTTCAACACAGAATATGCACCTGACAGGCTTGTGGTCACTATCAGTAACATCCATACATGCTTCATACCTAGTAAATGAAATGCCATGTCCATTAGCGACTGCCACTAATGTTTATTTCTGCAAAATATTATAACTTCAGAAAGGAAATTACAGCATAATTGATGAGACAACAGGGCATTGCAATGAGCATTCAGCCACTGAAATTGAACGGCTATCACGATACAGTATTCTGTCGCACCATGCAGGGATTCGCTTCTTCTCACTTGAATCATATCCTAAGAAAGCAACTGATTCATTAGCTCTGTTGAACATGTTGACAGTAGCATTAGAAACATTTGAAAGTTGCTAACTAATCCAAGAGTCAGCGACGATCACTAGATCATGTTTTCCTAGAAATCCATATATTATTATCTTAGTTATACCTATTTACTCAGAAATGCTCTAAAAAGATCACAAATCTTCATTCTAACCCAAACTAGTTTTTTGCAAAATTTATTATGTTAAAGTGTACCTGATAGACCTGGTTGGTGCCTTTCAAACTTGTAAGTCGGAGGAAATTTAATCTGCCCTTCCCGCATTCCTTGGAAGACTTTGCCAGCTTTCATTTCTGCTCGAAGCTGATCCTTTTCTCTAAGCCAATCAAAGCATCTTTGAGAAACCATGTCCCTAGCTTCATCATATGAGATACCATGAAGCCTATAATTAAAATCGCCAAGAAAGACAACTATATCAGCTTCTGACAGTTCAGGCTTCCCATCATCAGGTTGAGATCCTGTGACCTGCCAACACCACAAGTGGTTTATATCTAATATAAGTTGTCCTGACCAAGAAAAGATGTAATGTTTACTTTCAACACCTGAATTTAAAATGATTAAAATTACCACATACATTCACTCCACGATGCAATTGGACAGATGTAGGGCCAGCTGCACAACAGATGTAAAATATGGATTTTAGATTGAAGTTGCTAAGATTGTACAGGTGGGCACATGAATGTGCTTCTATATCTGCTAATATCATATCTCTAATTGCAAAGAGGCAGGGGAACTGCCAAACCTGCTGCTCCATGAAGCCCAGTGGTTGGCCGGCTAAAAGCCATTGTTCGATAAACATGATCAAAGTCAGCATTTCGCCTGCTGACTGCTTCCAGATGTGCAGCAAAATGACAGTTCACAAAACATATTATCCGGTCATAGACTCTCATCCTCAGACCTACAGCACCCTGTATAAAATATTTAGACCCTGAATCATTCTCAACCCTTTTTAATTTTGTTTACTGTGGATAAATTTTATTATTTAAGATTAGGGTTTAACAGCATGCTGTGTATTCAAAATGCCACCACCTTAAACCTTTAAACACATCGATTACATTTAATATGATTTCAACCTCATTAACTATTCTTGATAATAATTCTTATCGCATTAGATCAATGGAAAGATGTGCATTTCCATGTGCCAACTTAGATATGATGTGTTTCTACATGGCATATTTCGATTGCATGCACAAGGCACTTCCTCAACCGACTACACCCAGCTTAGATATGATGTGTTTTCAGTGCGGTGCTGATAAAGCAATCATATAATTTGTATGTTCATGTGCAAGTTTTGTGCTAAACAGATATAAGCTATTTCTTTATTCCTATTCATGCAATGTTTCCAAAAGCTAAATAAGCTTGCATTTGTCTATCAGCAACCTTTCCAGAAACTAATAAGCTTGCATTTGTCTATTACCAAGCTTTTCAGAAACTAAATGAGCTTACATTTGTCTATAACATATCTTCTGCAAAAAATGCTTTTGTTTAGTTCCCAAACTTAAACTAAAGCAAGAGGTAAGACTAGAACAAACTAGGAGCAAAGGGCTACATAAGTACCTTGTTACCTATTGCACGCCCAAACCCACATGGAACTGCTGCAGCATCAACATCACCAATATGTGACCGAAGGTTCTTCCTAGCCCTAGAAAAATAAAGAACTAATTTATTCATGGTGGACCCATCAGCAGAAAACAAAAGTATATTAGAGCTCATATAAGTATCTAAAAGGTTTAAATATGTATAAAACCAGCTAGTCCAAATAATGATATCTTCGCCCTCATGACGACTTATTTATGATGTGCACTTACCATGCAGCAATGAGTAACCCCGCCAGCTGCCTAGAACCAAGACGCTGAAAAGATGTCCCTTCATCTAATGTCTTGCCTATAGTATCCAACCACCATTGACCATTAGCACTCCCCTCGAGTCCTACCTAAGATCGTTAAAATAGTTATAATGCAGGAGCAGTGCCAAACATGAGACTTATGTCTTCAAGGAAACTTCTGCTACAGGATAAAAACATAAACCCAAAGGAACATGAGATTATATTAACATGTAAGTTCAAAGGTCGTTGTCATGAACTCATGATCCATAAAATTGATTACGTTAAGAGATCATTATTTAATGAATTAACTTTGTCAGAGCAATATCTGTTTATAATATTCAAAATTAAAGTTCATATGACCTATGTTGTCATTGATCTTAGATAGAATCATCAGAACCTAAATCACTATATAGACATAATTTTATGAAATTATAATGGTTATACGCAAGTTATCATAAATAGGAAAATCCCGTCAATAAGAGAGAAGCTATAGAACATAAAGTCTGGAACACATTTTCTCAACTGGCTAGTAATATAACGGGAAACCATAAGAATTCTGCAGAATCTTAACCAGACAAATAGAGGCAACCTATGACTTGGTTAATTTAGAAGCTCATTTGGGAAAAAGAGAGTTTATTGTTTTAATTTTATGCTCTTGTAATCAAGAGAAGAAAGGGTTGCTCAATGCGCAAGGTTCTGCAGATGTGGTCAATGCACACAACCCTATCCTTGCAAGCAGAGATATGATTCCTGAACCCTGATCATCCAATCTGTAAAGGAACAACCTTGCCTTGATGCCAAGACTCTCTCTCTCTCTCTCTCTCTCTCTCTATTTCTTTCTCTTCTCTCTTTCATGCAATCAAAAGAAAGCCTCTAAAGACTAAATGTTAACCTATTTATTATGAAAGTATTAACTTTATAACATTGTATATTAAGAATATATAGGAAATAGCAAGAATTTGTGACAAATAAAGAATATTCCGTTAGTTTCAACTTTCAACAATGATTAGTATGTAACTGAATTAACATTTATAATCTGTTTGATCATTTATATATCTTTGTGATAAAAAATCATAAGAAGTATCAATGAAGTATTCTGTGTGTACCAAATAGTATCTGATCTTTTAATCAGTATTATTTTTAAAATGAAATATTTTGAGAAAATATCCATGTATTTGTTTAGCATGTAACTGACATGAATACGACAATTGATTTAACGTATGTACTTGAACAACCAACAATTGGGTCAATTAGCATTCAAAAAAGGGTAGAGTTCAAATAATAATAAGATTAGATGAATTATTTGTAATTTTCTACAACTGCTGTATTTTAAATTTCAAAATCTTTATTGAACTCAAATTTAAAAGAAAGATAAACTGCATCAATGCTAAATTAAGCATATATAATACATTGAATTGTAAACTAACAAATAACCAATATATAAGTTAATTAATATTCAAAATATACTCAATAATTTGGCATTTGAAAGAATTATAGACAGGACCATTTTTATATCTACAAGCACAATTTAATTGAGTGCACTATTGGTTACATTAAAACTTTGGCTCATAATAAATACATGACTTCATTGGATTTCCATGAAAGTTTTAGCTGGGTTGGTTTTCTTTCGCTCAATAATTAATAGGAAGTTTTCAAGATCGATTTTCTTTCAATTGGTTTGGTTTTCATGTCAGCTGGATTGTTTTGTTTACAACACCAAAAGAGCTTTCTCTCTACCAACTTCACTACAATTTCAAATATTACAACTTCAGATAAAAAACACTATCAAATGATTAGGTGTAGCCTCAAAAGGGGATAAAATGAGGGAAACCGTGTAAGTTTATATAGAGATAGTGAAAGGAGACTTATAAATACAATGGTAAGACAATAAAAGTCGTTAGAACTAGTGATGTGAGACGAGATAAAAGGAGACCAATGAAAATTTTGCTAAAAATAATAAAAGGATATGTGGTTGCTTTTAATCTGATTAGGACTTCAGCCTTTCATAGATCTCAGTGGCAAAAATATCAATAAAACCAACCCCAGATAATTTGAAATTCTGGTTTGCTGTTGTTTTTTGTTCTTTAATACTGAGAAAAAAACTTCTTTTAATGGATTATAACTCCCAAGGAGAAAAAGACATGCAAGGTAAAAACACTTCTATACCTTTAAGGGTTTGGGATTTTATGGCACTATCTGAGGAGATTTAACTGTAGGCCTGTTCAATTTCTTCTTCTTATAACAGTTATTCCTTCAGATGAAAACAGGACCATGACAAAGTATAAGATTATCATTAGCACTTGGATGGAGCTTTTAAGATAATCACGAAAAATCTTGGGTTATATCTCAAAGAAGGTTACTTTTTTGGTGTTATATAAATGGACAAGAAATATAGTAGGACTAGATTCCCTCACATATTGAAAGAGGTAAGATTTGAGATGAAAAGAATGACTGAACTGCATTGAAATGCCCAAATACATTGATGTAGTCACTCATACTAGGATAATCCTTGTCTCATGGTTCTCTAAAATCTAAATGTCCAAGTCCACTTTTGAAATCTATATTTGTATTTTGTACATACTACAAAAGCAGTAGGACACAATCAAGATCTATCCACTAATGTCAGAAAATGATACTGGAAACTGCCAATAGATCACAGTTCTTGTCCTCATACATTTGTGCATTGGCACAATGTCTTTATATATGCATTCTAAGTAGTGACCCTTAAATTGGGATTTACTGCAATGGCAAAGAAAATCCAGGAAGGGAGGGAGCACATCATAACACGTTATTTCCCAATTGATTCAAATATCCGGTTTAGGTCTATAGAATTGTTGGCCAACTAATCTCCATATACATGAGACCTTGACTACTAGAAGTGCTTTGACAATTTTGTATAAAAGAAAAAACAACTTTGTTGCATGTATGGCCTACTTTTATTCTCTTCTTCAGCTACTATCATAGATAGCTAACAGAAAAAAAGTGAAATTAGGCATCACTGTTTATCAAGCTAGTGCAGTGAACATCCTTTCAGTAAAGAGCGACAGATAATGCTAAGTATGAGAGACGTGTTCATAAGTTGCTCTTAGTTTAGGTTCATTATTGTTTTTTCCTAAACTACAATATTAATAGAAAGAAGTATACTGAGATTTGCACCTGTGCTTAATGTTTAGTATCCATGATACTTGTCTATATAGAACAATTAACTTATGTGGTTTACTAAGGATGGATCAATAAAGTGAAGTGTAAAAAAGCATTAAGCTATGTCAATACTCAAACAAAAAGGTGAAAAAAAAAGACTAGCTACTTTTTCTGGATCAACAATACTTTATGCTAGTGTACAAGACAAGGCTTCATATACTGCAGTAGGACAAACTCACAGAGGCTAGTGCATAAATATCTTACAGTTTCTTTGGCAGCAGCCATTGCAAGAAATCCAGCCCCCATTTCCACCTCTTGCAAGCCAACAACAACTAATCCGACCTCTGATGCTGCACTACCCAACCAGGATATGAGTGAATCATGAGAGGCTCTTTCTTGTCCAACATTCCAAGTTCCAGCCAAGATCTTAAGATTTTCAATTTTTGTATATGATAGCTCCTTGTTGACCAACTCTGATCGCAATAAATCATCAAAAGGTCCAGGAGATCTTATGTTCCATCCACGTACACCACCATGGTGTGCCAGTGTGAACATATATGAGCCTCCGATGGCCATCTTTATAACGGGACTGCTATGAGCAATCCATTCTCCAAGCATATTTCCATCAAGATCCAAAACCTGAACTTTGCCACTAACATAGCCCACCCATAACCGTGGCCCATATGTACAAATGCACTGAATAGAAGAAGAATGATACTGAAATTCTTGCAATCGGTTCCCGTTTCCATCCCATTGAATTAATGACCCATTTGTGCATCCAGTCCAAACCATACCATCAATTGAAACAGCTAATGCTTCTGTTCTACGATTATCTTCACTTAATGTTCCCTTTACTGCAACTCTGCGAACAGCATCAGCTGCTCCCATTAAGGCATTACGCGAACGTTGGAAAAAACTCACTGAACTTTGTGACTTTTCCTTCTTTGATGATGAAACAACTTTTGTCTTCATCTCTTCCTCGGAAGATTGGTCTTGCACAGATGGTAGGTCAACCCGAGTCTCTACCTGGCCATCAATCCCAAACACTTTAAGGAGATCTCTTGTGTGAGAATCCCTGCAGAATAACAAATAGGCCATCCAAATCAACAAGCCTATGCTGGAAAACTGACCATCACTAATAGATTTCATAATTTTATCGATAGAAAAACAAAAGGAAATCATATGAACATACCATATAGCAAAGGATAAGCTACCAGCACTCCACACTTTTGACCTACAATTATCAGATGCCATATATTTGACATCTACAACAGGCAAGGTACACACACCATTCACAGTAATTTGGCTCCTGAGATCAATATATGACCTCTCAATTAGTAAAGAAGCCATATGTCTTTCTTCCACAGTAAAAGAAAGGGCCTTCTCAATGGCATCTGAAGGCCAGACTTTTATAATTCCACCCTCAGAACCTGACCATATTTCACCTGGAGTTGAAAGTTAAAAGGATTATGTGTCAAAATGAATAAGCTCAAAAAAAAAAAACATGAACTTATTTTCGTTGAAATCAATGAATAGAGCATGTGAACTAATTCTCGAGAAATCAATGAATAGAGGATGAAGCATTCCACTCTGAATTTGAAAGAACAAACCATTGAGGGTAAACTAAAGAAACAGATAGATGAAAGGCCATCCAGAAGATTGGACTTTCATCATAGGTAACACTATTTACTATCTGCTCCAGTTTATAGTAAATGCAGATTGGAGCTAGTTGTAGTTACAAACTATTTTGTCCATTATTCCATACTTAAGAAGGAACCCAAGAAGTCTGTTAATGTGGGAGGGAAACCCTTTAATGTTTTAGTCAATAACCATTTTTCATGGTGCATTGTCGTAAATAAGGCAGCCATCTGCTTTTACTAGTAAAAACATTTTTCTCTGGCACAACATGATTGTCTGAAATTCAATTTAAAACTTGTTTGGCCTTCAAATATTTAGAAAAAAGAAGTGGAACTAAGAACTGTTTTGCACCATGTGATTATCATATATTTACATTATTCAACATGCATGGTGGTGCATGCTGATGCATATCTCTGCTTTTACACCGGACCATTGCACAAGCAACATGGGAATCTAGTTTCCTATATTACTGCACTGGCACATATTCTGACTCTTGCAGCACAAGCAAGCCACTGCAGTGATTCTATTTATGAGACTATAATATTTAATCAACAAGGCAGGTCTGTAAATCATCATAATCAGGCCTATAGAGAACCAATTTTCCCACAGGCTAGTAGCTAATAAGCACCACCCGCTTGTTTCCCCTTTTTCTGGATGACTCCTTCTATCATATCATAACTATTTGCCGAAGCGAAGATCAATGTTGTATTCAATTTTATGAGCACGAAAATGTTTTCTGGAAACCTCCAAAGTTTGTGTTTGATAATTTAAAAAAAAAAACACCTTATCTTTTGCAGAAATCGTTAAAATGAACAAACTTAGATCTGAGATTGGAAAACCGTCCTAAGTGTTTTTTTATTTTCGAAGTCAAATCTCACCAAGGCAGGCAGGACTAAGTAACTGCTAAATTAATGTTGTTGTAGGCCAATTACCATAAGATGTGATAACCATGGATAGAACAGGAGACCGCTGATGTGCCTGCCACGAAAGGCCTTCTCTAAACGGGGGAGCACTAGCGCCAGCACCAATAGCACAAGCACCATCATCGGGAGCAGCGTTCACGGTGGTCGACTGGTCCATCTTCCAGGAACGAATCTTGCCATCCTTGTGTCCGCTCCAAATCAACCCATTGGCGGCGTCAACCGCTAGGCACAGCGTCGGCGATGTGCGGCATGACTCCCTGAAGGGGGAGCTATCCTCATCCCCTCTCTTCACCATCGTGCCAGGCCCCCACCCCTCGAATACGTCCTTGAGGTTCCATACCCGCAGTCCCGACTCCTGGGCCGCCCAGAGCTGGGAGCGAGAGCAGATGATGGTGCGGAGGAAGGAGCCGGCCTGGGTCTTGCGGAGCGGGTGGGGGCGCACCTCAAGGGCCGGCGGCCGTCCGGGGTGCATCGCGGCGCGGAGGGGCACGTGGAAGATGCCGGAGCCCCCGCCGCTGCCAATGAACTCGGGGATCGTCCCGGGTGCGCCGCCGTACTGGGACATGGCGAGCTCAAGAGTGAGGGCCTGACCGCCGTCGGAGAGCGAGGAGGAGCCGCCTTCGTGTCGGTCAACCGCGAAAGGGTTACCGAAGGAGCCACCGGCGTGGTGGTACTGAGAGGAGGGGAAGGGTGGGGGCAAGTTGTGATGGGGAAGGGAAAATCGGATGTCCTCGACGGAGGAGGAGTGCTGGTGGCGCTGGTGGCGCTGGTTCTGGTAGGAAGGGGGAGGGGAGGAGTGGTAGTGGGGGTAGGAGAAGGCGCGGGCAGCGCCGGCGGCGGTGGGGAGGGCGTCGATGGAGGAGGAGGAATCATTGGAGGAAGCGGGTTTCGGGGGGGAGGGGCAGAGACGGGCGTCGTCGTCAAGGCTGTGCTTACGGGGGACGTTGCGACGGCCGGCGTCACCCTTCCGACGGGTCGGATCGGCGTCCTCCTCCTCCTTCCTCTCCTCCATCGATCCAGGCCACTCCCGTCTCGGGTGTTCGATCTTCCTTTGTTTCGTTCCTCTCGTCGAGGAAGGAGGAAGAACGGGTCAAAGGAAGAGAGACAGAGAGGGTGGGAATGAGGGGAGGAGAAGAGGGCGAGATGTGCGGGGAAGGATTACGGGCGGCAGAGTCAGCATCCACCCGTTGCGTTCATTGATGCCACGGAGGAGGAGGAGGAGGAGGAGGAGGAGGAGGCGGAGGGGGGTGAAGGGGGAAGTGCGAAAAGGTGGTGGCTCGGCTTGCGGTGCCGGTAACTCTTAAATTTGTGGTCCTCGTGAGACTTTTCCGTTCAAATCCCTTCTTATCCCATTAAGCCGCTGGGGAAAAGGGTTCGGTAACCGCCCGCGGTTCGAGTCCACGTGGTGACGTGGTCCGACGCTACTGGTGGCGATGAATCCATTTTCGTCGACGGGTAAAACAGCGCGGGACCCATGGTCGGTTGGGTCAAATTATGTTTCGATTTCACGAATTAGTTACCCAACTCAGCTTACCATTTTATTTCAAACTCCATTCACATGCTGCATACTTCGGTTGACAAGCAAGACAAACATCATCTTGTTCTGTCCCACTCGAATGGGTCCCAGATCGGACGTGCATGATTCACCCAATGATGAGGGCGATTCATGCACCATTTCCTCGGGTTGAGGGGGTGACGTCAGTGTATCTTTATAAAAAAAGTAAGGACACATCATTCAAGAAGGTCCTTTTACAACGGAATAAAAGGGCCAATAAATAAATTGGTCTAATTCTTTGCTTACATAAATATATTTTTTTAATTATTTTTATTCATAAACGAATAAATATATATTTTGGAAACTCTATCTTGCAAATTGGTTTTAATTGAGTTTTGAATCCATCTACCTTAATTATATTATTTTTAATAGGCTTATAATATTTTGGTTTTATAAAGCATATTTTAAAATACTATAAAGCTGACGCTATAAGGCTTATTTATAATGGGGATTGGACTGATACATAGTAAGTACGATAGACAATTGATTCATCCTACAACTAGTCCATATGTATATTTTTTTGAAATGAATAAGTGATTTTTGTATAAAAAAATATAAATATATATTTTTCTCAAAATATATTTATATTTTGAGTATTTTTCAATGATATCTCCTATTTTACTTTTTCTTTTTGAAATAATACCTCTAATTAAAAAGCATCTGATTTTCTTGTAGTGCTTTGGCTATCACAATAAAAAACACTGTAAATGATTTAAATAACCAAACTAACTATAAGTCTAAAAATATAATATTATAATAATTTATAAGTAATGATAGCAAAAAAAAAATTATATATAATAGAATATTATTTATAGTATTTTTAATATATCAAAAAATATTAATAATACATGATATTGAAAAAATTGTAAACAGGCCAATGTAACAATTGAAAACTGATAAAAAAAAAATTGGGTAAAAGAAATTGATGAAAAACTTTTGAGAGATATTTGGGATACTTTTCAAATTAAAAATATTATTTAAAAAATAAAAAAAGGGGTACCTTTGGGAATAAAATTAAAGTATTTTTCTTTTAGGAAAAAAGACTCCTGATGAATAAGATGTCATGGAAAATCCGATCAAATCGGGATATTATATTACTGACACTAAATAAAAAAGTAGCAATCATTTGGAATAATGTTGTGGAAGAATCGTGAAGAGTATTAGAAAAATGAGACAGACAAGTAGGTGGGAGACCTAACTACCATAGGCAGCTGTTGAGCAATGGGGGGAATGGTTGTCTCTTTAGAGGACTGCCCTTTTGTCATCGAAGACGCTACTGCTCGCTCATCCATGGAGATAAGCCTTCCAATATGCTATCTTCTATCTCTGGAGATAATGCCCAAGTCATGATAAAGACATTAAAAACTAATGATTTTTTTCTTTTTATTTTTATTTTTTATCAAGATTGAACAATATCCTCAACCGAGAAATATATTTACTAGTGATAAATCATCGTCTATATTTATCGACGTGAAGAATTATCTATTTTGAATGAGCAACATATGCCCCACAGATAATTTGTTTTTTTATTCGATTGCCTATCAAATACGAAATGATATACACATATTTATTATATTTGTTATTCTCAAGTCAGGCTTTCCAAATTTATTTATTCGGGCAAAATTGCATAAATATATATTCCTCTAAAATTTATTATTTTCATATAAGCTGCTAAATATAAGTTTAATATACATCCTTGCAAAACTCAAAACCTTATATAGTTGATATTGATATGCCTTAAAAAAAATTGTTATAATGACAAAAAAAAAAAAATTACATGCAAACACTTACACTTATTTCATATTGATGGATGAATCTACTTAGGGCATTATGTTTTGTTTGTAATTCGCGGTCATTTCACCACTGGTTTGTGCTTCCAAGAAAAGGTGTGTAAATAATAGAAGAAACTTACAAGAAAACAAGATGATAATTTTCTTTTATTTCAAGTGGTGAAGTTAGGATTTGAGCCTTATCTTCCTGTGTCTTTAGAAAATAATTTTAGAAATCTTAATTATATTCAAACTAATTGAGAGAGTCATAACTAGATTGAAACTATTTAATGAATTAGAATTTGTTCTTATAAATACACATGAAGCCTCAAGGTTTTTGATGAAACGGAGAGAAATAGAGAAAAACATACTGAGTGTTTCAAGGTTTTTGTCTAGAGTGTGAAGAGAAACTGATCTCTAGAAATTTTAACTAAGAAAAGAGTTCTTCAGATTCATATGAGAGGGTCATACTTATAAAAAGAACTGAAGGGGCTTCTAATTGATTTTATAAATTAAAATTTTGATTTTTGATCTGTAAGTTTTCTTTTTAATCTTAAAAATTCTATTCTCGCTCCTAGTACCTTCCCGGGATCACAATGATAAAATATGTGTGGAGCTCAATCTAAACGAGGAATGAATAAATTGATGGTGTAAAGATTGACAGTAGTATTTTATTTAGGTTTCAAATTGACATATGATGACTCCATTAACATTTGGTATATGATGATTAGATGGACGGTGGACCTCTGAAACAAAGGATTAATCCTGTGATGTGCAACATTCTGATCACCAATCTAAATTATCATAGTCTAATAAAAACTTTGGATGGTTTAAATAGTAATCCTAAAAACGTTAAGCATTTTAGAAGAAGGATTCAACATACTTGTAGGTTATAGCTGATAGTCTGATATAATCGGATTGTTGAATTTGGTTACAGCAGAATCATATGCTCCTTTCTTCAAATTCATTGTCATCGGTTCAAGATCAGTGTCCTTAGTTCAAGATCGACGTCCTTACATGAACTCGATTTTATGGGGGCATGATAGAAGATAGGATTAAGTTAGAATTTAGATATGATTTAAATAAGATTAAATTAGGATTTAGATATGATTTCCATGAATGAGGAAATCATGTAGTTAGTTGAAGAAAATTCTCCTATCTTCATCTGTATAAATTGATAATGGATCAATGAATTAATTGAGCATTTTCATTACTTTTTTCTATTTCCAACATGGTATCATAGCCTCTCTCTCTATAAGAGAGATTACTTTTTTTTTTTCACTGTCAAACGATAGCTTTTATTACCATTTGTCCGTCGACAACCCCACTGCGAAACTGCAGATACTCAGGGGTTATCTGTCTCCACCCTCTCGGACATCCTCTGTCTCCACCACTGTCGCATCAGCTCCAACAAGCAGCGGCATCTTCCCTACCCCATCAGCAGCAAGTTCTTTACGATCGCAACGCTTATCTCGCTGCCCTTCAGATCTACCGATCACCCCAACCATAGCAGTATCTCCTCCGCCGAAGTCAACCACCGTCAGACCTTCACCGCCGTTGACAACACAACGGTCTCTTTGACATCGGGTCAAGATCTGCATCCTTCACAGGAGTTTGATCTTACGGGGGCATGATAGTTTGATCTAATCGGATTGTTGAATTTGGCTCCAGCAGAATCATATGCACCTTTCTTCAGATTCATAGGATTAAGTTAGAATTTAGATATGATTTAAATAAGATTAAATTAGGATTTAGATATGATTTCTAAACTGAATGAGGAAATCACATAGTTAGTTGAGGAAAATCGTCCTATCTTCACCTGTATAAATTTGACAATGGATCAATGAATCATTTGGGCATTTCTTTACTTCTTTTTATATCATTAAATTAGGATTTAGATATCATTTTCAAACTGAATGAGGAAATCATTAAATTAGGATTTAGATATCATTTTCAAACTGAATGAGGAAATCACGTAGTTAGTTGAGGAAAATCCTTCTATCACCTGTATAACAATGGATCAATGAATCAATTGGACATTGTCATTACTTATTTCTATTTCCAATAATAGCATCTCCAAGCCACATGACCCTCACGTGTAGTGTAAACCAAAATAAAGAACACATATTATGAAAAAATCTTAACAAAATAATAACCCAACAAACTTAAACCGTTACGAATTAACACGATATATTTATAAGTTTTAACGCTATTCTAAAAAGGTGCAAATCCTTCTCTAACACAATCCTTCTTGATTAGAAAAGAAAGTGGTCAGTCACACCAATACTTATAAAAGGTGCAAATCCTTCTCTAACACTATCCTCTCCATCCTTGAGGAGAGGAGCTGAGCAAGAGTCGTTGTAATGAAAATTAGGGTATTCATATTAAAAAAATAATGATCTGATGTGGATCTACAGTAACTATTTATCTATACTGAGAAGGTTGTCTATAATCACTGAGGTGATATAATCTTGCTAAAATTAAATAGTTATTAATTAGCGCTAGGTCTTCATCAAATAAGATATATTATATAAATAATTAGATTTTAATAGAAATAAAATCTAATTATGATATGATTTTTAGGATCTTGATGAGAGTGACTCTCCTAAATATTTGTGCTAGGTTTTATACTCTCACCTATAAAATGATAGGACTTTATAAGGATAAAATAATCAATTATTAAAAGTATATATTTTCTTTCATCTCCTATTCGTCTCTAATTCATTGCTCATAGTAGTCTTATAAAGGATAAGAAGAGAGAGGACAAGTCTACTTCTCCTTATATATTGATATCACTGTAACTTTCAAATCAGATAAAAACTTTAGTAGTATCAAGATGTACACATCGTATATTTGATCTATTTGATTTTAGTTTTTAACATTAATTTTTTTTCACATAATAATACAATATTATAGTTTTCATTCTTATAAATGGTATCATAGCCAAGTTTTAAATCAAATATTTAAGATCTTAGAAGTATTTCAGATCTATTTTATATTTAGATCTATTTGTTGGTACGAGAATATATTATTTGATCTTGATTTATGATAGTTGAATGATTTAATTTGTATTATCGATCTATTTTTTATCTAGTTTGTCTTATCTCCTAGTTGTTGGTGATATGAGGTTCTTTTTTTTTCTCGATGGACCACTGTCAATAGCTTGTTGTCGGCAATGGTATTGTTAAGAGTAGAGGCCTTCAGTGGTTGTCAGCCCAATCGTGGGCAGCGGTTGTGTATGCAGCTAAAGCGCCATAGGGTGTGATAGCCAATGATGGTCGCATGCACAATTACTTATGTGCAACAGCCTTGCGGTAGTCTTCCAAATTTGGTCATAGGTGGTTGCGGTGACTATAGTAGTACCACTATGTTCGGCAACTGTAGTACAATCGTTGCTTACAATGACTACAATAGTATCGTTGCGATATTTGCTAGTTGCAACCGATGTTAACTAGACATCGAAGGCCATGGTTCCCCGTGGCAGCACATTGGACACATGTGGACAGTCGCACATCGAGATTATTACAGGGGTCATCAATTGATGCGTGTGCACAACCGTGTGGTGGGACGATCCGTCAGTGATGCTGAGTCAACAATACACCACATAAGTGTTCCACTAATTACGAACACAACAATAGGACATGACAATATGGTGCAACAATCAATGAGATCATTAGTAACTGCATGAGAATAGCTAGGCCACCACAAAGCAACGGATGATAACTACACCATCGAACCAAGCACGTGAGCACAATGGAACGTTGTGACCACGATTGTGAAAGAGAATTATGATTTTACAAAAGATATTTTTACCCCTCAAAAATAAAAAAAATCAATCTATGTCCTTAAATTTTAATTTATAGTTATATCTTTAGAAATTAGATAGTTTTACTATATATCCCACATATAATTTTTGTTTTGCCCTTTAGAAATTAAGATTTTTAATTTAATATCCTTAATTATATAATTGACTAATTTAATTTAGTTTAATTAAATATTTTTATCGAACTTAATCATAACTGTAGTTTGATTACTTGGTTGGATTTAAATTCAATCAATCAAGTTTTGATCAAATTTAAAAAAAAGTCAAATTTTAATTAATTTTTAGTTTGATCAACTTTAATTTTGATGGACCTAATTGAGTAAATGATTGGCCCAAATCTATTGAGCCCAATATGGATAGCTTAATTCTAGACTTACACAATTAAATAGAATTGATTGCATTTGTTGAATCTCGGATTTTGATGATGAAATTAATTGATTGATTTTATTATCTAACCTATGTATTAGAAAAAATAATGTAGGATTAACTACAACGGTGAAAAGGTAATACCATCTAATGTTAGGCCGAAGTCAAGTTCGGGCATCGGGTCGGGGCGGAGGCCGGGAGATCACCAAAAGTTCATCGAAGGTGAGCAGGGGGTTGTCGGGAGCTCACTGAAGGTGATCGAGGGCTTGCCGAGAGTTCGCTGGGAGCTCGCCGAAGGTAATTGAGAGCTTATCGGGAGTTCGTCGGGAGCTCACCGAAGGTAATTGAGAGCTTGTCGGGAGCTCACCAAGGGTGATCTAGTGCTTACCAAGAGTGCGCTAGGAGTTCGCCAGAAGATGATCGAGAGACTTACCGGGAGTTTGTCGGAGGATGTCGGGAAGTTCGTCGGAAGTTCGAAAGATCAATTGACGTGTCGGTCAACAATGATGATTGTATTTGTATGCCTTAGTGTGTTGTAGTTAGCGTCAGTTGTTTTGAGCCCTAATTGAGTTAGATTTGAAATAAATTCAAATTAACTCAATGTGAGGTAACTGGGTCCACTTTGGGTTGGATTTGAGCGCAGCTCGAGCTCATTTCGTTGACTTGGAAAGGGATCAACATGAGGTATAAGTCGGGTACATAAAAATTATTAAAAGTGCCTTTTGCGGGATTCCTAGCGATAGTAATTCGCTGCTCTTGTTTCCGGAGCACTTTCGGCGGTAGTACCGCTAGTGCCGGTGGTAGTACTGCCCATACCCCAGTTTTACAAAAAGCTTTTAATTTTAGCTCTAATTTGAAGTCAATTAGGGTTTATAAATATCCCAAATTTTATTGCTTGGAAAAGTAAGAAAAGAAAAAGCAAGAAAAAGAGCAAGAAAGTAGAAAGCAAAGTTGGTTAGAAATTGTGTAAAATTGAGACGAAGGGAAGAGAGAAAAATTTATAAAGGTTTCTCTCTTGAACCTATAAAAAGGAGAGAAGTGTAAGGGGCTTGGTCTTCACCCATGGAACAAGTTCTTTAGTGGACTTCGGTGGACCTCGATGAAGGACTCCGAAAAGTGGATATAAGTTAGGTTTTGGCTCAACCACTATAAAATCTGTGAGCATCTATAATATTGCCTTTTCGATTGCATTTGAATTTAATTATTGTTAATTAGTTTGAAGAAAGACACGAGCATCTTATTTTTATTTTCTCTTGCTCTCAAATTTTATCGATCTCAACTACTTGAAAAGAACTTACAATTTGAGTTTTACTTCGAGTAAAGTTTCTAAACTGTGATTTCTGCACTTGCACTCATTCACCCCTCCCTCCTCCTCT
This sequence comes from Ensete ventricosum, assembly GCA_029747655.1. Taxonomy (NCBI): domain Eukaryota; kingdom Viridiplantae; phylum Streptophyta; class Magnoliopsida; order Zingiberales; family Musaceae; genus Ensete; species Ensete ventricosum. The sequence goes on along the minus strand of JAQQAF010000008.1, from coordinate 19,713,704 downwards.
CGTCCCTTCCCCTCTCCCTAGTTGGTATTAGAGCCGGTTACACTCGATTGGATTAACATACATGCGAGTTAATGGTTTTTTCTAGCATAAATGAGGGACACTCTATTATATATCCTCTCATGTTCAATGAGACATATTACACATTTGAAAAACTAGAATGCATATTTTCTTGATTTCGATGAATTTTGATTTATGATATATTATCAAAAATGGTTTTCAGAAGTCATCCAATCTGATAAATGATTGGAATGATCATGAAAAATAAATAATTTCTTTAAGTGTCAAAGCTATAAAAACTTTATTTTATGCTTCAAATAAAAACGAGTTTGATCGGGTTTCTATATATGATTCGACTTTTGATATATGACATACATTAAAAATCATACATGAAAGCATAATTACATTAAATGAATCAGTGATTGAAATGACTTACAAAAATAAATAAGAATAACACTTTCTAAATAACATGAATAATTTGACACTAAGAACACAAAAATAATACCTTCCAAAGAACATGAAGGAAACTAAACTGAAACAATAGATGACTCCTCGAGTGAAACCTCAAGTGATAAGAACGATAAAGTTAAATTTATGACAAAAGAACTAAATAAATTAATGAATAAAAATATAAAAATAAACTTAAAATGGATAAAACTTCCTGCTATGGACGTAAGAAACTGAGGCACTCAGAAAATAAAAAGTACAACTAAGAAGAAGTAGAGAATCTCGTACGTATGGCCATCAACGATAAGGTAAATAACTCACATGAAGCTTCTTTTACTTTTGATGAGTTATTAAATACCTTTTATGAATTATTTATTGAGTGTAAAAAGTTTAGCGAAACTTATAAATTAATCAAAAAAGATCATGCATTACTTTCTTGTAACCTTAAAACTTTGAATAATGCATCAACACCATGTACTTCTTGCTTAAAATGTGAAATGCTAAATGAAATTGAAAAGAAAAATACCATGTTAAAACAAACCTTAGAAAAGTTTAAGATATGTAATAAATATCTAAATATGATCTTGCTAATAAGGATCATGTTTATAAGAAAGGTTTTGGCTTTGTGGGTGATACTCATCAAAAACCATCTTTATTAGAAGACCTACACTATACTTTTCACCCAAACTTAAATGTAATTTTTGTAGTAGACTAAGATATTTTACCTATAAGTGTTTATTTAGACATTATAATCCACATAAGTTGATTTGGGTTCCTAAAGGAACTATAAACAACTCAATACTTTTAGTAAAATTAAGAAGAACATTTCATGAGGGACCCAAAGTCAAATGGGTACCTAAATTAAAACCACATATATTATAGGATTGACTCTAAATAAGGCTAGGAGCACAAAATGATATCATGATAGTAGATGCTCAAGACACATGACTTAAGATCTAATACTCCTTTCAATCTCACTAGCCTAAGCAACAATAATAAGAAAAAAATATTGGAAGTAAGTTTAATGACAAGAAATCTCATGATAGTTCATAATTATAAATTTAATCTTAATTATCTTTCAATCATGAATGGCTTATGCATAGCCAATACATGCTAGTACAAAAATGAATTAGAATAAAAAAAACCATAGCCATTTTGAATGAAAAATTATCTACAATGGATTTTGATGATAATTGAATGTTAGGCAGGTATGTATGTCTTGACTAAGTTTTTATTAGATTGTAATGGTTGAATGATGATTGATTTGAATGTTATTTGCAATTGAATGAATTGAATATATATATATATATATATATATATCATGCTTCTCTTTCTATATTTTTAATTTTTTTTAGAATGAAAATTGCATGATAACTTATTAAACTAAGTCTAAAGAAGGAAAAATCATTAGATTTAAAATAAATCAAAAATTTATTTGAAAATATATTTTATTATAATAATCTTGATGATTTCTTTTGAAAATTATACTTGGTTTTTAGTTTAAAATGTTTTACTTGTTTGAAAAAAAAATTATTATCTTGATCATTTATTTTTAAATGAAACTTATTTTTTGGTTTAAATGATGATGCATGAATTTGACATAAAAGATAAAAGCATTCTTGTATGAAATAAATTATATAAATTGAAACACAAAAGTAGAATGCATTTTTCTTGGAAATATCTCTATCCTACCAAGGTTTTAATAAGAGAAAATTGATGAATCTATGTATATCATTATTATTGAATCTCTTAAACTACAAAAGTGATTTTGATGATTTAAATTCAAATAATTTTTTTTAACCAAATAATGAACTTTTTCTTGATTTCTTGACTTGAGTTATCTTTTATGGAAATCAAATTTTAATTCTTATGATTTCATTTTTTATCATTTATTAAAAAGGATATTTATGATCTTGATAATCATAACTTAAAATCTTCATATAAATTAAGATCATTCGCTATGACTCATTTCTTTTAAGAGAATTATTTAAATGAATCATAACTTATCTTTTCATAATTATAACTTGATTTTTTTATTAATCATGATTTTGATAATTTGAAATCTCTTATACATGAATTGAGATATTTCATTCTTCTATATTTCTTTTTGTAATTTAATATAGAGAAGTTTTTCATCCTAAATCATGATCTTGATTTCTCAATATTTATAATTTGGTAATCTTTTATAAATTAAAATTTCACTTGCTCTTTGATCTCCTAAGATTCATTTTCATTAGATGAGAGGAGATTTGTCAAATTGAACCATGACTTTTGGCATTCATGATTTGATATCTTTCATGTCATGATCTATTTATGGCTTCCTTATATTCTTGAATGATATATCCTATCACCAAATTGATAATTCTTGATATTTTTCATGTTATCAATATTTGTCATGATTTGAAAAATTAATATATAATAAAAGATTTTATACCATTGTATTCTTCCATTATTTTTGACAAATGTCAAAGGAGAAAATAAAATTTGCTATATTGTAACAAAGCCAATGAATGAGGAACAACTTGATTTCATTAGAAGAGAATTAGGTATGTTAAATCATCCAAATGCATGAGTTTGTAGCACATTTTTCGGATTTCTTGATTTTTTTTCAAATTGAGTTTTTTTCTTAAATTTTACATGATTCTTCCAAATGCACGAGATGATTCTTTCCTCTTGAAACTTACAAGTAAAAATGTGATATTTGATCTTTCGAAATGATTTCACATCATTCCTTTCTCTTGTAATTTACAATAGAAAATATGCGAGTTATGAACATTTGTGATGCTTGATATGTGATTCATGAGCTCCCTTTTGTATCCTCTCTCTTTAGAATTGATTTTTGGATACTTAATCTTTGATTCTTGAACTTTTTGATACACTTGACTCCTACCTTCTCCTTCTACTTCTATATATTTACAAAAGAGGAAAAAAAATTTTATATGACAATTGTGATCCTCTTCTCATTTTATAAAGGGAGAGAATTGATAAATAAATTTCTCTCTTAAAATATGTGGTGAATATTTATTCTTTTTATTGATAAGAAAGGGGGAGAAATAACATAACATAATGACATAATACCAAATGTTTTATTTGAAATGTGATTAACATTTATTTAGAAATAATATATTGATGAGAATGATGAATATTAATGATAAATGTTCAAATATAAGTTGGATATTTTTTTCTTCTTTTTGTTGATGACAAAAGGGGGGGGGGGGGGAGGGGAATAACATAATTGATGATATAAGGGGAAGAAATGTTATGAGATCTTTGAGATGTTTGAAATTAATGTTGTATTAAGATGAATGTAAATTTTTGTGATAAAAGTTGTATACTTTAAATTTTTTGTCATTGAAACAAATTCAATATTGGCAAAATACTTCAGTTCAAAAATGATGGGTTCTTTTGAATTCAAGTGTGTTCTATTTATTTGATAGCATATACATAGGGAGAGTTAATGTTAACTCCTGTCATTAATTGGTTGTTATCATCAAAAAGGGGGAGATTGTTGAATCTAATGTTTAGCCGAAGCCAAGCTCAAGCATAAGTTTGGGTTCGGATGATGCAGTAGGAACTCGCCGGAAGCTCATCGAATGTGATCGGGGGCTTGCCGGGAGTTCGTCGGGAACTTGCCAAGGGCTCGACGAAGGTAATCGAGAGCTTGCCAAGATTGCACTAGGAATTCACCAGAAGATGATCGAGAGACTCGTCGAGAGTTCACCGAAGGATGCCGGAAAGTTTACTGGGAGTTCAGAAGATCAATTGACGTGACGGTCAACAAGGGTGATTACATTTGTATGCCTTCGCGTGTTGTAGTTAACATTAGTTGTTTTGAGTCATAATTAAGTTATATTTGAAGAAATTGAAATTAACTCAATATGAGGCAATCAAGTTCATTTTGAGTTGGATTTGAAATCAGGTTGAGCTCATTTCATTGACCTAGAAAGGGGTCAACATGAGGTATAAGTCAAATACGCAAAAAGCATTGAAAGTATCTTTTGCGGGATTCCAATGATAGTACCACTGGTGGACGGTGGTAGTACCACCCAAGCGACGATAGTATCACCATCGCCTTTGTTTTTGGGGCACTTCTGGTGGTAGTACCAATGTTGCCAATGGTGGTACCACCCGTACCCTAGTTTTACAAAAAACTTTGAATTTTGGCTCCAATTTGAAGTCAATTCAGGTCTAAATACTTCAAGTTTTTTTGCTTAGAAAAGTAAGAAAAAAAAGTAAGAAAAAGAGTAATAAAGGGGAAAGCAAAGTTGGTTAGAAATTGTGTAAAGTTAAGTACTTCCTTTGAGTGCTTCAAAGTATAAAGTGAATCTAAGAGAAGAGAGAAAATTTTGTAAAAGTTACTCTCCTAAACCTATGAAAAGGAGAGAAGTGTAATGGGTTTGGTATTCACTTATAGAAGAAGATATTTAGTAGATTCCGGTGGGCCTCTACGAAGGAGGAATCTAAAAATGGACATAGGTCAAGTTTTGACTGAACCACTATAAAATCTATAAGCATCTCTACTCTTGTATTTTCTATTATATTTGAATTTAATTATTCTTAATTAGTTCAAAGAAAGGCATGAGCATCTTCTTTTGCTTTTTTTGCTCTTCTTTTGTTTTTTTTATCTCAAATTTTGTCGATCTCAACTACTTAAAAAGAACTTACAATTTGAGAACCTTCCCCCCCTCTCTAACTCCTTTTATTGCCAACTTGGTCCTAACAATATTTTATATAAAATTTTTAAGAACACTATATATTATAATTTTCTTTCATAGTTTTCTTATATGACATTCTGATAAAATTTTACATGTGATGAATAGAAATTAAATTATTGTTCTTGGATATCTATTTGGTTATTCATATACATATGTTTGAAATTATGAAATAATATTTATTTTTTTATGTAAAGGTATTATTTATAGTTATAGTTATCATATGACCTTTTCTTTATGCTAATTAATATTTGATAATTATTATGGTTTATTTTTATTATTATTGAACTATTTCAACATAAATTAGATTAAATTTTTTGATAAATATTATTTGTAACTTATATCCCTAAGTTTTATTTGATTATTGACAAAGTTATTTATGATGATATGCTTGTGAGATATAAATTATAATAAATATTTTATCATTTATTAGATATTTTAAATTATATTTAATATTATTATATTAGTCTTGTAGCCATCAAAGTGGCATAATTCAATAACTTACAAAATTATTTAAAAAATTAGTCCTAAATTATATTAGAAAATAATATTCACAATGACACACATATTAATAAGATTTAGATAATCTCAAAAGAACATCTACATTGAATAATTTTGTGATGAGGTTGGATGTTACTATTTTTTATATTATTATAGTTTAAAATTGTATGATACTATGTGAACATTAAATATATCAATATTTCACTCAAAGGTGAAATAGAGATTATATCAATAGTTTAATATTTATTAAAAACTTAAAATATTAATATTATTTTATTATAATGATACTTCTTTCATTATATTCTTATAAACGTCCATATATAGTCTCAATTAAATTAATATAAACAACTTGAGCATATATAATTTATATTGAGTGTATTAGATCTTGATCGGACTAGTCAAAAAGATTACAATCGTAATAGATGAAAGTTTTAAAAAATAAATAATTAAAATAAATGATCAAAAAGATCTAAAAGACTTAGTTTTATAATAATTATTGATATTTCTTTATCATATTATATTCTAATGATCGTTATTTGCTAAAGTAATTGATGAGAGTGAATAATAAAATAACATTGATAAACTCTCATACGATGATGATATCATTGCTAATGATCTTGTAGAACAACCATAATCAGTAGTCTTGAGAATATCTTAAAAGAAAAGAAGACCTATCATATTTTATTCTTATGCGTATATCTATAAGTACTATAATATGATATAGGAATCAAAAAAATCATTCATTATTTGTATAAGTTATAAAAATTAATGATTCAAAAAAATGTTAAGATTCAATAAAATAAGAGTTAAAATTGATGGACTAGAATTGTGTTTGAGAATTCATCAAGTTACCCAATAAATGTAAAAGAGTCTAATATATTAAATATTACTTAAAAAAATCTAATAATATAACAATCATACTTATGGTCAAATGTTTTAATTATAAAAAATATAACGATCATAATAAGGTTTTTTATTTTTTTAAATGAACTTGTTAAGAATCATTAATGACATTACCGGGTCATTATAATTTTAAGTTATATCATATGGATGCAAACGATATTTTTGTAAATAAATATGTAGATTTACATGGATTAGCTTAAATGATTCATAGAGAAAATACAAGAAATATAAATTTTGATATATAAATTTAAAAATTTATTTATGACATTAAATAAGCATCTAGATAATGGTCTATAAGGTTTCTTGATTCTATTACTTCCTTTAGATTTAAAAATATACTATTGATCAATATTTATATCCAAAGATCAATAAGAGAAAGTTGATTTATTAGTTTTACATATGGATAATATTTTACTTATCAATAGTGATCTTGGATTATTGTATCCTTAATATGTGATATATCTATATTGGAACCATAATATGATATAAGAATCATAAAAATTCTTCATTGTTTATAAAGTTATAGAAATTAATGATTCTAAAGAATGATAGGATGCAATAAAAGAAGAGTTGAAATCTATAGAATAGAATGGTGTCTTAGAATTCATACAGTTGCCCAATAAAGTAAAAGAGTCTATTATATAAACATGACTTAAAAAGAATATCGAATAATATAATAGTCACACTTATGGTCAAATATTTGTACTCATAAAAATTTTATTGATCATAATAAGATATTTTTTTTTATTTTTTAAAGTAAACTCATTAAGAATTATCATGACATTATCGGCTCATTATGATTTTGAGTTATATCATATGGATGTGAAACTATTTTTTCTGAATTGAGTATCTAGATTTATGTAGATTAGCATAAATGATTTGTAGGGAAAATAAAAAAATAAAATTTGATATGTAAATTTAAAAAATATATTTATGACCTTAAACAAGCATCTAGATAACGGAATATAAAGCTTCTTGATTTCATTACTTTGTTTAGATTTGAAACATACTATTGATCAATACTTATATCCAAATATCAATAAGAGTAAGTTTGTTATATTAGTTTTATACGTAGATAATATTTTGCTTATTAGTAGTGATCTTGGCTTTTTGTATCGAACTAAGAAATATATCACTAAGAGTTAGATAGTTCGACGAGACAACTTATATTATTGATATTAAGATAATCAAGGATAGATCTTAAGGATTATTAGGACTATCTCAGAATGAATATATTGATCGAGTCTTGAGGTGATTTATTATACAGTTTCTTTTTCAAGCTTATAAGAGGATAACGTATTTCATAATAAAAAATATGGACAAACTGAACAAGAAAATGTAACTCTAATACTCTTTATTATATAAAAGTATCATTGGCTTTTAACATTATGCTTATATCTTAAAATAACTTTAGGAAGATTTTTAAATAATACATTAGAAATTCTCTTTCATCTTTTTCACGTGCACAAATATGAGTAAAAAATGACTGAGTATCTTTCTCGAGAATTAGTTAGTAATTCTCAAATAAATCAATATGTGATACTCTTTTTGATATAACATATAACAAATATGATTAAATCTTATTTTGAAAACTATATCAAATTATTATCTCGAAACCCCAAATTAGTATTCCTATACAATGAGAAAACCTAAATGTGATAAAGAAATGAAAACTCTTAAAATTTATAATTTGAGTAGTCACTAGTTTGACTCATTTAGAAAATTAGTTGATAATCCTCTTTCACAAGATAACATTCTTCCACAGGTAAATCAAATGATCATTAACATAATATTTTTGAAGCCATTGTTATTTATTTTATATTAAAAGAATAAAATATTATAATTAAAAATTAAGTATCTGACTATAATTTGAATCGACATATATTGTTATCACGATTGTACTACATTACTAGACATACTTGTAATAATTAAATTTCTTTTTAGTGTAAAATTTTTGAATCTAAAAATATCAATTTTAAGAATACATTATATAAAAAATAATCTAATAAATCAGACAAATTAAAAATCTAGTATGATATAATTCACATTATATTAAAATATTTTAAACTTTTTTATGTTTTTAATACGCATCAAACTATCATTATATTATCGATCTAAACAAAGAAAGTTAAGCTAAGTATCGGTAAAGAAATTTTAATAAATTTTTAGGAAAGATTGTTTGATATTAGTATTTCATTTTCTCATCAAAATTTTCGAGCATCACTTTGTTATTTAATATCGTGTGCTTAAGTACACTAAATTTTTAAATTAACATTTAAAAATAGAACTCCTCAAGGTTAATTAGATAAGCACATACTTTATTGAGCATTTATAAAACAAATATTTCATATTTATACTATTATGTAAAATGATATATTTATTATTCAATAATAATAATTACTATTCGAATGGAATAGTTATCTTTTAAGAAATTACATTACCATATGATGATTCTCTTATTTTCAACATATTTAACAGATATGTTATTTTTAGTTTTCTATATTTCAAGATGCACTTGAGTTTAGTTATAGAATTTTTATTTCTTGCACCATTTGATTAAACCAGGTTAGTGGATAACGATTTTTCTCTTTAAAAAACCAAGATAAAAAATATGCTAACAAATTAATACAAAGTGGTTAGTAATGTAAATATTTGAATCTTCATATTGAAATTAAATTATTAAATTATATTTTTTGAAGTAAATTTATAGTATTATAAAATTTTATATTATACATCATTGCATTTGTTTAAATATCTAAAATACTTTTTATTTTCCATTAAATATTCTTTTTCTTCCTTGACATCACCTTGAATTCATCACTTTATGTCTAATATTTAGATAATTATTTATGTCATAATATCATACACAATGTCATATCTAAACAAAATATGATAAGATACGTAACTTAGTAATAAATATCATATCATCTGATATGGTAGAATTTATATAGTTAAAAGGAAGGTCGTGACATGTTTAGTCGAGTCTGCACCACCATTAAATATCTCAAAATTGGTAATCAAACATAAGTATAATTTTTTTTAATATTAGAACCTTCATATTTAAATTAAATTATTAGTTTATATTTTTTGAAGCAAATTTATAATATTATAAAATTATAAATTAAACATCATTGTATTTGTGTAAATATCTAAAATATTTTTTATCTTTTAAAAAAGATTCTTTTCTTTCCTTGCATCACCTTAAATTCATCATATTATATTTAAAAATTATATAATTATTTACGTTATAACAACATACATAATATCATATCCTAAAAAAATATGATAAGATCAATATATTAGTAATAGATAGCATATCATATGATATGCTAGAATTTATTTATTTAAAAGGAAGGTCAGGGCATGTTTAGTCGAGTCTTCACCACCGTTAAATATCTCCAAAATTGATAATCAAACATATGGATAAATTCTTTTGAATATTTCATATAAACGGTGATTGGCCCTTGGTAAGGTTGGCTAGACCATTACACGATTAAATAAAACTCTAAACAAATATCTTATAAGCATTGGTCTTTCTATTGTAGTTGTGTCTGGAGGGCGTATTATGTGAATATAAAAAAATTCAAGTGAATGCACAACAAAAAATAAGATGATTAAATATAAAAGTTTGAGGATTAGAAAAGTGATATTAAAAATAAGAATTTGAATCAAATTAGATAAGTCATATAATATGAGTTCTAAAAGGGGCAAAATGGATTTCCTCTTATGACTATTGTTGACTTGTGTTAACATGCTTTAATGTGACATACCTTAGAATAACACTACAGAAAGATCCCTTCAATAACAATCTCAACAACCTTATAATATTGACGGCTCTTAAGACGTCATGCAATGATAATCTCCATCCTGACTAGTTCCCCCTGCCTCTCATCTCAAACCCGTTGGTATAAAAATTTACAAAACATGTGCTATTGTGTACACTTTTTCCTATGTCTCATCTATCAAATTATTTTTGATATACATATATATATATATTTATTTATTTATTTTCTAGATAATAAATCATGGTATCATTCAAGAATCATCATTGAAATATAATATTACATAACCGAGTAATCAAGTGTTTTCTTAGATTGTATAGCTTCACTAAAATCATTTTATTGAAGGTTTTATACACTTTAGATATGAAAGGATACACAAAAATTATGCCATTATCAAAATTTCTTTTATTTATTTGTTATTATTCATGGAGTAATAACAAAGTATACGATACAATGTAATGATAATATAATAATACATTACAATTTATTTCCAAAAATATAAAGAAAAATAACTTAATAATTGAATGGGTGATGAGGAGGGTAAACAGGTTTAAGGGCAGGCGAGAAGATAAAAGGTTTAACTTCAAATGGTTCGCTGCCATCGTCAACTAGAGCCTCTTTGATAGCAGTGGCTAAAAAACATAAGTAACTCATGTTAATGAAATATTTTTAAACTAAAATGAAAATCATATAAATCATTACAATAAATGAAACCAACTAAAACATAGATAAATATATCAAACTTAATAAAATAACAAATTATTTAGTAACATGGACAATAGCCAAAGATAATTTTCTACTCCTACTATTACATGCATAGTTCTCATCTTATTAAACTTACTATCACTTATCCTTAGTTTTAGTTTCAAAACTACGATGATGGTAGCAAGCATGTTATTCCAATTTCTAAAGGCAATTGGAGAAAAATTGTTGCTGACCTAAAATTTTAGTCAACTCTTCTAGAGCAAAAGATGATGTGGGAAAAATCTCTTCAGATGCTACAATAGAAACTTGAATTATCATCAAAAGAAGGAAGATTGCTAGGCTGACGAGGAGTTGCTTTGTAGTCATGATATTCTAACACTTAATTATTTGTAGTAAAATGGATTTTGCAATCTTAAACTTATATCTGGATTGTTGAATTGTTTATCGTCAATGAGACAATATAAAGATCGGGAGCTAATTGAAACTATTTTATAATGGTTTTAGCTTTAATACTGACTTTGTTCTACTAGAAACTTAAATCTTCGTTATATATGCCAAATTTGCTTATAAGAGAATAACGTATTTCATAATAAAAAATATAGACAAACTGAACAAGAAAATGTAACTCTAATACTCTTTATTATATAAAAGTATCATTGGCTTTTAACATTATGCTTATATCTTAAAATAACTTTAGGAAGATTTTTAAATAATACATTAGAAATTATCTTTCATCTTTTTCACGTGCACAAATATGAGTGGAAAATGACTATCTTTCACAAGAATTAGTTGGTAATTCTCAAATAATTCAATATGTGATAATCTTTTTGATATAACATATAACAAATATGATTAAATCTTGTTTTGAAAAGTATATCAAATTATTATCTCGAAACCCCAAATTAGTATTCCTATACAATGAGAAAACCTAAATGTGATAAAGAAATGAAAACTCTTCAAATTTATAATTCGAGTAATCACTAGTTGGACTCATTTAGCAAATTAGTTGATAATCCTCTTTTACAAGATAACATTCTTCCACATGTAAATCAAATGATCATTAACATAATGTTTTTGAAGCCATTGTTATTTATTTTATATTAAAAGAATAAAATATTATAATTAAAAATTAAGTATCTGACTATAATTTTAATCGACATAATTTGTTATCACGATTGTACTACATTACTAGACATACTTGTAACAATTAAATTTCTTTTTAGTGTAAAATTTGTGAATCTAAAAATATCAATTTTAAGAAAACATTATATAAAAATAATCTAATAAATCAGACATATTAAAAATCTAGTATGATATAATTCACATGATATTAAAAGATTTTAAACTTTTTATGTTTTTAATACGCATCAAACTGTCATTATATTATCGATCTAAAGAAAGAAAGTTAAGCCAAGTATTGGTAAAGAAATTTTAATAAATTTTTAGCAAAGAGTGTTTGATAATTTAGTATTTCATTTTCTCATCAAAATTTTCGAGCATCACTTTGTTATTTAATATCGTGTGCTTAAGTACACTAAATTTTTAAATTAACTTTTCAAAATAGAAGTCCTCAAGGTTAATTTGATAAGCACATACTTTATTGGGCATTTATAAAAAAATATTTCATATTTATACTTTTATGTAAAATGATATATTTATTATTCAATAATAATAATTACTATTCGAATGGAATAGTTATCTTTTAAGCAATTACATTACCATATGATGATTCTCTTACTTTCAACATATTTAACAAATATGTTATTTTTAGTTTCCTATATTACAAGATGCACTTGAGTTTAGTTATAGAATTTTTATTTCTTGCACCATTTGATTAAACCAGGTTAGTGGATAACGATTTTTCTCTTTAAAAAACCAAGATAAAAAATATGCTAACAAATTAATCCAAAGTGGTTAGTAATGTAAATATTAGAATCTTCATATTGAAATTAAATTATTAGTTTATATTTTTTGCAGTAAATTTATAGTATTATAAAATTTTATATTATACATCATTGCATTTGTTTAAATATCTAAAATACTTTTTATTTTCCATAAAATATTCTTTTTCTTCCTTGACATCACCTTGAATTCATCACTTTATGTTTAATATTTAGATAATTATTTATGTCATAAGATCATACACAATGTCATATCTAAACAAAATATGATAAGATACGTAACTTAGTAATAAATACCATGTCATCTGATATGGTAGAATTTATATAGTTAAAAGGAAGGTCGTGACATGTTTAGTCGAGTCTGCACAACCATTAAATATCTCAAAATTGGTAGTCAAACATAAGTATAATTTTTTTAATATTAGAAACTTCATATTTAAATTAAATTATTAGTTTATATTTTTTGAAGCAAATTTATAGTATTATAAAATTATAAATTATACATCATTGTATTTGTGTAAATATCTTAAATATTGTTTATCGTTTAAAAAAGATTCTTTTCTTTCTTTGCATCACCTTAAATTCATCATATTATATTTAATATTTATATAATTATTTACATTATAACAACATACATAATATCATATCCTAAAAAAATATTATAAGATCAATATATTAGTAATAGATAGCATATCATATGATATGCTAGAATTTATTTATTTAAAAGGACGGTCGGGACATGTTTAGTCGAGTCTTCACCACAATTAAATATCTCCAAAATTGATAATCAAACATATGGATAAATTCTTTTGAATATTTCATAAAAACGGTGATTGGCCCTTGGTAAGGTTGGCTAGACCATTACACGACTAAATAAAACTCTAAACAAATATCTTATAAGCATTGGTCTTTCTATTGTAGTTGTGTCTGGAGGGCGTATTATGTGAATATAAAAAAAATCAAGTGAATGCACAACATAAAATAAGATGATTAAATATAAAAGTTTGAGGATTAGAAAAGTGATATTAAAAATAAGAATTTGAATCAAATTAGATAAGTCATATAATATGAGTTCTAAAAGGGGCAAAATGGACTTCCTCTTATGACTATTGTTGACTTGTTGTGTTAACATGCTTTAAGGTGACATACCTTAGAATAACACTACAGAAAGATCCCTTAAATAACAATCTCAACAACCTTATAATATTGACGGCTCTTAAGACGTCATGCACTGATAATCTCCATCCTGACTAGTTCCCCCTGCCTCTCATCTCAAACCCGTTGGTATAAAAATTTACAAAACATGTGCTATTGTGTACACTTTTTCCTATGTCTCATCTATCAAATTATTTTTGATATACATATATATATATATATATTTTCTAGATAATAAATCATGGTATCATTCAAGAATCATCATTGAAATATAATATTACATAACCGAGTAATCAAGTGTTTTCTTATATTGTATAGCTTCACTAAAATCATTTTATTGAAGGTTTTATACACTTTAGATATGAAAGGATACACAAAAATTATGCCATTATCAAAATTTCTTTTATTTATTTATTATTATTCATGGAGTAATAACAAAGTATACGATACAATGTAATGATAATATAATAATACATTACAATTTATTTCCAAAAATATAAAGAAAAATAACTTAATAATTGAATGGGTGATGAGGAGGGTAAACAGGTTTAAGGGCAGGCGAGAAGATAAAAGGTTTAACTTCAAATGATTCGCTGCCATCGCCAACTAGAGCCTCTTTGATAGCAGTGGCTAAAAAACATAAGTAACTCATGTTAATGAAATATTTTTAAACTAAAATGAAAATCATATAAATCATTACAATAAATGAAACCAACTAAAACATAAATAAATATATCAAAATTAATAAAATAACAAATTATTTAGTAACATGGACAATAGCCAAAGATAATTTTCTACTCCTATTATTACATGCATAGTTCTCATCTTATTAAACTTACTATCACTTATCCTTAGTTTTAGTTTCAAAACTACAATGATGGTAGCAAGCATGTTATTCCAATTTCTAAAGGCAATTGGAGAAAAATTGTTGCTGACCTAAAATTTTAGTCAACTCTTCTAGAGCAAAAGATGATGTGGGAGCAATCTCTTCAGATGCTACAATAGAAACTTGAATTATCATCAAAAGAAGGAATATTGCTAGGCTGACGAGGAGTTGCTTTGTAGTCATGATATTCTAACACTTAATTATTTGTAGTAAAATGGATTTTGCAATCTTAAACTTATATCTGGATTGTTGAATTGTTTATCGTCAATGAGACAATATAAAGATCGGGAGCTAATTGAAACTGTTTTATAATGGTTTTAGCTTTAATACTGACTTTGTTCTACTAGAAACTTAAATCTTCGTTGTATATGCCAAATTGGCTTATAAGAGAATAACGTATTGCATAATAAAAAATATAGATAAACTGAACAAGAAAATGTAACTCTAATACTCTTTATTATATAAAAGTATCATTGGCTTTTAACATTAAGCTTATATCTTAAAATAACTTTAGGAAGATTTTTAAATAATACATTAGAAATTCTCTTTCATCTGTTTCACGTGCACAAATATGAGTAAAAAATGACTGAGTATCTTTCTCGAGAATTAGTTTGTAATTCTCAAATAATTCAATATGTGATATTCTTTTTGATATAACATATAATAAATATGATTAAATCTTGTTTTGAAAAGTATATCAAATTATTATCTCGAAACCCCAAATTAATATTCCTATACAATGAGAAAACCTAAATGTGATAAAGAAATGAAAACTCTTCAAATTTATAATTCGAGTAATCACTAGTTGGACTCATTTAGCAAATTAGTTGATAATCCTCTTTTACAAGATAACATTCTTCCACATGTAAATCAAATGATCATTAACATAATGTTTTTGAAGCCATTGTTATTTATTTTATATTAAAAGAATAAAATATTATAATTAAAAATTAAGTATATGACTATAATTTGAATCAACATATATTGTTATCACGATTGTACTACATTACTAGACATACTGGTAACAATTAAATTTCTTTTTAGTGTAAAATTTTTGAATCTAAAAATATCAATTTTAAGAATACATTATATAAAAATAATCTAATAAATCAGACATATTACAAATCTATTATGATATAATTCACATTATATTAAAAGATTTTAAACTTTTTATGTTTTTAATACGCATCAAACTGTCATTATATTATCGATCAAAACAAAGAAAGTTAAGCCAAGTATTGGTAAAGAAATTTTAATAAATTTTTAACAAAGAGTGTTTGATAATTTAGTATTTCATTTTCTCATCAAAATTTTCGAGCATCACTTTCTTATTTAGTATCGTGTGCTTAAGTACACTAAATTTTTAAATTAACTTTTAAAAATAGAAGTCCTCAAGGTTAATTTGATAAGCGCATACTTTATTGAGCATTTATAAAAAAATATTTCAAATGTATACTTTTATGCAAAATGATATATTTATTATTCAATAATAATAATTACTATTCGAATGGAATAGTTAACTTTTAAGCAATTACATTACCATATGATGATTCTCTTATTTTCAACATATTTAACAGAAATGTTTTTTTTAATTTCCTATATTACAAGATGCACTTGAGTTTAGTTATAGAATTTTTATTTCTTGCACCATTTGATTAAACCAGGTTAGTGGATAACGATTTTTCTCTTTAAAAAACCAACATAAAAAATATGCTAACAAATTACTCCGAAGTGGTTAGTAATGTAAATATTTGAATCTTCATATTGAAATTAAATTATTAGTTTATATTTTTTGAAGTAAATTTATAGTATTATAAAATTTTATATTATACATCATTGCATTTGTTTAAATATCTAAAATACTTTTTATTTTCCATTAAATATTCTTTTTCTTCCTTGACATCACCTTGAATTCATCACTTTATGTTTAATATTTAGATAATTGTTTATGTCATAAGATCATACACAATGTCATATCTAAACAAAATATGATAAGATACGTAACTTAGTAATAAATACCATATCATCTGATATGGCAGAATTTATATTGTTAAAAGGAAGGTCGTGACAAGTTTAGTCGAGTCTGCACCACCATAAAATATCTCAAAATTGGTAATCAAACATAAGTATAAATTTTTTTAATATTAGAATCTTCATATTTAAATTAAATTATTAGTTTATATTTTTTGAAGCAAATTTATAGTAATATAAAATTATAAATTATACATCATTGAATTTGTGTAAATATCTAAAATATTTTTATCTTTTAAAAAAATATTCTTTTCTTTCCTTGACAATCACCTTAAATTCATCATATTATCTTTAATATTTATATAATTATTTATGTTATAACAACATACATAATATCATATCTTAAAAAAAAATATGATAAGATCAATACATTAGTAATAGATAGCATATCATATGATATGCTAGAATTTATTTATTTAAAAGGACGGTCGGGACATGTTTAGTCGAGTCTTCACTACCATTAAATATCTCCAAAATTGATAATCAAACAAATGGATAAATTCTTTTGATTATTTCATATAAACGGTGATTGGCCCTTGGTAAGGTTGGCTAGACCATTACACATGACTAAATAAAACTCTAAACAAATATCTTATAAGCATTGGTCTTTCTATTGTAGTTGTGTCTGGAGGGCGTATTATGTGAATATACAAAAGTTAAAGTGAATGCACAATATAATATAAGATTATTCAATATAATATTACATAACCGCCTAATCAAGTGTTTTCTTATATTGTATAGCTTCACTAAAATCATTTTATTGAAGGTTTTATACACTTTAGATATGAAAGGATACACAAAAATTATGCCATTATCAAAATTTCTTTTATTTATTTATTATTATTCATGGAGTAATAACAAAGTATACGATACAATGTAATGATAATATAGTAATACATTACAATTTATTTCCAAAAATATAAAGAAAAATAACTTAATAATTGAATGGGTGATGAGGAGGGTAAACAGGTTTAAGGGCAGGCGAGAAGATAAAAGGTTTAACTTCAAATGGTTCGCTGCCATCGCCAACTAGAGCCTCTTTGATAGCAGTGGCTAAAAAACATAAGTAACTCATGTTAATGAAATATTTTTAAACTAAAATAAAAATCATATAAATCGTTACAATAAATGAAACCAACTAAAACATAGATAAATATATCAAAATTAATAAAATAACAAATTATTTAGTAACATGGACAATAGCCAAAGATAATTTTCTACTCCTACTATTACATGCATAGTTATCATCTTATTAAACTTACTATCACTTATCCTTAGTTTTAGTTTCAAAACTACAATGATGGTAGCAAGCATGTTATTCCAAATTCTAAAGGCAATTGGAGAAAAATTGTTGCTGACCTAAAATTTTAGTCAACTCTTCTAGAGCAAAAGATGATGTGGGAGCAATCTCTTCAGATGCTACAATAGAAACTTGAATTATCATCAAAAGAAGGAAGATTGCTAGGCTGACGAGGAGTTGCTTTGTAGTCATGATATTCTAACACTTAATTATTTGTAGTAAAATGGATTTTGCAATCTTAAACTTATATCTGGATTGTTGAATTGTTTATCGTCAATGAGACAATATAAAGATCGGGAGCTAATTGAAACTGTTTTATAATGGTTTTAGCTTTAATACTGACTTTGTTCTACTAGAAACTTAAATCTTCGTTGTATATGCCAAATTGGCTTATAAGATAATAACGTATTGCATAATAAAAAATATAGATAAACTGAACAAGAAAATGTAACTCTAATACTCTTTATTATATAAAAGTATCATTGGCTTTTAACATTAAGCTTATATCTTAAAATAACTTTAGGAAGATTTTTAAATAATACATTAGAAATTCTCTTTCATCTGTTTCACGTGCACAAATATGAGTAAAAAATGACTGAGTATCTTTCTCGAGAATTAGTTTGTAATTCTCAAATAATTCAATATGTGATATTCTTTTTGATATAACATATAAAAAATATGATTAAATCTTGTTTTGAAACGTATATCAAATTATTATCTCGTAACTACAACTTAGTATTCCTATACAATGAGAAAACCTTAATGTGATAAAGAAATGAAAACTCTGAAAATTTATAATTCGAGTAAGCACTAGTTCGACTCATTTAGCAAATTAGTTGATAATCCTCTTTTACAAGATAACATTCTTCCACATGTAAATCAAATGATCATTAACATAATGTTTTTGAAGCCATTGTTATTTATTTTACATTAAAAGAATAAAATATTATAATTAAAAATTAAGTATCTGACTATAATTTGAATCGACATATATTGTTATCACGATTGTACTACATTACTAGACATACTGGTAACAATTAAATTTCTTTTTAGTGTAAAATTTTTGAATCTAAAAATATCAATTTTAAGAATACATTATATAAAAATAATCTAATAAATCAGACATATTAAAAATCTATTATGATATAATTCACATTATATTAAAAGATTTTAAACTTTTTATGTTTTTAATACGCATCAAACTGTCATTATATTATCGATCTAAACAAAGAAAGTTAAGCCAAGTATTGGTAAAGAAATTTTAATAAAGTTTTAACAAAGAGTGTTTGATAATTTAGTATTTCATTTTCTCATCAAAATTTTCGAGCATCACTTTCTTATTTAGTATCGTGTGCTTAAGGAAACTAAAATTTTAAATCAACTTTTAAAAATAGAAGTCCTCAAGGTTAATTTGATAAGCGCATACTTTATTGAGCATTTATAAAAAAATATTTCAAATTTATACTTTTATGCAAAATGATATATTTATTATTCAATAATAATAATTACTATTCGAATGGAATAGTTAACTTTTAAGCAATTACATTACCATATGATGATTCTCTTATTTTCAACATATTTAACATAAATGTTTTTTTTAGTTTCATATATTACAAGATGCACTTGAGTTTAGTTATAGAATTTTTATTTCTTGCACCATTTGATTAAACCAGGTTAGTGGATAACGATTTTTCTCTTTAAAAAACCAAGATAAAAAATATGCTAACAAATTACTCCCAAGTGGTTAGTAATGTAAATATTTGAATCTTCATATTGAAATTAAATTATTAGTTTATATTTTTTGAAGTAAATTTATAGTATTATAAAATTTTATATTATACATCATTGCATTTGTTTAAATATTTTTTGAAGTAAATATTTGAAACTTTTATTTTCCATTAAATATTCTTTTTCTTCCTTGACATCACCTTGAATTCATCACTTTATGTTTAATATTTAGATAATTGTTTATGTCATAAGATCATACACAATGTCATATCTAAACAAAATATGATAAGATACGTAACTTAGTAATAAATACCATATCGTCTGATATGGTAGAATTTATATTGTTAAAAGGAATGTCGTGACATGTTTAGTCGAGTCTGCACCTCCATAAAATATCTCAAAATTGGTAATCAAACATAAGTATAAAATTTTTTAATATTAGAATCTTCATATTTAAATTAAATTATTAGTTTATATTTTTTGAAGCAAATTTATAGTATTATAAAATTTTAAATTATACATCATTGAATTTGTGTAAATATCTAAAATATTTTTTATCTTTTAAAAAATATTCTTCTTGACAATCACCTTAAATTCATCATATTATCTTTAATATTTATATAATTATTTATGTTATAACAACATACATAATATCATATTTTAAAAAAAAAATATGATAAGATCAATACATTAGTAATAGATAGCATATCATATGATATGCTAGAATTTATTTATTTAAAAGGACGGTCGGGACATGTTTAGTCGAGTCTTCACCACCATTAAATATCTCCAAAATTGATAATCAAACATATGGATAAATTCTTTTGATTATTTCATATAAACGGTGATTGGCCCTTGGTAAGGTTGGCTAGACCATTACACATGACTAAATAAAACTCTAAACAAATATCTTATAAGCATTGGTCTTTCTTTTGTAGTAGTGTCTGGAGGGCGTATTATGTGAATATACAAACATTAAAGTGAATGCACAATATAATATAAGATTATTAAATATAAAAGTTTGAGGATTAGAAAAGTGATATTAAAAATAAGAATTTGAATCAAATTAGATAAGTCATATAATATGAGTTCTAAAAGGTGCAAAATGGATTTCCTGTTATGACTATTGTTGACTTGTTGTGTTAACATGCTTTAAGGTGACATACCATAGAATAACACTACAGAAAGATCCCTTCAATAACAATCTCAACAACCTTATAATATTCATGGCTCTTAAGACGTCATGTAATGATAATCTCCATCAGGACTAGTTCCCCCTGCCTCTCATCTCAAACCCGTTGGTATAAATATTTACAAAACATGTGCTATTGTGTACACTTTTTCCTATGCCTCATCTATCAAATTATTTTTCATATACATATATATATATATATATTTATTTATTTATTTATTTATTTATTTTCTAGATAATAAATCATGGTATCATTCAAGAATCATCATTGAAATATAATATTACATAACCGAGTAATCAAGTGTTTTCTTATATTGTATAGCTTCACTAAAATCATTTTATTGAAGGTTTTATACACTTTAGATATGAAAGGATACACAAAAATTATGCCATTATCAAAATTTCTTTTATTTATTTATTATTATTCATGGAGTAATAACAAAGTATACGATACAATGTAATGATAATATAATAATACATTACAATTTATTTCCAAAAATATAAAGAAAAATAACTTAATAATTGAAAGGGTGATGAGGAGGGTAAACAGGTTTAAGGGCAGGCGAGAAGATAAAAGGTTTAACTTCAAATGGTCCGCTGCCATCGCCAACTAGAGCCTCTTTGATAGCAGTGGCTAAAAAACATAAGTAACTCATGTTAATAAAATATTTTTAAACTAAAAAGAAAATCATATAAATCATTACAATAAAGGAAACCAAGTAAAACATAGATAAATATATCAAAATTAATAAAATAACAAATTATTTAGTAACATGGACAATAGCCAAAGATAATTTTCTACTCCTACTATTACATGCATAGTTCTCATCTTATTAAACTTACTATCACTTATCCTTAGTTTTAGTTTCAAAACTACAATGATGGTAGCAAACATGTTATTCCAAATTCTAAAGGCAATTGGAGAAAAATTATGGCTGACCTAAAATTTTAGTCAACTCTTCTAGAGCAAAAGATGATGTGGGAGCAATCTCTTCAGATGCTACAATAAAAACTTGAATTATCATTAAAAGAAGGAAGATTGCTAGGCGGACGAGGAGTTGCTTTGTAGTCATGATAGTCTAACACTTAATTATTTGTAGTAAAATGGATTTTGCAATCTTAAACTTATATCTGGATTGTTGAATTGTTTATCGTCAATGAGACAATATAAAGATCGGGAGCTAATTGAAACTGTATTATAATGGTTTTAGCTTTAATACTGACCTTGTTCTTCTAGAAACTTCAATCTTCGTTGTATATGCCAAATTGACTTATAAGAGAATAACGTATTTCATAATAAAAAATATTGACAAACTGAACAAGAAAATGTAACTCTAATACTCTTTATTATATAAAAGTATCATTGGCTTTTAACATTATGCTTATATCTTAAAATAACTTTAGGAAGATTTTTAAATAATACATTAGAAATTCTCTTTCATCTTTTTCACGTGCACAAATATGAGTAAAAAAATGACTGAGTATCTTTCTCGAGAATTAGTTAGTAATTCTCAAATAATTCAATATGTGATAATCTTTTTGATATAACATATAACAAATATGATTAAATCTTGTTTTGAAAAGTATATCAGATTATTATCTCGAAACTCCAAATTAGTATTCCTATACAATGAGAAAACCTAAATGTGATAAAGAAATGAAAACTCTGAAAATTTATAATTCGAGTAAGCACTAGTTCGACTCATTTAGCAAATTAGTTGATAATCCTCTTTTACAAGATAACATTCTTCCACATGTAAATCAAATGATCATTAACATAATGTTTTTGAAGCCAATGTTATTTATTTTACATTAAAAGAATAAAATATTATAATTAAAAATTAAGTATCTGACTATAATTTGAATCAACATATATTGTTATCACGATTGTACTACATTACTAGACATACTGGTAACAATTAAATTTCTTTTTAGTGTAAAATTTTTGAATCTAAAAATATCAATTTTAAGAATACATTATATAAAAATAATCTAATAAATCAGACATATTAAAAATCTATTATGATATAATTCACATTATATTAAAAGATTTTAAACTTTTTATGTTTTTAATACGCATCAAACTGTCATTATATTATCGATCTAAACAAAGAAAGTTAAGCCAAGTATTGGTAAAGAAATTTTAATAAATTTTTAACAAAGAGTGTTTGATAATTTAGTATTTCATTTTCTCATCAAAATTTTCGAGCATCACTTTGTTATTTAGTATCGTGTGCTTAAGGAAACTAAATTTTTAAATTAACTTTTAAAAATAGAAGTCCTCAAGGTTAATTTGATAAGCGCATACTTTATTGAGCATTTATAAAAAAATATTTCAAATTTATACTTTTATGTAAAATGTTATATTTATTATTCAATAATAATAATTACTATTCGAATGGAATAGTTAACTTTTAAGCAATTACATTACCATATGATGATTCTCTTATTTTCAACATATTTAACAGAAATGTTTTTTTTAGTTTCCTATATTACAAGATGCACTTGAGTTTAGTTATAGAATTTTTATTTCTTGCACCATTTGATTAAACCAGGTTAGTGAATAACGATTTTTTCACTTTACAAAACCAAGATAAAAAATAGGCTAACAAATTACTCCAAAAGTGGTTAGTAATTAAAATAAGCATTTGTGTAAATATCTAAAATATTTTTATTTTTCATTAAAGATTATTTTTCTTCGTTGACATCACCTTGAATTCATCACTTTATGTTTAATATTTAGATAATTATTTATATCATAAGATCATACACAATGTCATATCTAAACAAAATATGATAAGATACGTAACTTAGTAATAAATACCATATCTTCTGATATGGCAAAATTTATATAGTTAAAAGGAAGGTCGTGACATGTTTAGTCGAGTCTGCACCACCATTAAATATCTTTAAGATTGGTAATCAAACATATTGATAAATTTTTTAATATTAGAAACTTCATATTTAAATTAAATTATTAGTTTATATTTTTTGAAGCAAATTTATAGTATTATAAAATTTTAAATTATACATCATTGTATTTATATTAATATGTAAAATAATTTTTATTTTTTAAAATTTCTTTTCTTTCCTTGACACCACCTTAAATTCATCACATTATATTTAATATTGAGATAATTATTTATTGTATAACATCATACATAATATCATATCTTAAAAAATATATGATAAGACCCATATATTAGTAATAGATTGCATATTATATGATATGCGAGAATTTATATATTTAAAAGGAAGGACGAGATATGTTTAGTCGAGTCTGCACCGCCATTAAATATCTCCAAGATTGGTAATAAACATAATGATAAATTCATTTGAATATTTTATATAAACAGAGATTGGCCCATGGTAAGGTTGAATAGACAATTACCCATGGTTAAATAAAACTCTAAATAAATATCTTCTAAGCATTGGTCTTTCTATGGTAGTTGTGTTTGGAGTGTGTATTATTCGAATATACAACAACTTAAGTGAATTCACAACATAATATAAGATGATTGAATGCAAAAATTTGAGCATTAGAAAAGTGATATTGAATATAAGAATTTGAATCAAATTACATAAGCCATATAATATAAGTTCTAAAAGGGGTAAAAATGACTTCCTCTTATGACTATGGTTAACTTGTTATGTTAACATGCTTTAATGTGACGTACCTTAGAGTAACACCACAGGAAGATCGTTTCAATAACAATCTTAAGAACCTCACAATACTGACAGCTCTCAAGACATCATGCAATGATGATCTCCATCCTGACTAGGCCCGCTGCCTCCCCTCTCAAACCCGTTAGTACAAATATTTACAAAATATGTGCTATTGTGTACACTTTTTCCTATGTCTCATATATCAAATTATTTTTGATATACACATATCTTTATGTTTTCTATGTAATAAATCATAGTATCATTCAAGAATCATCTTTGAAATATAATATTATATAACCGAGTAATCAAGCGTTTTCATAGATTGTATAGTTTCATTAAAATTATTTTATTGAAGGCTTTATAAACTTTAGACATGAAAGGATACACAAAAATTATGCCCTTATCAAATTTTCTTTTATTTTATTTTTATTATTCATGGAGTAATAATAAAGCATAGGATACAATGTAATGATAATATAATAATGCATTACAATTTATATCCAAAAATATAAAGAAAAATAACTTAGTAATTGAATGGGTGATGAGGAGCGTAAACAGGTTTAAGGGCAGGCGAGAAGATAAAAGGTTTAACTTCTAATGGTTTACTGTCATCACCAACTAGAGCTTCTTTGATAGTAGTGGCTAAAAACCATAAGTAACTCAAGTTAATGAAATATTTTTAAACTAAAAGAAAAATCATATAAATCTTTACAATAAAGGAAAGCAACTAAAACATAAATTAATATATCAAAATTAATAAAATAAATAAATTATTTAGTAACATGGACAATAACCAAAGATAATTTTCTACTCTTACTATTACATGCATAGTTCTCATCTTATAAAACTTACTATCACTTATCCTTCGTTTCAATTTTAAAACTACAATGATGGTAGAAAGCATGTTATTCCAAATTCTAAAGGGAATTGGAGAAAAATTGTTGCTGAACTAAAATTTTAGTCAACTTTTCTAGAGCAAAAGATGATGTGAGAGCAATCTCTTCAGATGCTACAATAAAAACTTGAATTGTAATCAAAAGAAGAAAGATTGCTAGGCTGACGAGGAGTTGCTTTTTAGTCATGATAGTTTAACACTTAATTATTTGTAGTAAAATGGATTTTACAATCTTAAACTTATATCTGGATTGTGAAATTGTTTATCGTCAATGAGACAATATAAAGAACCAGAGCTAATTGAAACTGTTGCATTATGGTTTTAGCTTTAATACTAACTTTGTTCTACTAAAAACATAAATCTTCGTTGTATATGCCAAATTGCCTTATAAGAGAATAGCGTATTTCATGATAAAAAAATAAAGATAAACTGAAAAAGAAAATATAACCCTAATACTCTTTATTATATAAAAGTATCATTGACTTTTAACATTATGCTTATATATTAAAATCACTTTAGGAAGATTTTTAAATAATACATTAAAAATTCTCTTTCATCTCTTTCATGTGCACAAATATGAGTAAAAAATGAATGAGTATACTTCTAGAGAATTAGTTAGTAATTCTCGAATAATTCAATATGTGATACACTTTTCGATATAACATATAACAATATGATTAAATCTTATTTTGAAAAGTACATCAAATTATTATCTCAAAACCCCAAATTAGTATTCCTATACATTGAGAAAACCTAAATGTGACAAAGAAATGCATACTCTTAAAATTTAATTTCAGTAATCACTAGTTTGACTCATTTAGCAAATTAGTTGATAATCCTCTTTTATAAGGTAAGAGTCTTCTAAATTTAAATCAAATGATCTTTAACATAACCTTTTTGAAGCCATTGGTATTTATTTTAATTAAAAAATTAAATATTAAAATTAAAGATTAAGTATCTGACTATAATTTGAATCGACATATATTTTATCATGATTGTACTACATTACGAGACATACTTGCAACAATTAAATTTCTTTTAGAGTAAAAGTTTTGGATATAAAAATATCAATTTTAAGAATACATTATATAAAATAATCTAATAAATCAAACATATTAAAAATCTAGTATGATATAATTTACATTATATTAAAATACCTTAAACTGTTATTTGTTTTTAATACGCATCATACTGTCACTATATTACTGATCTAAACGAAAGGAAGTAAAGCAAAGTATTGGTAAGGAAATTTTAATAAATATTTAGCAAAGAGTGTTTGATATTTTAGTATTTCATTTTCTCATCAAAATTTCCGAGCATCGCTTTGTTATTTAATATCGTGTGCTTAAGTACACTAAATTTTTAAATTAACTTTTAAAAAAATGAGTCATCAAGGTTAATCTGATAAGCGCATACTTTATTGAGCATCTACAAATAAAAATATTTCATATTTATACTATTATGTAAAATGATTTATTTATTGTTCAATAATAATAATTACTATTTGAATGGAATAGTTATCTTTTAATCAATTACATTAATATATGATGATTCTCTTATTTTCTACATATTTAATAGATATGTTATTTTTAGTTTTGTATATTACAAGATGCATTTGAGTTTAGTTATAGAATTTTTATTTCTTGCAACATTTGATTAAACCAGGTTAGTGTATAACAATTTTTCACTTTACAAAACCATGATTAAAAATAGGCTAACAAATTACTCTAAAAGTGGTTAAGTGATGTAATTTGAATCAAATTAGATAAACCATATAATTTGAGTACTAAAAGGGGCAAAAAGGACTTCCTCTTATGAGTATAGTTAACTAGTTGTGTTAACATGCTTTAAGGTGACGTAACTTAGAGTAACACTACAGGGAGATCCCTTCAATAACAATATCAAGAACCTTATAATACTGAGGGCTCTCAAGTCATCATGTAACGATGATCTCCATCCTGACTAGTGCCCCCTGCCTCCCCTCTCAAACCCGTTGGTACAAATATTTACAAAACATGTGCTATTGTGTACACTTTTTCCTATGTTACATATATCAAATTATTTTATATATATAAATATATATTTTTGTTTTCGAGATAATAAATCTTGGTATCATTCAAGAATCATCTTTGAAATAAAATACTACATAACCGAATAATCAAGCGTTTTCTTAGATTGTCTAGTTTCACTAAAATCATTTTATTGAAGGTTTTATACACTTTATATATTAAAGGATAAACAAAAATTATGCCATTATCAAAAAAAAATTATTTATTTATTATTATTCCTGAAGTAATAACAAAGCATAGGATACAATGTAATGATAATATAATAATATATTACAATGTATTTCCAAAAATATCAAGAAAAATAACTTAATAATTGAATGGGTGATG
Source organism: Ensete ventricosum (assembly GCA_029747655.1). NCBI lineage: Eukaryota > Viridiplantae > Streptophyta > Magnoliopsida > Zingiberales > Musaceae > Ensete > Ensete ventricosum. The sequence continues at coordinate 19,685,507 of JAQQAF010000008.1, read as the reverse complement.
AGGAGGGTAAACAGGTTTAAGGGCAGGTGAGAAGATAAAAGGTTTAACTTCAAATGGTTCACTGCCATCACCAACTAGAGCCTCTTTGATAGCACTGGCTAAAAAACATATGTTACTCAAGTTAATGAAATATTTTTAAACTAAAAGAAAATTCATATAAATCTTTACAATAAAGGAAACCAACTAAAACAAAGATTAATATATCAAAATTAATAAAAGAAATAAATTATTTAGTAACATGGACAATAGCCAAAGATAATTTTCTACTCCTACTATTACATGCATGGTTCTCATCTTATTAAACTTACTATCACTTATCCTTAGTTTTAGTTTCCAAACTACAATGATGGTAGCAAGCATGTTATTCCAAATTCTAAAGGCAATTGGAGAAAAATTGTTGCTGACCTAAAATTTTAGTCAATTCTTCTAGAGCAAAAGATGATATGGGAGCAATCTCTTCAGATGCTATAATAGAAACTTGAATTGTCATCAAAAGAAGGAAGATTGCCAGGCTGACGAGGAGTTGCTTTATAGTCATAATAGTCTAACACTTAATTATTTGTAGTAAAATAGATTTTGCAATCTTAAATTTATATCTGGATTGTTGAATTATTTATAGTCAATGAGACAATATAAAGATCGGGAGCTCATTGAAACTGTTGCATAATGGTTTTAGCTTTAATACTGACTTTGTTCTACAAGAAACTTAAATCTTCGTTGTATATGCCAAATTGCCTTATAAGAGAATAACGTATTTCATAATAGAAAATATAGACAAACTGAACACAAAAATGTAACCCTAATACTCATTATTTTATAAAAGTATCATTGGCTTTTAACATTATGATTATATCTTAAAATCACTTTAGGATGATTTTTAAATAATACATTAGAAATTCTCTTTCATCTCTTTCACGTGCACAAATATGAGTAAAAAATGAATGAGTATCTTTCTAGAGAATTAGTTAGTAATTCTCAAATAATTCAGTATGTGATACTCTTTTTGATATAACATATAACAAATATGATTAAATATTATTTTAAAAAGTATATCAAATTATTATCTCGAAACCCCAAATTAGTATTCCTATACAATGAGAAAACCTAAATGTGATAAAGAAATGAAAACTCTTAAAATTTGTAATTCGAGTAATCACTAGTTTGACTCATTTATCTAATTAGTTGATAATCCTCTTTTACAATATAACATTCTTCCAAATTTAAATCAAATGATCATTAACATAATGTTTTTGAAGCCATTGTTATTTATTATATATTAAAAGAATAAAATATTATAATTAAACATTAAGTATCTCACTATAATTTGAACGAACATATATTGTTATCATGATTGTACAACAATAATAGACATACTTGTAACAATTACATTTCTTTTTAGTGTAAAATTTTTTAATCTAAAAATATATATTTTAAGAATACATTATATAAAAATAATCTAATAAATCAGACATATTAAAAATCTAGTATGATATAATTCACATTATATTAAAATATCATAAACTTTTTTATGTTTTTAATACGTATCAAACTATTATTATATTATCGATCTAAACCAAAGGAAGTTAAGCCAAGTATCGGTAAAGAAATTTTAATAAATTTTTAGCAAAGAGTGTTTGATATTTTAGTATTTCGTTTTCTTATCAAAGTTTTCCAACATCACTTTGTTATTTAATATCATGTGTTTAAGTACACTAAAATTTTAAATTAACTTCTAAGAAAACGAAGTCCTCAAGGTTAATTTGATAAGTGCATACTTTATTGAGCATTTATAAATAAAATATTTCATATTTATACTATTATGTAAAATGATATATTTATTATTCAATAATAATAATTACTATTCGAATGGAATAGTTATCTTTTAAGCAATTACATTACCATCTGATGATTCTCTTATTTCCTAAATATTTAATAGATATGTTATTTTTAGTTTTCTATATTACAAGATAGACTTGAGTTTAGTTATAAAATTTTTATTTCTTGCACCAGTTGATTAAACCAGGTTTGTGTATAACAATTTTTTCACTTTACAAAAACAAGATAAAAAATAGGTTAACAAATTCCTCAAAAAGTGGTTAAGGGAAGCAAATATTAGAATCATCATATTGAAATTAAGTTATTAGTTTATTTTTTTAAAGTAAATTTATAGTATTATAAAATTTTATATTATACATAATTACATTTGTGTAAATATCTAAAATATTTTTTATTTTTCATTAAAGATTCTTTCCTTCCTTGACATCACCTTGAATTCATCACTTTATATTTAATATTTAGATAATTATTTATGTCATAGGATCATACACAATGTCATATTTTAAAAAAATATGATAAGATACATAACTTAGTAATAAATATCATATCTTCTAATATGGTAGAATTTATATAGTTAAAAGGAAGGTCGTGACATGTTTAGTCGAGTCTGCACCACTATTAAAGATATCCAAGATTGGTAATCAAACATAAAGATAATTTTTTTTATATTAGAAACTTCATATTTAAATTAAATTATTAGTTTATATTTTTTGAAGCAAATTTATAGCGTTATAAAATTTTAAATTAGACATCATTGTATTTATGTAAATATCCAAAATATTTTTATTTTTAAAAAAGATTCTTTTCTTTCCTTGACATCACCTTAAATTCATCACATTATATTTAATATTTAGATAATTATTTATGTTATAATATCATAAATAATATCATATCTTAAAAAATATATGATAAGATCCATATTTTTGTAATAGATAACATATCATATGATATGCTAAAATTTATATATTTAAAAGGAAGGTCGGGACATATTTAGTGGAGTCTGCACCACAATTAAATATCTCCAAGATTGATAATCAAATATAAGGATAAATTCTTTTGAATATTTTTTATAAACGGAGATTGGCCTATGGTAAGGTTGGCTAGACCATTATCCATGGCTAAATAAAACTCTAAACAAATATCTTTTAAGAATTGGTCTTTCTATTGTAGTCATATAGGGTGTATTATGTGAATACACAACAATTCAAGTGAATGCACAATATAATATAAGATGATTGAATGCAAAAGTTTGAGGATTAGAGAAGTGATATTAAACATTAGAATTAGAATCAAATTTGGTGAGCCATAAAATATGAGTTCTAAAAGGGGCAAAAATGACTTCCTCTTATGACTATGGTTAAGTTGTTGTGTTAACATGCTTTAAGGTGACATACCTTAGAGTAACACTACAGGAAGATCCCTTCAATAACAATCCCAACAAACTTATAATATTGACGTCTCTCAAGACATCATGCAATGATGATCTCCATCCTGACTAGTTCCCCCTGCCTCCCCTCTCAAACCCGTTGGTACAAATATTTACAAAACATGTGCTATTGTGTATACAAAGATGATGTGGGAACAATCTCTTCGGATGCTACAATAAAAACTTGAATTGTCATCAAAAGAAGGAAGATTGCTAGGCTGACGAGGAGTTGCTTTGTAGTCATGATAGTCTGACACATAATTATTTGTAGTAAAATGGATTTTAAAATCTTAAACTTATATCTGGATTGTTGAATTGTTTATCGTCAATGAGACAATATAAAGATCGGGAGCTAATTGAAACTGTTGCATAATGGTTTGAGCTTTAGTACTGACTTTGTTCTACTTGAAACTTAAATCATCGTTGTATATGCCAAAGTGCCTTATATGAGAATAACGTATTTCATAATAAAAAATATAGACAAACTGAACAAGAAAATGTAACCCTAATACTCTTTATTATATAAAAATATCATTGGCTTTTAACATTATGCTTATATCTTAAAATCACTTTAAGAAGATTTTTAAATAATACATTAGAAATTCACTTTCATCTCTTTCACATGCACAAATATAAGTAAAAAATGAATGAGTATCATTATAGAGAATTAGTTAGTAATTCTTGAATAATTCAATATGTGATACTCTTTTTGATATAATATATAACAAATATGATTAAATCTTATTTTAAAAAGTATATCAAATTATTATCTCGAAACCCCAAATTAGTATTACTATACAATGAGAAAACCTAAATGTAATAAAGAAATGAAAACTCTTAAAATTTATAATTCGAGTAATCACTAGTTTGACTCATTTAGCAAATTAGTTGATAATCCTCTTTTACAAGATAACATTCTTCCAAATTTAAATCAAATGATCATTAACATAATGTTTTTTAAGCCATTGTTATTTATTTGTATTAAAAGAATAAAATATTATAATTCAAGATTAAGTATCTGACTATAATTTGAATCGACATATATTGTTATCACGATTGTACTACATTACTAGACATACTTGCGACAATTAAATTTCTTTTTAGAGTAAAATTTTTTAATCTGAAAATATCAATTTTAAGAATAGATTATATAAAAATAATCTAATAAATCAGACATATTAAAAATCTAGTATGATATAGTTCACATTATATTAAAATACCTTAAACTTTTATTTATTTTTAATATGCATCAAACTATCACTATATTATCGATCTAAACCAAACGAAGTTAAGCCAAGTATCGGTAAGGAAATTTTAATAAAATTTTAGTAAAGAGTGTTTTATATTTTAGTATTTCTTTTTCTCATCAAAATTTTTGAGCATCACTTTGTTATTTAATATCGTGTGCTTAAGTACACTAAAATTTTAAATTAACTTTTAAAAAAAGAAGTCCTGAAGGTTAATTTTATAAGCTTATACTTTATTGAGCATCTATAAATAAAAATATTTCATATTTATACTATTATGTAAAATGATATATTTATTATTAAATAATAATAATTACTATTCGAATGGAATAGTTATCTTTTAAGCAATTACATTACCATCTGATGATTCTCTTATTTTCTACATATTTAATAGATAAGTTAATTTTAGTTTTCTATATTACAAGATGCACTTGAGTTTAGTTATAAAAATTTTATTTATTGCACCATTTGATTAAACCAGGTTAGTGGATAACAATTTTTTCACTTTACAAAACCAAGATAAAAAATAGTCTAACAAATTACTCCAAAAGTGGTTAAGTGATGTAAATATTAGAATCTTCATATTGAAATTAAATTATTAGTTTATATTTTTTGAAGTAAATTTATAGTATTATAAAATTTTATATTATACATCATTGCATTTGTTTAAATATCTAAAATATTTTTTATTTTTCATTAAAGATTCTTTTTCTTCCTTGTCATCACCTTGAATTCATCACTTTATGTTTAATATTTAGATAATTATTTATGTCATAAGATCATACACAATGTCATATCTAAACAAAATATGATAAGATACGTAACTTAGTAATAAATATCATATCTTCTGATATGGTATAATTTATATAGTTAAAAGGAAGGTCGTGACATGTTTAGTCGAGTCTGCATCACCATTAAATATCTTTAAGATTGGTAATCAAACATAATGATAATTTTTTATATTAAAATCCTAATATTTCAATTAAATTATTAGTTTATATTTTTTGAAGTAAATTTATAGTATTATAGAATTTAAATTATACATCATAGTATTTGTGTAAATATCTAAAATACTTTTTATTTTTAAAAAAAGATTCTTCTCTTTCCTTGACATCACCTTAAATTCATCATATTATATTTAATATTTAGATAATTATTTCTCTTATAATATCATAAATAATATCATATCTTAAAAAAATATATGATAAGATCCATATTTTAGTAATAGGTAGTATATCATATGATATGCACCACTATTAAATATCTCCAAGATTGGTAATCAAACATAAGGTTAAATTCTTTTGAATAATTTATATAAACGGAGTTTGGCCCATGGTAAGGTTGGATAGACCATTACCCATGACTAAATAAAACTCTAAACAAATATCTTTTAAGCATTGATTTTTCTATTATAGTTGTGTGTGGAGGGCATATTATGTGAATATACAACAATTCAAGTGAATGCACAATATAATATAAAGAGTATCCTTCTAGAGAATTAGTGAGTAATTCTCGAATAATTCAATATGTGATACTCCTTTTGATATAACATATAACAAATATGATTAAATCGTATTTTGAAAAGTACATCAAATTATTATCTCGAAACCCCAAATTAGTATTATAGTGAGAAAACCTATAAAGATTAAGTATCTGACTATAATTTGAATCCACATATATTGTTACCACGATTGTACTACATTACTAGACATACTTGCAACAATTAAATTTCTTTTTAGAGTAAATTTTTTTATTATAAAAATATCAATTTTAAGAATAGATTATATAAAAATAATCTAATAAATTAGACATATTAAAAATCTAGTATGATATAATTCACAATATATTAAAATACCTTAAACTTTTATTTATTTTTAATACGTATCAAACTGTCACTATATTATCGATCTAAACCAAAGGAAGTTAAGCCAAGTATCGGTAAAGAAATTTTAATAAATATTTAGCAAAGAGTGTCTGATATTTTAGTATTTCGTTTTCTCATCAAAATTTCCGAGCATCGCTTTGTTATTTAATATCGTGTGCTTAAGTACACTAAATTTTTAAATTAACTTTTAAAAGAATGAGTCATCAAGGTTAATCTGATAAGCTCATACTTTATTGAGCACCTATAAATAAAAATATTTCATATTTATACTATTATGTAAAATGATATATTTATTGTCCGATAATAATAATTACTATTTGAATGGAATAGTTATCTTTTAAGTAATTACATGACTATATGATGATTCTCTTATTTTCTACCTATTTAATTGATATGTTATTTTTAGTTTTGTATATTACAAGATGTATTTGAGTTTAGTTATAGAATTTTTATTTCTTGCACCATTTGATTAAACCAGGTTAGTGTATAACAATTTTTTCACTTTACAAAACCAAGATAAAAAATAGGCTAACAAGTGAAATTAAATTATTAGTTTATATTTTTTGAAGTAAATTTATAGTATTAGAAAATTTTATATTATACATCATTGCATTTGTGTAAATATCTAAAATATTGTTTATTTTTCATTAAAGATTCTTTTTCTTCCTTGACATCACCTTTAATTCATCACTTTATATTTAATATTTAGATAATTATTTATGTCATAAGATCATACACAATGTCATATCTAAACAAAATATGATAAGATACGTAACTTAGTAATAAATACCATATCTTCTTATATGCTTATATCTTAAAATCACTTTAGGAAGATTTTTTTTAAATAAAACATTATAATAGAAAATAACATATTTCATAATAGAAAATATAGACAAACTGAACACGAAAATGTAACCCTAATACTCTTTATTTTATAAACATATCATTGGCTTTGAACATTATGATTATATCTTAAAATTACTTTAGGATGATTTTTAAATAACACATTAGAAATTCTCTTTCATCTCTTTCATGTGCACAAATATGAGTAAAAAGTGAATGAGTATCTTTCTAGAGAATTAGTTAGTAATTCTCGAATAATTCAATATGTGATGCTCTTTTTGATATAACATATAACAAATATGTTTAAATCTTATTTTGAAAAGTACATCAAATTATTATCTCAAAAACTCAAATTAGTTTTTCTATACAATGAGAAAAACTAAATGTGATAACGTAATGCAAACTCTTAAAATTTATAATTCGAGTAATCACTAGTTGGACTCATTTAGCAAATTAGTTGATAATCCTCTTTTACATGATAACATTCTTCCACATGTAAATCAAATGATCATTATTTGATTTACATAATAATGATCATTTGATTTACATGTAACTCTAATACGTATTTCATAATAAAAAATATAGACAAACTGAACAAGAAAATGTAACTCTAATACTCATTATTATATAAAAGTATCAATGGCTTTTAACATTAGGCTTATATCTTAAAATATCTTTAGGAAGATTTTTAAATAATACATTAGAAATTCTCTTTCATCTTTTTCACGTGCACAAATATGAGTAAAATATGACTGAGTTTCTTTCTCGAGAATTAGTTAGTAATTCTCTAATAAATTATTAGTTTATATTTTTTCAAGTAAATTTATAGTATTATAAAATTTTATATTATACATCATTGCATTTGTGTAAATATCTACAATATTTTTTATTTTTCATTAAAGATACTTTCCTTCCTTGACATCACCTCGAATTCATCACTTTATATTTAATATTTAGATAATTATTTATGTCATAAGATCATACACAATGTCATATCTAAAAAAATATGATAAGATACATAACTTAGTAATAAATATAATGTCTTTTGATATGGTAGAATTCATATAGTTAAAAGGACTGTCCTGACATGTTTAGTCGAGTCTACACCACCATTAAATATCTCCAAGTTTGGTAATCAAACATAAGGATAAATTTTTTTAATATTAGAATCTTAATAATTAAATTAAATTATTAGTTTATATTTTTTGACACAAATTTATTGTATTATAAAATTTTAAATTATACATCATTGTGTTTATGTAAATATTTAAAATATTTTTTATTTTAAAAAATATTCTTTTCTTTCCTTGGCATCACATTAAATTCATCACATTATATTTAATATTTAGATAATTATTTATGTTATAACATCATACATAATATCATATCTTAAAATAATATATGATAAGATCCATATATTAGTAATACATAGCATATCATATGATATGCTAGAATTTATATTTTAAAAGGAAGTTCGGTACATGTTTAGTCGAGTCTTCACCACCATTAAATATCTCTAAGGTAATCATACATAAGGATAAATTCTTTTGAATATTTTATATAAATGGAGATTGGCAAATGGTAAGGTTGGCTCGACCATTACCCATGGCTAAATAAAACTGTAAACAAATATCTTCTAAGCATTGGTCTTTCTATTGTAGTTGTGTGTGGAGGGCGTATTATGTGAATACACAACAATTCAAGTGAATGTACAATATAATATAAGATGATTGAATCCAAAAGTTTGAGGATTAGAAAAGTGATATTAAACTTTAGAATTTGAATCAAATTAGATGAGCCATATAATATGAGTTCTAAAAGGGGCAAAAATGACTTCCTCTTATGACTATGGTGAAGTTGTTGTGTTAACATGCTTTAAGGTGACGTACCTTAGAGTAACACTACAGGAAGATCTCTTTAATAACAATCTTAAGAACCTTACAATACTGACGACTCTCAAGACATAACACAATGATGATCTCCATCCTGACTAATGCCCCCTGCCTCCCCTCTTAAACCCGTTGGTACAAATATTTACAAAATATGTGCTATTGTGTCCAGTTTTTCCTATGTCTCGTATATCAAATTATTTTTGATATACACATTTTATATTTATTTTCTAGATAATAAATCATGGTATCATTCAAGAATCATCATTGAAATATAATATTACATAATCGAGTAATCAAGTGTTTTCTTAGATTGTATAGCTTCACTAAAATCATTTTATTGAAGGTTTTATACACTTTAGATATGAAAGGATACACAAAAATTATGCCATTATCAAAATTTCTTTTATTTATTTATTATTATTCATGGAGTAATAACAAAGTATACGATACAATGTAATGATAATATAATAATACATTACAATTTATTTCCAAAAATATAAAGAAAAATAACTTAATAATTGAATGGGTGATGAGGAGGGTAAACAGGTTTAAGGGCAGGCGAGAAGATAAAAGGTTTAACTTCAAATGGTTCGCGGCCATCGCCAACTAGAGCCTCTTTGATAGCAGTGGCTAAAAAACATAAGTAACTCATGTTAATGAAATATTTTTAAACTAAAATGAAAATAATATAAATCATCACAATAAATGAAACCAACTAAAACATAGATAAATATATCAAAATTAATAAAATAACAAATTATTTAGTAACATGGACAATAGCCAAAGATAATTTTCAACTCCTACTATTACATGCATAGTTCTCATCTTATTAAACTTACTATCACTTATCCTTAGTTTTAGTTTCAAAACTACAATGATGGTAGCAAGCATGTTATTCCAATTTCTAAAGGCAATTGGAGAAAAATTGTTGCTGACCTAAAATTTTAGTCAACTCTTCTAGAGCAAAAGATGATGTGGGAGCAATCTCTTCAGATGCTACAATAGAAACTTGAATTATCATCAAAAGAAGGAAGATTGCTAGGCTGACGAGGAGTTGCTTTGTAGTCATGATATTCTAACACTTAATTATTTGTAGTAAAATGGATTTTGCAATCTTAAACTTAAATCTGGATTGTTGAATTGTTTATCGTCAATGAGACAATATAAAGATCGGGAGCTAATTGAAACTGTTTTATAATGGTTTTAGCTTTAATACTGACTTTGTTCTACTAGAAACTTAAATCTTCGTTGTATATGCCAAATTGTCTTATAAGATAATAACGTATTGCATAATAAAAAATATAGATAAACTGAACAAGAAAATGTAACTCTAATACTCTTTATTATATAAAAGTATCATTGGCTTTTAACATTAAGCTTATATCTTAAAATAACTTTAGGAAGATTTTTAAATAATACATTAGAAATTCTCTTTCATCTGTTTCACGTGCACAAATATGAGTAAAAAATGACTGAGTATCTTTCTCGAGAATTAGTTTGTAATTCTCAAATAATTCAATATGTGATATTCGTTTTGATATAACATATAAAAAATATGATTAAATCTTGTTTTGAAACGTATATCAAATTATTATCTCGAAACTCCAACTTAGTATTCCTATACAATGAGAAAACCTTAATGTGATAAAGAAATGAAAACTCTGAAAATTTATAATTCGAGTAAGCACTAGTTCGACTCATTTAGCAAATTAGTTGATAATCCTCTTTTACAAGATAACATTCTTCCACATGTAAATCAAATGATCATTAACATAATGTTTTTGAAGCCATTGTTATTTATTTTATATTAAAAGAATAAAATATTATAATTAAAAATTAAGTATCTGACTATAATTTGAATCAACATATATTGTTATCACGATTGTACTACATTACTAGACATACTGGTAACAATTAAATTTCTTTTTAGTGTAAAATTTTTTAATCTAAAAATATCAATTTTAAGAATACATTATATAAAAATAATCTAATAAATCAGACATATTACAAATCTATTATGATATAATTCACATTATATTAAAAGATTTTAAACTTTTTATGTTTTTAATACGCATCAAACTGTCATTATATTATCGATCTAAACAAAGAAAGTTAAGCCAAGTATTGGTAAAGAAATTTTAATAAATTTTTAACAAAGAGTGTTTGATAATTTAGTATTTCATTTTCTCATCAAAATTTTCGAGCATCACTTTGTTATTTAGTATCGTGTGCTTAAGGAAACTAAATTTTTAAATTAACTTTTAAAAATAGAAGTCCTCAAGGTTAATTTGATAAGCGCATACTTTATTGAGCATTTATAAAAAAATATTTCAAATTTATACTTTTATGTAAAATGATATATTTATTATTCAGTAATAATAATTACTATTCGAATGGAATAGTTAACTTTTCAGCAATTACATTACCATATGATGATTCTCTTATTTTCAACATATTTAACAGAAATGTTTTTTTTAGTTTCCTATATTACAAGATGCACTTGAGTTTAGTTATAGAATTTTTATTTCTTGCACCATTTGATTAAACCAGGTTAGTGGATAACGATTTTTCTCTTTAAAAAACCAACATAAAAAATATGCTAACAAATTACTCCGAAGTGGTTAGTAATGTAAATATTTGAATCTTCATATTGAAATTAAATTATTAGTTTATATTTTTTGAAGTAAATTTATAGTATTATAAAATTTTATATTATACATCATTGCATTTGTTTAAATATCTAAAATACTTTTTATTTTCCATTAAATATTCTTTTTCTTCCTTGACATCACCTTGAATTCATCACTTTATGTTTAATATTTAGATAATTATTTATGTCATAAGATCATACACAATGTCATATCTAAACAAAATATGATAAGATACGTAACTTAGAAATAAATACCATATCATCTTATATGGTAGAATTTATATTGTTAAAAGGAAGGTCGAGACATGTTTAGTCGAGTCTGCACCACCATAAAATATCTAAAAATTGGTAATCAAACATAAGTATAAATTTTTTTAATATTAGAATCTTCACATTTAAATTAAATTATTATTTTATATTTTTTGAAGCAAATTTATAGTATTATAAAATTTTAAATTATACATCATTGAATTTGTGTAAATATCTAAAATATTTTTTATCTTTTAAAAAATATTCTTTTCTTTCCTTGACAATCACCTTAAATTCATCATATTATATTTAATATTTATATAATTATTTATGTTATAACAACATACATAATATCATATCTTAAAAAAAAATATGATAAGATCAATACATTAGTAATAGATAGCATATCATATGATATGCTAGAATTTATTTATTTAAAAGGACGGTCGGGACATGTTTAGTCGAGTCTTCACCACCATTAAATATCTCCAAAATTGATAATCAAACATATGGATAAATTCTTTTGAATATTTCATATAAACGGTGATTGGCCCTTGGTAAGGTTGGCTACACCATTACACATGACTAAATAAAACTCTAAACAAATATCTTATAAGCATTGGTCTTTCAATTGTAGTTGTGTCTGGAGGGCGTATTATGTGAATATACAAAAATTCAAGTGAATGCACAACATAAAATAAGATGATTAAATATAAAAGTTTGAGGATTAGAAAAGTGATATTAAAAATAAGAATTTGCATCAAATTAGATAAGTCAAATAATATGAGTTCTAAAAGGGGCAAAATGGACTTCCTCTTATGACTATTGTTGACTAGTTGTGTTAACATGCTTTAAGGTGACATACCATAGAATAACACTACAGAAAGATCCCTTCAATAACAATCTCAACAACCTTATAATATTCACGGCTCTTAAGACGTCATGCAATGATAATCGCCATCATGACTAGTTCCCCCTGCCTCTCATCTCAAACCCGTTGGTATAAATATTTACAAAACATGTGCTATTGTGTACACTTTTTCCTATGTCTCATCTATCAAATTATTTTTGATATACACATATATATATATTTATTTTCTAGATAATAAATCATGATATCATTCGAGAATCATCATTGAAATATAATATTACATAACGGAGTAATCAAGTGTTTTCTTAGATTGTATAGCTTCCCTAAAATCATTTTATTGAAGGTTTTATACACTTTAGATATGAAAGGATACACAAAAATTATGCCATTATCAAAATTTCTTTTATTTATTTATTATTATTCATGGAGTAATAACAAAGTATACGATACAATGTAATGATAATATAATAATACATTACAATTTATTTCCAAAAATATAAAGAAAATAACTTAATAATTTAATGGGTGATGAGGAGGGTAAACAGGTTTAAGAGCAGACGAGAAGATAAAATGTTTAACTTCAAATGGTCCGCTGCCATCGCCAACTAGAGCCTCTTTGATAGCAGTGGCTAAAAAACATAAGTAACTCATGTTAATGAAATATTTTTAAACTAAAAAGAAAATTATTACAATAAAGGAAACCAACTAAAACATAGATTAATATATCAAAATTTATAAAACAACTAATTATTTAGTAACATGGACAATAGCCAAAGATAATTTTCTACTCCTATTATTACATGCATAGTTATCATCTTATTAAACTTACTATCACTTATCCTTAGTTTTAGTTTCAAAACTACAATGATGGTAGCAAGCATGTTATTCCAAATTCTAAAGGCAATTGGAGAAAAATTGTTGCTGACCTAAAATTTTAGTCACCTCTTCTAGAGCGAAAGATGATGTGGGAGCAATCTCTTCAGATGCTACAATAGAAACTTGAATTATCATCAAAAGAAGGAGATTGCTAGGATTACGAGGAGTTGCTTTGTAGTCATGATAGTCTAACACCTAATTATTTGTAGTAAAATAGATTTTGCAATCTTAAACTTATATCTGGATTGTTGAATTGTTTATCGTTAATGAGACAATATAAAGATCGGGAGCTTATTGAAATTATTGCATAATGGTTTTAGCTTTAATGCTGACTTTGTTCTACTAGAAACTTAAATCTTCATTGTATATGTCAAATTGGCTTATAAGATAATAACGTATTTCATAATAAAAAATATAGACAAACTGAACAAGAAAATGTAACTCTAATACTCATTATTATATAAAAGTATCACTGGCTTTTAACATTAGGCTTATATCTTAAAAGAACTTTAGGAAGATTTTTAAATAATACATTAGAAATTCTCTTTCATCTTTTTCACGTGCACAAATATGAGTAAAATATGACTGAGTTTCTTTCTCAAGAATTAGTTAGTAATTCTCTAATAATTCAATTTTTGAATCTAAAAATATCAATTTTAAGAATACATTATATAAAAATAATCTAATAAATCAGACATATTAAAAATCTATTATGATATAATTCACATTATATTAAAAGATTTTAACCTTTTTATGTTTTTAATACGCATCAAACTGTCATTATATTATCGATCTAAACAAAGAAAGTTAAGCCAAGTATTGGTAAAGAAATTTTAATAAATTTTTAACAAAGAGTGTTTGATAATTTAGTATTTCATTTTTTCATCAAAATTTTCGAGCATCACTTTGTTATTTAGTATCGTGTGCTTAAGGAAACTAAATTTTTAAATTAACTTTTAAAAATAGAAGTCCTCAGGGTTAATTTGATAAGCACATACTTTATTGAGCATTTATAAAAAAAAATTTCAAATTTATACTTTTATGTAAAATGATATATTTATTATTCAGTAATAATAATTACTATTCGAATGGAATAGTTAACTTTTCAGCAATTACATTACCATATGATGATTCTCTTATTTTCAACATATTTAACAGAAATGTTTTTTTTAGTTTCCTATATTACAAGATGCACTTGAGTTTAGTTATAGAATTTTTATTTCTTGCACCATTTGATTAAACCAGGTTAGTGGATAACGATTTTTCTCTTTAAAAAACCAACATAAAAAATATGCTAACAAATTACTCCGAAGTGGTTAGTAATGTAAATATTTGAATCTTCATATTGAAATTAAATTATTAGTTTATATTTTTTGAAGTAAATTTATAGTATTATAAAATTTTATATTATACATCATTGCATTTGTTTAAATATCTAAAATACTTTTTATTTTCCATTAAATATTCTTTTTCTTCCTTGACATCACCTTGAATTCATCACTTTATGTTTAATATTTAGATAATTATTTATGTCATAAGATCATACACAATGTCATATCTAAACAAAATATGATAAGATACGTAACTTAGAAATAAATACCATATCATCTTATATGGTAGAATTTATATTGTTAAAAGGAAGGTCGAGACATGTTTAGTCGAGTCTGCACCACCATAAAATATCTAAAAATTGGTAATCAAACATAAGTATAAATTTTTTTAATATTAGAATCTTCACATTTAAATTAAATTATTATTTTATATTTTTTGAAGCAAATTTATAGTATTATAAAATTTTAAATTATACATCATTGAATTTGTGTAAATATCTAAAATATTTTTTATCTTTTAAAAAATATTCTTTTCTTTCCTTGACAATCACCTTAAATTCATCATATTATATTTAATATTTATATAATTATTTATGTTATAACAACATACATAATATCATATCTTAAAAAAAAATATGATAAGATCAATACATTAGTAATAGATAGCATATCATATGATATGCTAGAATTTATTTATTTAAAAGGACGGTCGGGACATGTTTAGTCGAGTCTTCACCACCATTAAATATCTCCAAAATTGATAATCAAAAATATGGATAAATTCTTTTGAATATTTCATATAAACGGTGATTGGCCCTTGGTAAGGTTGGCTACACCATTACACATGACTAAATAAAACTCTAAACAAATATCTTATAAGCATTGGTCTTTCAATTGTAGTTGTGTCTGGAGGGCGTATTATGTGAATATACAAAAATTCAAGTGAATGCACAACATAAAATAAGATGATTAAATATAAAAGTTTGAGGATTAGAAAAGTGATATTAAAAATAAGAATTTGCATCAAATTAGATAAGTCAAATAATATGAGTTCTAAAAGGGGCAAAATGGACTTCCTCTTATGACTATTGTTGACTAGTTGTGTTAACATGCTTTAAGGTGACATACCATAGAATAACACTACAGAAAGATCCCTTCAATAACAATCTCAACAACCTTATAATATTCACGGCTCTTAAGACGTCATGCAATGATAATCGCCATCATGACTAGTTCCCCCTGCCTCTCATCTCAAACCCGTTGGTATAAATATTTACAAAACATGTGCTATTGTGTACACTTTTTCCTATGTCTCATCTATCAAATTATTTTTGATATACACATATATATATATTTATTTTCTAGATAATAAATCATGATATCATTCGAGAATCATCATTGAAATATAATATTACATAACGGAGTAATCAAGTGTTTTCTTAGATTGTATAGCTTCCCTAAAATCATTTTATTGAAGGTTTTATACACTTTAGATATGAAAGGATACACAAAAATTATGCCATTATCAAAATTTCTTTTATTTATTTATTATTATTCATGGAGTAATAACAAAGTATACGATACAATGTAATGATAATATAATAATACATTACAATTTATTTCCAAAAATATAAAGAAAATAACTTAATAATTTAATGGGTGATGAGGAGGGTAAACAGGTTTAAGAGCAGGCGAGAAGATAAAATGTTTAACTTCAAATGGTCCGCTGCCATCGCCAACTAGAGCCTCTTTGATAGCAGTGGCTAAAAAACATAAGTAACTCATGTTAATGAAATATTTTTAAACTAAAAAGAAAATTATTACAATAAAGGAAACCAACTAAAACATAGATTAATATATCAAAATTTATAAAACAACTAATTATTTAGTAACATGGACAATAGCCAAAGATAATTTTCTACTCCTATTATTACATGCATAGTTATCATCTTATTAAACTTACTATCACTTATCCTTAGTTTTAGTTTCAAAACTACAATGATGGTAGCAAGCATGTTATTCCAAATTCTAAAGGCAATTGGAGAAAAATTGTTGCTGACCTAAAATTTTAGTCACCTCTTCTAGAGCGAAAGATGATGTGGGAGCAATCTCTTCAGATGCTACAATAGAAACTTGAATTATCATCAAAAGAAGGAGATTGCTAGGATTACGAGGAGTTGCTTTGTAGTCATGATAGTCTAACACCTAATTATTTGTAGTAAAATAGATTTTGCAATCTTAAACTTATATCTGGATTGTTGAATTGTTTATCGTTAATGAGACAATATAAAGATCGGGAGCTTATTGAAATTATTGCATAATGGTTTTAGCTTTAATGCTGACTTTGTTCTACTAGAAACTTAAATCTTCATTGTATATGTCAAATTGGCTTATAAGATAATAACGTATTTCATAATAAAAAATATAGACAAACTGAACAAGAAAATGTAACTCTAATACTCATTATTATATAAAAGTATCACTGGCTTTTAACATTAGGCTTATATCTTAAAAGAACTTTAGGAAGATTTTTAAATAATACATTAGAAATTCTCTTTCATCTTTTTCACGTGCACAAATATGAGTAAAATATGACTGAGTTTCTTTCTCAAGAATTAGTTAGTAATTCTCTAATAATTCAATTTTTGAATCTAAAAATATCAATTTTAAGAATACATTATATAAAAATAATCTAATAAATCAGACATATTAAAAATCTATTATGATATAATTCACATTATATTAAAAGATTTTAACCTTTTTATGTTTTTAATACGCATCAAACTGTCATTATATTATCGATCTAAACAAAGAAAGTTAAGCCAAGTATTGGTAAAGAAATTTTAATAAATTTTTAACAAAGAGTGTTTGATAATTTAGTATTTCATTTTTTCATCAAAATTTTCGAGCATCACTTTGTTATTTAGTATCGTGTGCTTAAGGAAACTAAATTTTTAAATTAACTTTTAAAAATAGAAGTCCTCAGGGTTAATTTGATAAGCACATACTTTATTGAGCATTTATAAAAAAAAATTTCATATTTATACTTTTATGTAAAATGATATATTTATTATTCAATATGTAAAACAATTTTTTCACTTTACAAAACCAAGATAAAAAATAGGCTAACAAATTACTCCAAAAGTGGTTAAGTGATGTAAATATTAGAATCTTCATATTGAAATTTACTTATTAGTTTATATTTTTTTGAAGTAAATTTATAGTATTATAAAATTTTATATTATACATCATTGCATTTGTGTAAATATCTAAAATATTTTTTATTTTTCTTTAAAGATTCTTTTCCTTCCTTAAAATCACATTGAATTCATCACTTTATTTTTAATATTTAGATAATTATTTATGTCATAAGATCAAACACAAAGTCATATCTAAAAAAAATATGATAAGATACATAACTAAGTAATAAATACAATGTCTTCTGATATGGTAGAATTCATATAGTTAAAAGGACGGTCATGACATGTTTAGTCGAGTCTGCACCACCATTAAATATCTCTAAGTTTGGTAATCAAATATAAGGATAATTTTTTTTAATATTAGAATCTTCATATTTAAATTAAATTATTAGTTTATATTTTTTGACAAAAAATTTATTATATTATAAAATTTTAAATTATACATCATTGTATTTGTGCAAATATCTAAAATATTTTTTATTTTTAAAAAAGATTCTTTTCTTTCCTTGACATCACCTTAAATTCATCACATTATATTTAATATTTAGATAATTATTTATGTTATAACATCAGACATAATATCATATCTTAAAATAATATATGATAAGATCCATATATTAGTAAATATAACATATCATATGATATGCTAGAATTTATATTTTAAAAGGAAGTTCGGTACATGTTTAGTCGAGTCTTCACCACCATTAAATATCTCCAAGATTAGTAATCATACATAAGGATAAATTCTTTTGAATATTTTATATAAACGGAGATAGGCCCATGGTAAGGTTGGCACGATCATTACCCATGGCTAAATAAAAATGTAAACAAATATCTTCTAAGCATTGGTCTTTCTATTGTAGTTGTGTCTGGAGGGCGTATTATGTGAATACACAACAATTCAAGTGAATGCACAATATAATATAAGATGATTGAATCCAAAAGTTTGAGGATTAGAAAAGTGATATTAAACTTTAGAATTTGAATCAAATTAGATGAGCCATATAATATGAGTTCTAAAAGGGGCAAAAAGGACTTCCTCTTATGACTATGGTTAAGTTGTTGTGTTAACATGCTTTAATGTGACGTACCTTAGAGTAACAGTACAGGAAGATCCCTTCAATAACAATCTTAAGAACCTTACAATACTGATGACTCTCAAGACATCATGTAATAATGATCTCCATCCTGACTAATGCCCCCTGCCTCCCCTCTTAAACCCGTTGGTACAAATATTTACAAAATATGTGCTATTTTGTATAGTTTTTCCTTTGTCTCGTATATCAAATTATTTTTTATATACACATATATATTTATTTCTAGATAATATATCATGGTATCATTCAAGAATCACTTTTAAAATATAATATTATATGACTGAGTAATCAAACATTATCGTAGATTGTATAGTTTCGTTAAAATCATTTAATTGAAGGCTTTATACACATTAGACATGAAAGGATACACAAAAATTATACCCTTATCAAATTTTATTTTATTTATTTAATATTATTCATAGAGTAATAACAAAGCATAGGGTACAATGTAATGATAATATAATAATACATTATAATTTATTTCCAAAAATATAAAGAAAAATAACTTAACAATTGAATGGGTGATGAGGAGGGCAAACAGGTTTAAGGGTAGGCGAGAAGATAAAAGGTTTAACTTTAAATGGTTCACTATCATCACCAACTAGAGCCTCTTTGATAGCAGTGGTTAAACACATAAGTAACTCAAGTTAATGAAATATTTTAAACTAAAAGAATAATCATATAAATCCTTACAATAAAGGAAACCAACTAAAGCATAGATTAATATAACAAAATTAATAAAAGAAATAAATTATTTAGTAACATGGACAATAGCCAAAGATAATTTTCTACTCCTACTATTACAGGCATGGTTCTCATCTTATAAAACTTACTATCACTTATCCTTAGTTTCAGTTTCAAAATTACAATGATGGTAGCAAGCGTGTTATTCCAAATTCTAAAGACAATTGGAGAAAAATTGTTGTTGATCTAAAATTTTAGTCAACTCTTCTAGAACAAAAGATGATGTGGGAGCAATCTCTTCAGATGCTACAATAGAAACTTGAATTATCATCAAAAGAAGGAAGATTGCTAGGCTGACGAGGAGTTGCTTTGTAGTCATGATAGTCTAACACTTAATTAATTGTAGTAAAATGGATTTGGCAATTTTAAACATATATCTGGATTGTTGAATTGCTTATCGTCAATGTAACAATATAAAGATCGAAAGCTAATTTAAACTGTTGCATAATGGTTTTAGCTTTAATACTGATTTTGTTCTACTAAAAACTTAAATCTTCGCTTTATATGCCAAATTGCCTTATAAGAGAATAACGTATTTCATAATAAAAAAATATACACAAACTGAACAAGAAAATGTAACCTAATACACTTTATTATATCAAAGTATCATTGCCTTTTAATATTATGGTTATATCTTAAAATCACTTTAGGAAGATTTTTAAATAATACATTAGAAATTCTCTTTCATCTCTTTCACGTGCACAAACATGAGTAAAAAATGAATGAGTATCCCTTTAGAGAATTAGTTAGTAATTCTCGAATAATTCAATATGTGATACTCTTTTTGATATAACAAATAACAAATATGATTAAATCTTATTTTGAAAAGTACATCAAATTATTATCTCGAAACCCCAAATTAGTATTCCTATACAATGAGAAAACCTAAATGTGATAAAGAAATGCAAACTCTTAAAATTTATAATTCGAGTAATGACTAGTTTGCCTCATTTAGCAAATTAGCTGATAATCCTCTTTTACAAGATAAGATTCTTCCAATTTTAAATCGAATGATCATTAACATAACCTTTTTGAAGCCATTGTAATTTATTTTTTATTAAAAGAATAAATTATTATAATTAAGGATTAAGTATCTGACTATAATTTGAATTAACATATATTGTTATCACGATTGTACTACATTACTAGACATACTTGCAACAATTAAATTAATTTTTAGTGTAAATTTTTTAATCTAAAAATATCAATTTTAAGAATATATTATAAAAAAATCTAATAAATCAGACATATTAAAAATCTAGTATGATATAATTCACATTATATTAAAATACCTTAAACTTTTATATGTTTTTAATACGCATCAAACTATCACTACATTATTGATCTAAACCAAAGGAAGTTAAGCTAGGTACCGTGTGCTTAAGTACACTACATTAATATCGTGTGCTTAAGTACACTAAATTTTTAAATTAACTTTTAAAAATAGAAGTCCTCAAGGTTAATTTGATAAGCACATACTTTATTGGGCATTTATAAAAAAATATTTCATATTTATACTTTTATGTAAAATGATATATTTATTATTCAATAATAATAATTACTATTCGAATGGAATAGTTATCTTTTAAGCAATTACATTACCATATGATGATTCTCTTATTTTCAACATATTTAACAGATATGTTATTTTTAGTTTCCTATATTACAAGATGCACTTGAGTTTAGTTATAGAATTTTTATTTCTTGCACCATTTGATTAAACCAGGTTAGTGGATAACAATTTTTCTCTTTAAAAAACCAACATAAAAAATATGCTAACAAATTACTCCGAAGTGGTTAGTAATGTAAATATTTGAATCTTCATATTGAAATTAAATTATTAGTTTATATTTTTTGAAGTAAATTTATAGTATTATAAAATTTTATATTATACATCATTGCATTTGTTTAAATATCTAAAATACTTTTTATTTTCCATTAAATATTCTTTTTCTTCCTTGACATCACCTTGAATTCATCACTTTATGTTTAATATTTAGATAATTATTTATGTCATAAGATCATACACAATGTCATATCTAAACAAAATATGATAAGATACGTAACTTAGAAATAAATACCATATCATCTTATATGGTAGAATTTATATTGTTAAAAGGAAGGTCGAGACATGTTTAGTCGAGTCTGCACCACCATAAAATATCTAAAAATTGGTAATCAAACATAAGTATAAATTTTTTTAATATTAGAATCTTCACATTTAAATTAAATTATTATTTTATATTTTTTGAAGCAAATTTATAGTATTATAAAATTATAAATTATACATCATTGTATTTGTGTAAATATCTTAAATATTGTTTATCTTTTAAAAAAGATTCTTTTCTTTCCTTGCATCACCTTAAATTCATCGTATTATATTTAATATTTATATAATTATTTACGTTATAACAACATACATAATATCATATCCTAAAAAAATATGATAAGATCAATATATTAGTAATAGATAGCATATCATATGATATGCAAGAATTTATTTATTTAAAAGGACGGTCGGGACATGTTTAGTCGAGTCTTCACCACCATTAAATATCTCCAAAATTGATAATCAAACATATGGATAAATTCTTTTGAATATTTCATATAAACGGTGATTGGCCCTTGGTAAGGTTGGCTAGACCATTACACATGACTAAATAAAACTCTAAACAAATATCTTATAAGCATTGGTCTTTCTATTGTAGTTGTGTCTGGAGGGCGTATTATGTGAATATACAAAAATTAAAGTGAATGCATAATATAATACAAGATTATTAAATATAAAAGTTTGAGGATTAGAAAAGTGATATTAAAACTAAGAATTTGAATCAAATTAGATAAGTCAAATAATATGAGTTCTAAAAGGGGCAAAATGGACTTCCTCTTATGACTATTGTTGACTTGTTGTGTTAACATGCTTTAAGGTGACATACCATAGAATAACACTACAGAAAGATCCCTTCAATAACAATCTCAACAACCTTATAATATTCACGGCTCTTAAGACGTCATGCAATGATAATCTCCATCATGACTAGTTCCCCCTGCCTCTCATCTCAAACCCGTTGGTATAAATATTTACAAAACATGTGCTATTGTGTACACTTTTTCCTATGCCTCATCTATCAAATTATTTTTGATATACATATATATATATATATATATATTTATTTTCTAGATAATAAATCCTGGTATCATTCAAGAATCATCATTGAAATATAATATTACATAACCGAGTAATCAAGTGTTTTCTTATATTGTATAGCTTCACTAAAATCATTTTATTGAAGGTTTTATACACTTTAGATATGAAAGGATACACAAAAATTATGCCATTATCAAAATTTCTTTTATTTATTTATTATTATTCATGGAGTAATAACAAAGTATACGATACAATGTAATGATAATATAATAATACATTACAATTTATTTCCAAAAATATAAAAAAAAATAACTTAATAATTGAATGGGTGATGAGGAGGGTAAACAGGTTTAAGGGCAGGCGAGAAGATAAAAGGTTTAACTTCAAATGGTCCGCTGCCATCGCCAACTAGAGCCTCTTTGATAGTAGTGGCTAAAAAACATAAGTAACTCATGTTAATGAAATATTTTTAAACTAAAAAGAAAATCATTACAATAAAGGAAACCAACTAAAACATAGATAAATATATCAAAATTAATAAAATAACAAATTATTTAGTAACATGGACAATAGCCAAAGATAATTTTCTACTCCTACTATTACATGCATAGTTCTCATCTTATTAAACTTACTATCACTTATCCTTAGTTTTAGTTTCAAAACTACAATGATGGTAGCAAGCATGTTATTCCAAATTCTAAAGGCAATTGGAGAAAAATTGTTGCTGACCTAAAATTTTAGTCAACTCTTCTAGAGCAAAAGATGATGTGGGAGCAATCTCTTCAGATGCTACAATAGAAACTTGAATTATCATCAAAAGAAGGAAGATTGCTAGGCTGACGAGGAGTTGCTTTGTAGTCATGATAGTCTAACACTTAATTATTTGTAGTAAAATGGATTTTGCAATCTTAAACTTATATCTGGATTGTTGAATTGTTTATCGTCAATGAGACAATATAAAGATCGGGGGCTAATTGAAACTGTTTTATAATGGTTTTAGCTTTAATGCTGATTTTGTTCTACTAGAAACTTAAATCTTCGTTGTATATGCCAAATTGGCTTATAAGAAAATAACGTATTGCATAATAAAAAACATAGATAAACTGAACAAGAAAATGTAACTCTAATACTCTATATTATATAAAAGTATCATTGGCTTTTAACATTAAGCTTATATCTTAAAATAACTTTAGGAAGATTTTTAAATAATACATTATAAATTCTCTTTCATCTTTTTCACGTGCACAAATATGAGTAAAAAATGACTGAGTATCTTTCTCGAGAATTAGTTTGTAATTCTGAAATAATTCAATATGTGATATTCTTTTTGATATAACATATAACAAATATGATTAAATCTTGTTTTGAAAAGTATATCAAATTATTATCTCGAAACCCCAAATTAATATTCCTATACAATGAGAAAACCTAAATGTGATAAAGAAATAAAAACTCTTCAAATTTATAATTCGAGTAATCACTAGTTGGACTCATTTAGCAAATTAGTTGATAATCCTCTTTTACAAGATAACATTCTTCCACATGTAAATCAAATGATCATTAACATAATGTTTTTGAAGCCATTGTTATTTATTTTATATTAAAAGAATAAAATATTATAATTAAAAATTAAGTATCTGACTATAATTTGAATCAACATATATTGTTATCACGATTGTACTACATTACTAGACATACTGGTAACAATTAAATTTCTTTTTAGTGTAAAATTTTTGAATCTAAAAATATCAATTTTAAGAATACATTATATAAAAATAATCTAATAAATCAGACATATTACAAATCTATTATGATATAATTCACATTATATTAAAAGATTTTAAACTTTTTATGTTTTTAATACGCATCAAACTGTCATTATATTATCGATCTAAACAAAGAAAGTTAAGCCAAGTATTGGTAAAGAAATTTTAATAAATTTTTAACAAAGAGTGTTTGATAATTTAGTATTTCATTTTCTCATCAAAATTTTCGAGCATCACTTTGTTATTTAGTATCATGTGCTTAAGGAAACTAAATTTTTAAATTAACTTTTAAAAATAGAAGTCCTCAAGGTTGATTTGATAAGCGCATACTTTATTGAGCGTTTATAAAAAATATTTCAAATTTATACTTTTATGTAAAATGATATATTTATTATTCAATAATAATAATTACTATTCGAATGGAATAGTTAACTTTTAAGCAATTACATTACCATATGATGATTCTCTTATTTTCAACATATTTAACAGAAATGTTTTTTTTAGCTTCCTATATTACAAGATGCACTTGAGTTTAGTTATAGAATTTTTATTTCTTGCACCATTTGATTAAACCAGGTTAGTGGATAACGATTTTTCTCTTTAAAAAACCAACATAAAAAATATGCTAACAAATTACTCCGAAGTGGTTAGTAATGTAAATATTTGAATCTTCATATTGAAATTAAATTATTAGTTTATATTTTTTGAAGTAAATTTATAGTATTATAAAATTTTATATTATACATCATTGCATTTGTTTAAATATCTAAAATACTTTTTATTTTCCATTAAATATTCTTTTTCTTCCTTGACATCACCTTGAATTCATCTCTTTATGTTTAATATTTAGATAATTATTTATGTCATAAGATCATACACAATGTCATATCTAAACAAAATATGATAAGATACGTAACTTAGAAATAAATACCATATCATCTGATATGGTAGAATTTATATTGTTAAAAGGAAGGTCGTGACATGTTTAGTCGAGTCTGCACCACCATAAAATATCTCAAAATTGGTAATCAGACATAAGTATAATTTTTTTTAATATTAGAATCTTCATATTTAAATTAAATTATTAGTTTATATTTTTTGAAGCAAATTTATAGTATTATAAAATTTTAAATTGTACATCATTGAATTTGTGTAAATATCTAAAATATTTTTTATCTTTTAAAAAATATTCTTTTCTTTCCTTGACAATCACCTTAAATTCATCATATTATCTTTAATATTTATATAATTATTTATGTTATAACAACATACATAATATCATATCTTAAAAAAAAAAATGATGAGATCAATACATTAGTAATAGATAGCATATCATATGATATGCTAGAATTTATTTATTTAAAAGGACGGTCGGGACATGTTTAGTCGAGTCTTCACCACCATTAAATATCTCCAAAATTGATAATCAAACATATGGATAAATTCTTTTGAATATTTCATATAAACGGTGATTGGCCCTTGATAAGGTTGGCTAGACCATTACACATGACTAAATAAAACTCTAAACAAATATCTTATAAGCATTGATCTTTCTATTGTAATTGTGTCTGGAGGGCGTATTATGTGAATATACAAAAATTCAAGTGAATGCACAACATAAAATAAGATGATTAAATATAAAAGTTTGAGGATTAGAAAAGTGATATTAAAAATAAGAATTTGAATCAAATTAGATAAGTCATATAATATGAGTTCTAAAAGGGGCAAAATGGACTTCCTCTTATGACTATTGTTGACTTGTTGTGTTAACATGCTTTAAGGTGACATACCATAGAATAACACTACAGAAAGATCCCTTCAATAACAATCTCAACAACCTTATAATATTCACGACTCTTAAGACGTCATGCAAGGATAATCGCCATCATGACTAGTTCCCCCTGCCTCTCATCTCAAACCCGTTGGTATAAATATTTACAAAACATGTGTTATTGTGTACACTTTTTCCTATGCCTCATCTATCAAATTATTTTTGATATACATATATATATATATATATATATATATATATATATATATATATATATATATATATATATATATATATTTTCTAGATAATAAATCATGGTATCTTTCAAGAATCATCATTGAAATATAATATTACATAACCGAGTAATCAAGTGTTTTCTTATATTGTATAGCTTCACTAAAATCATTTTATTGAAGGTTTTATACACTTTAGATATGAAAGGATACACAAAAATTATGCCATTATCAAAATTTCTTTTATTTATTTATTATTATTCATGGAGTAATAACAAAGTATACGATACAATGTAATGATAATATAATAATACATTACAATTTATTTCCAAAAATATAAAAAAAAATAACTTAATAATTGAATGGGTGATGAGGAGGGTAAACAGGTTTAAGGGCAGGCGAGAAGATAAAAGGTTTAACTTCAAATGGTCCGCTGCCATCGCCAACTAGAGCCTCTTTGATAGCAGTGGCTAAAAAACATAAGTAACTCATGTTAATGAAATATTTTTAAACTAAAAAGAAAATCATTACAATAAAGGAAACCAACTAAAACATAGATAAATATATCAAAATTAATAAAATAACAAATTATTTAGTAACATGGACAATAGCCAAAGATAATTTTCTACTCCTACTATTACATGCATAGTTCTCATCTTATTAAACTTACTATCACTTATCCTTAGTTTTAGTTTCAAAACTACAATGATGGTAGCAAGCATGTTATTCCAAATTCTAAAGGCAATTGGAGAAAAATTATTGCTGACCTAAAATTTTAGTCAACTCTTCTAGAGCAAAAGATGATGTGGGAGCAATCTCTTCAGATGCTACAATAGAAACTTGAATTATCATCAAAAGAAGGAAGATTGCTAGGCTGACGAGGAGTTGCTTTGTAGTCATGATAGTCTAACACTTAATTATTTGTAGTAAAATGGATTTTGCAATCTTAAACTTATATCTGGATTGTTGAATTGTTTATCGTCAATGAGACAATATAAAGATCGGGGGCTAATTGAAACTGTTTTATAATGGTTTTAGCTTTAATGCTGATTTTGTTCTACTAGAAACTTAAATCTTCGTTGTATATGCCAAATTGGCTTATAAGAGAATAACGTAATGCATAATAAAAAACAGATAAACTGAACAAGAAAATGTAACTCTAATACTCTTTATTATATAAAAGTATCATTGGCTTTTAACATTAAGCTTATATCTTAAAATAACTTTAGGAAGATTTTTAAATAATACATTATAAATTCTCTTTCATCTTTTTCACGTGCACAAATATGAGTAAAAAATGACTGAGTATCTTTCTCGAGAATTAGTTTGTAATTCTCAAATAATTCAATATGTGATATTCTTTTTGATATAACATATAACAAATATGATTAAATCTTGTTTTGAAAAGTATATCAAATTATTATCTCGAAACCCCAAATTAATATTCCTATACAATGAGAAAACCTAAATGTGATAAAGAAATGAAAACTCTTCAAATTTATAATTCGAGTAATCACTAGTTGGACTCATTTAGCAAATTAGTTGATAATCCTCTTTTACAAGATAACATTCTTCCACATGTAAATCAAATGATCATTAACATAATGTTTTTGAAGCCATTGTTATTTATTTTACATTAAAAGAATAAAATATTATAATTAAAAATTAAGTATCTGACTATAATTTGAATCAACATATATTGTTATCACGATTGTACTACATTACTAGACATACTGGTAACAATTAAATTTCTTTTTAGTGTAAAATTTTTTAATCTAAAAATATCAATTTTAAGAATACATTATATAAAAATAATCTAATAAATCAGACATATTACAAATCTATTATGATATAATTCACATTATATTAAAAGATTTTAAACTTTTTATGTTTTTAATACGCATCAAACTGTCATTATATTATCGATCTAAACAAAGAAAGTTAAGCTAAGTATTGGTAAAGAAATTTTAATAAATTTTTAACAAAGAGTGTTTGATAATTTAGTATTTCATTTTCTCATCAAAATTTTCGAGCATCACTTTGTTATTTAGTATCGTGTGCTTAAGGAAACTAAATTTTTAAATTAACTTTTAAAAATAGAAGTCCTCAAGGTTAATTTGATAAGCGCATACTTTATTGAGCATTTATAAAAAAATATTTCAAATTTATACTTTTATGTAAAATGATATATTTATTATTCAATAATAATAATTACTATTCGAATGGAATAGTTAACTTTTAAGCAATTACATTACCATATGATGATTCTCTTATTTTCAACATATTTAACAGAAATGTTTTTTTTAGTTTCCTATATTACAAGATGCACTTGAGTTTAGTTATAGAATTTTTATTTCTTGCACCATTTGATTAAACCAGGTTAGTGGATAACGATTTTTTCACTTTACAAAACCAAGATAAAAAATAGGCTAACAAATTACTCCAAAAGTGGTTAGTAATTAAAATAAGCATTTGTGTAATTATCTAAAATATTTTTTATTTTTCATTAAAGATTATTTTTCTTCCTTGACATCACCTTGAATTCATCACTTTATGTTTAATATTTAGATAATTATTTATATCATAAGATCATACACAATGTCATATCTAAACAAAATATGATAAGATACGTAACTTAGTAATAAATACCATATCTTCTGATATGGTAAAATTTATATAGTTAAAAGGAAGGTCGTGACATGTTTAGTCGAGTCTGCACCACCATTAAATATCTTTAAGATTGGTAATCAAACATATTGATAAATTTTTTAATATTAGAAACTTCATATTTAAATTAAATTATTAGTTTATATTTTTTGAAGCAAATTTATAGTATTATAAAATTTTAAATTATACATCATTGTATTTATATTAATATGTAAAAAAATTTTATTTTTTAAAATTTCTTTTCTTTCCTTGACACCACCTTAAATTCATCACATTATATTTAATATTGAGATAATTATTTATTTTATAACATCATACATAATATCATATCTTAAAAAATATTTGATAAGACCCATATATTAGTAATAGATTGCATATTATATGATATTCGAGAATTTATATATTTAAAAGGAAGGACGAGATATGTTTAGTCGAGTCTGCACCGCCATTAAATATCTCCAAGATTGGTAATAAACATAATGATAAATTCATTTGAATATTTTATATAAACAGAGATTGGCCCATGGTAAGGTTGAATAGACAATTACCCATGGTTAAATAAAACTCTAAATAAATATCTTCTAAGCATTGGTCTTTCTATGGTAGTTCTGTTTGGAGTGTGTATTATTTGAATATACAACAACTTAAGTGAATTCACAACATAATATAAGATGATTGAATGCAAAAATTTGAGCATTAGAAAAGTGATATTGAATATAAGAATTTGAATCAAATTACATAAGCCATATAATATAAGTTCTAAAAGGGGTAAAAATGACTTCTCTCATGACTATGGTTAACTTGTTATGTTAACATGCTTTAATGTGACGTACCTTAGAGTAACACCACAGGAAGATCGTTTCAATAACAATCTTAAGAACCTCACAATACTGACGGCTCTCAAGACATCATGCAATGATGATCTCCATCCTGACTAGGCCCCCTGCCTCCCCTCTCAAACCCGTTAGTACAAATATTTACAAAATATGTGCTATAGTGTACACTTTTTCCTATGTCTCATATATCAAATTATTTTTGATATACACATATCTTTATGTTTTCTATGTAATAAATCATAGTATCATTCAAGAATCATCTTTGAAATATAATATTATATAACCGAGTAATCAAGCGTTTTCATAGATTGTATAGTTTCATTAAAATCATTTTATTGAAGGCTTTATAAACTTTAGACATGAAAGGATACATAAAAATTATGCCCTTATCAAATTTTCTTTTATTTTATTTTTATTATTCATGGAGTAATAATAAAGCATAGGATACAATGTAATGATAATATAATAATGCATTACAATTTATATCAAAAAATATAAAGAAAAATAACTTAATAATTGAATGGGTGATGAGGAGCGTAAACAGGTTTAAGGGCAGGCGAGAAGATAAAAGGTTTAACTTCTAATGGTTTACTGTCATCACCAACTAGAGCTTCTTTGATAGTAGTGGCTAAAAACCATAAGTAACTCAAGTTAATGAAATATTTTTAAACTAAAAGAAAAATCATATAAATCTTTACAATAAAGGAAAGCAACTAAAACATAAATTAATATATCAAAATTAATAAAATAAATAAATTATTTAGTAACATGGACAATAACCAAAGATAATTTTCTACTCTTACTATTACATGCATAGTTCTCATCTTATAAAACTTACTATCACTTATCCTTCGTTTCAATTTTAAAACTACAATGATGGTAGAAAGCATGTTATTCCAAATTCTAAAGGGAATTGGAGAAAAATTGTTGCTGAACTAAAATTTTAGTCAACTTTTCTAGAGCAAAAGATGATGTGAGAGCAATCTCTTCAGATGCTACAATAAAAACTTGAATTGTAATCAAAAGAAGAAAGATTGCTAGGCTGACGAGGAGTTGCTTTTTAGTCATGATAGTTTAACACTTAATTATTTGTAGTAAAATGGATTTTACAATCTTAAACTTATAGCTGGATTGCGAAATTGTTTATCGTCAATGAGACAATATAAAGAACCAGAGCTAATTGAAACTGTTGCATTATGGTTTTAGCTTTAATACTAACTCTGTTCTACTAAAAACATAAATCTTCGTTGTATATGCCAAATTGCCTTATAAGAGAATAGCGTATTTCATGATAAAAAAATAAAGACAAACTGAAAAAGAAAATATAACCCTAATACTCTTTATTATATAAAAGTATCATTGGCTTTTAACATTATGCTTATATATTAAAATCACTTTAGGAAGATTTTTAAATAATACATTAAAAATTCTCTTTCATCTCTTTCATGTGCACAAATATGAGTAAAAAATGAATGAGTATACTTCTAGAGAATTAGTTAGTAATTCTCGAATAATTCAAATGTGATACTCTTTTCGATATAACATATAACAATATGATTAAATCTTATTTTGAAAAGTACATCAAATTATTATCTCAAAACCCCAAATTAGTATTCCTATACATTGAGAAAACCTAAATGTGACAAAGAAATGCATACTCTTAAAATTTAATTTCAGTAATCACTAGTTTGCCTCATTTAGCAAATTAGTTGATAATCCTCTTTTATAAGGTAAGAGTCTTCTAAATTTAAATCAAATGATCTTTAACATAACCTTTTTGAAGCCATTGGTATTTATTTTAATTAAAAAATAAAATATTAAAATTAAAGATTAAGTATCTGACTATAATTTGAATCGACATATATTTTATCATGATTGTACTACATTACGAGACATACTTGCAACAATTAAATTTCTTTTAGAGTAAAAGTTTTGGATATAAAAATATCAATTTTAAGAATACATTATATAAAATAATCTAATAAATCAAACATATTAAAAATCTAGTATGATATAATTTACATTATATTAAAATACCTTAAACTGTTATTTGTTTTTAATACGCATCATACTGTCACTATATTACTGATCTAAACGAAAGGAAGTAAAGCAAAGTATTGGTAAGGAAATTTTAATAAATATTTAGCAAAGAGTGTTTGATATTTTAGTATTTCATTTTCTCATCAAAATTTCCGAGCATCGCTTTGTTATTTAATATCGTGTGCTTAAGTACAATAAATTTTTAAATTAACTTTTAAAAAAATGAGTCATCAAGGTTAATCTGATAAGCGCATACTTTATTGAGCATCTACAAATAAAACTATTTCATATTTATACTATTATGTAAAATGATATATTTATTGTTCAATAATAATAATTACTATTTGAATGGAATAGTTATCTTTTAATCAATTACATTAATATATGATGATTCTCTTATTTTCTACATATTTAATAGATATGTTATTTTTAGTTTTGTATATTACAAGATGCATTTGAGTTTAGTTATAGAATTTTTATTTCTTGCAACATTTGATTAAACCAGGTTAGTGTATAACAATTTTTAACTTTACAAAACCATGATTAAAAATAGGCTAACAAATTACTCTAAAAGTGGTTAAGTGATGTAATTTGAATCAAATTAGATAAACCATATAATTTGAGTACTAAAATGGGCAAAAAGGACTTCCTCTTATGAGTATAGTTAACTAGTTGTGTTAACATGCTTTAAGGTGACATAACTTAGAGTAACACTACAGGGAGATCCCTTCAATAACAATATCAAGAACCTTATAATACTGACGGCTCTCAAGTCATCATGTAACGATGATCTCCATCCTGACTAGTGCCCCCTGCCTCCCCTCTCAAACCCGTTGGTACAAATATTTATAAATCATGTGCTATTGTGTACACTTTTTCCTATGTTACATATATCAAATTATTTTTTATATATAAATATATATTTTTGTTTTCGAGATAATAAATCTTGGTATCATTCAAGAATCATCTTTGAAATAAAATACTACATAACCGAATAATCAAGCGTTTTCTTAGATTGTCTAGTTTCACTAAAATCATTTTATTGAAGGTTTTATACACTTTATATATTAAAGGATAAACAAAAATTATGCCATTATCAAAAAAAAATTATTTATTTATTATTATTCCTGAAGTAATAACAAAGCATAGGATACAATGTAATGATAATATAATAATATATTACAATGTATTTCCAAAAATATCAAGAAAAATAACTTAATAATTGAATGGGTGATGAGGAGGGTAAACAGGTTTAAGGGCAGGTGAGAAGATAAAAGGTTTAACTTCAAATGGTTCGCTGCCATCACCAACTAGAGCCTCTTTGATAGCACTGGCTAAAAAACATATGTTACTCAAGTTAATGAAATATTTTTAAACTAAAAGAAAATTCATATAAATCTTTACAATAAAGGAAACCAACTAAAACAAAGATTAATATATCAAAATTAATAAAAGAAATAAATTATTTAGTAACATGGACAATAGCCAAAGATAATTTTCTACTCCTACTATTACATGCATGGTTCTCATCTTATTAAACTTACTATCACTTATCCTTAGTTTTAGTTTCCAAACTACAATGATGGTAGCAAGCATGTTATTCCAAATTCTAAAGGCAATTGGAGAAAAATTGTTGCTGACCTAAAATTTTAGTCAATTCTTCTAGAGCAAAAGATGATGTGGGAGCAATCTCTTCAGATGCTATAATAGAAACTTGAATTGTCATCAAAAGAAGGAAGATTGCCAGGCTGACGAGGAGTTGCTTTGTAGTCATAATAGTCTAACACTTAATTATTTGTAGTAAAATAGATTTTGCAATCTTAAATTTATATCTGGATTGTTGAATTGTTTATAGTCAATGAGACAATATAAAGATCGGGAGCTCATTGAAACTGTTGCATAATAGTTTTAGCTTTAATACTAACTTTGTTCTACAAGAAACTTAAATCTTCGTTGTATATGCCAAATTGCCTTATAAGAGAATAACGTATTTCATAATAGAAAATATAGACAAACTGAACACAAAAATGTAACCCTAATACTCTTTATTTGATAAAAGTATCATTGGCTTTTAACATTATGATTATATCTTAAAATCACTTTAGGATGATTTTTAAATAATACAATAGAAATTCTCTTTCATCTCTTTCACGTGCACAAATATGAGTAAAAACTGAATGAGTATCTTTCTAGAGAATTAGTTAGTAATTCTCAAATAATTCAGTATGTGATGATACTCTTTTTGATATAACATATAACAAATATGATTAAATATTATTTTAAAAAGTATATCAAATTATTATCTCGTAACCCCAAATTAGTATTCCTATACAATGAGAAAAACTAAATGTGATAAAGAAATGAAAACTCTTAAAATTTGTAATTCGAGTAATCACTAGTTTGACTCATTTATCTAATTAGTTGATAATCCTCTTTTACAATATAACATTCTTCCAAATTTAAATCAAATGATCATTACCATAATGTTTTTGAAGCCATTGTTATTTATTATATATTAAAAGAATAAAATATTATAATTAAACATTAAGTATCTCACTATAATTTGAATGAACATATATTGTTATCATGATTGTACAACAATAATAGACATACTTGTAACAATTACATTTCTTTTTAGTGTAAAATTTTTTAATCTAAAAATATATATTTTAAGAATACATTATATAAAAATAATCTAATAAATCAGACATATTAAAAATCTAGTATGATATAATTCACATTATATTAAAATATCATAAACTTTTTTATGTTTTTAATACCTATCAAACTATTATTATATTATCGATCTAAACCAAAGGAAGTTAAGCCAAGTATCGGTAAAGAAATTTTAATAAATTTTTAGCAAAGAGTGTTTGATATTTTAGTATTTCGTTTTCTTATCAAAGTTTTCCAACATCACTTTGTTATTTAATATCATGTGTTTAAGTACACTAAATTTTTAAATTAACTTTTAAGAAAACGAAGTCCTCAAGGTTAATTTGATAAGT
This sequence comes from Ensete ventricosum, assembly GCA_029747655.1. NCBI lineage: Eukaryota > Viridiplantae > Streptophyta > Magnoliopsida > Zingiberales > Musaceae > Ensete > Ensete ventricosum. The sequence continues at coordinate 19,649,891 of JAQQAF010000008.1, read as the reverse complement.
GCATACTTTATTGAGCATTTATAAATAAAATATTTCATATTTATACTATTATGTAAAATGATATATTTATTATTCAATAATAATAATTACTATTCGAATGGAATAGTTATCTTTTAAGCAATTACATTACCATCTGATGATTCTCTTATTTCCTAAATATTTAATAGATATGTTATTTTTAGTTTTCTATATTACAAGATAGACTTGAGTTTAGTTATAAAATTTTTATTTCTTGCACCAGTTGATTAAACCAGGTTTGTGTATAACAATTTTTTCACTTTACAAAAACAAGATAAAAAATAGGTTAACAAATTCCTCAAAAAGTGGTTAAGGGAAGCAAATATTTGAATCTTCATATTGAAATTAAATTATTAGTTTATATTTTTTGAAGTAAATTTATAGTATTATAAAATTTTATATTATACATCATTGCATTTGTTTAAATATCTAAAATACTTTTTATTTTCCATTAAATATTCTTTTTCTTCCTTGACATCACCTTGAATTCATCTCTTTATGTTTAATATTTAGATAATTATTTATGTCTTAAGATCATACACAATGTCATATCTAAACAAAATATGATAAGATACGTAACTTAGAAATAAATACCATATCATCTGATATGGTAGAATTTATATAGTTAAAAGGAAGGTCGTGACATGTTTAGTCGAGCCTGCACCACTATTAAAGATATCCAAGATTGGTAATCAAACATAAGGATAATTTTTTTTATATTAGAAACTTCACATTTAAATTAAATTATTAGTTTATATTTTTTGAAGCAAATTTATAGCGTTATAAAATTTTAACTTAGACATCATTGTATTTATGTAAATATCCAAAATATTTTTATTTTTTAAAAAGATTCTTTTCTTTCCTTGACATCACCTTAAATTCATCACATTATATTTAATATTTAGATAATTATTTATGTTATAATATCATATCTTAAAAAATATATGATAAGATCCATATTTTAGTAATAGATAACATATCATATGATATGCTAAAATTTATATATTTAAAAGGAAGGTCGGGACATATTTAGTGGAGTCTGCACCACCATTAAATATCTCCAAGATTGGTAATCAAATATAAGGATAAATTCTTTTGAATATTTTTTATAAACGGAGATTGGCCTATGGTAAGGTTGGCTAGACCATTATCCATGGCTAAATAAAACTCTAAACAAATATCTTCTAAGAATTGGTCTTTCTATTGTAGTCATATAGGGTGTATTATGTGAATACACAACAATTCAAGTGAATGCATAATATAATATAAGATGATTGAATGCAAAAGTTTGAGGATTAGAGAAGTGATATTAAACATTAGAATTTGAATCAAATTTGGTGAGCCATAAAATATGAGTTCTAAAAGGGGCAAAAATGACTTCCTCTTATGACTATGGTTAAGTTGTTGTGTTAACATGCTTTAAGGTGACATACCTTAGAGTAACACTACACGAAGATCCCTTCAATAACAATCCCAACAAACTTATAATATTGACGTCTCTCAAGACATCATGCAATGATGATCTCCATCCTGACTAGTTCCCCCTGCCTCCCCTCTCAAACCCGTTGGTACAAATATTTACAAAACATGTGCTATTGTGTATACAAAGATGATGTGAGAACAATCTCTTCGGATGCTACAATAAAAACTTGAATTGTCATCAAAAGAAGGAAGATTGCTAAGCTGACGAGGAGTTGCTTTGTAGTCATGATAGTCTGACACATAATTATTTGTAGTAAAATGGATTTTAAAATCTTAAACTTATATCTGGATTGTTGAATTGTTTATCGTCAATGAGACAATATAAAGATCGGGAGCTAATTGAAACTGTTGCATAATGGTTTGAGCTTTAGTACTGACTTTGTTCTACTTGAAACTTAAATCATCGTTGTATATGTCAAAGTGCCTTATATGAGAATAACGTATTTCATAATAAAAAATATAGACAAACTGAACAAGAAAATGTAACCCTAATACTCTTTATTATATAAAAATATCATTGGCTTTTAACATTCTGCTTATATCTTAAAATCACTTTAAGAAGATTTTTAAATAATACATTAGAAATTCACTTTCATCTCATTCACGTGCACAAATATAAGTAAAAAATGAATGAGTGTCATTATAGAGAATTAGTTAGTAATTCTCGAATAATTCAGTATGTGATACTCTTTTTGATATAATATATAACAAATATGATTAAATCTTATTTTGAAAAGTATATCAAATTATTATCTCGAAACCCCAAATTAGTATTACTATACAATGAGAAAACCTAAATGTAATAAAGAAATGAAAACTCTTAAAATTTATAATTCGAGTAATCACTAGTTTGACTCATTTAGCAAATTAGTTGATAATCCTCTTTTACAAGATAACATTCTTCCAAATTTAAATCAAATGATCATTAACATAATGTTTTTTAAGCCATTGTTATTTATTTGTATTAAAAGAATAAAATATTATAATTCAAGATTAAGTATCTGACTATAATTTGAATCGACATATATTGTTATCACAATTGTACTACATTACTAGACATACTTGCAACAATTAAATTTCTTTTTAGAGTAAAATTTTTGAATCTAAAAATATCAATTTTAAGAATAGATTATATAAAAATAATCTAATAAATCAGACATATTAAAAATCTAGTATGATATAGTTCACATTATATTAAAATACCTTAAACTTTTATTTATTTTTAATATGCATCAAACTGTCACTATATTATCGATCTAAACCAAACGAAGTTAAGCCAAGTATCGGTATGGAAATTTTAATAAAATTTTAGTAAAGAGTGTTTTATATTTTAGTATTTCTTTTTCTCATCAAAATTTTCGAGCATCACTTTGTTATTTAATATCGTGTGCTTAAGTACACTAAAATTTTAAATTAACTTTTAAAAAAAGAAGTCCTGAAGGTTAATTTGATAAGCGCATACTTTATTGAGCATTTATAAATAAAAATATTTCATATTTATACTATTATGTAAAATGATATATTTATTATTAAATAATAATAATTACTATTCGAATGGAATAGTTATCTTTTAAGCAATTACATTACCATCTGATGATTCTCTTATTTTCTACATATTTAATAGATATGTTAATTTTAGTTTTCTATATTACAAGATGCACTTGAGTTTAGTTATAAAAATTTTATTTATTGCACCATTTGATTAAACCAGGTTAGTGGATAACAATTTTTTCACTTTACAAAACCAAGATAAAAAATAGTCTAACAAATTACTCCAAAAGTGGTTAAGTGATGTAAATATTAGAATCTTCATATTGAAATTAAATTATTAGTTTATATTTTTTGAAGTAAATTTATAGTATTATAAAATTTTATATTATACATCATTGCATTTGTTTAAATATCTAAAATATTTTTTATTTTTCATTAAAGATTCTTTTTCTTCCTTGACATCACCTTGAATTCATCACTTTATGTTTAATATTTAGATAATTATTTATGTCATAAGATCATACACAATGTCATATCTAAACAAAATATGATAAGATACGTAACTTAATAATAAATATCATATCTTCTGATATGGTAGAATTTATATAGTTAAAAGGAAGGTCGTGACATGTTTAGTCGAGTCTGCATCACCATTAAATATCTTTAAGATTGGTAATCAAACATAATGATAATTTTTTAATATTAAAATCCTAATATTTAAATTAAATTATTAGTTTATATTTTTTGAAGTAAATTTATAGTATTATAGAATTTAAATTATACATCATTGTATTTGTGTAAATATCTAAAATACTTTTTATTTTTTAAAAAAGATTCTTCTCTTTCCTTGACATCACCTTAAATTCATCATATTATATTTAATATTTAGATAATTATTTCTCTTATAATATCATAAATAATATCATATCTTAAAAAAATATATGATAAGATCCATATTTTAGTAATAGGTAGTATATCATATGATATGCACCACTATTAAATATCTCCAAGATTGGTAATCAAACATAAGGTTAAATTCTTTTGAATAATTTATATAAACGGAGTTTGGCCCATGGTAAGGTTGGATAGACCATTACCCATGACTAAATAAAACTCTAAACAAATATCTTTTAAGCATTGATTTTTCTATTATAGTTGTGTGTGGAGGGCATATTATGTGAATATACAACAATTCAAGTGAATGCACAATATAATATAAAGAGTATCCTTCTAGAGAATTAGTGAGTAATTCTCGAATAATTCAATATGTGATACTCCTTTTGATATAACATATAACAAATATGATTAAATCGTATTTTGAAAAGTACATCAAATTATTATCTCGAAACCCCAAATTAGTATTATAGTGAGAAAACCTATAAAGATTAAGTATCTGACTATAATTTGAATCCACATATATTGTTACCACGATTGTACTACATTACTAGACATACTTGCAACAATTAAATTTCTTTTTAGAGTAAATTTTTTTATTATAAAAATATCAATTTTAAGAATAGATTATATAAAAATAATCTAATAAATTAGACATATTAAAAATCTAGTATGATATAATTCACAATATATTAAAATACCTTAAACTTTTATTTATTTTTAATACGTATCAAACTGTCACTATATTATCGATCTAAACCAAAGGAAGTTAAGCCAAGTATCGGTAAAGAAATTTTAATAAATATTTAGCAAAGAGTGTCTGATATTTTAGTATTTCGTTTTCTCATCAAAATTTCCGAGCATCGCTTTGTTATTTAATATCGTGTGCTTAAGTACACTAAATTTTTAAATTAACTTTTAAAAGAATGAGTCATCAAGGTTAATCTGATAAGCTCATACTTTATTGAGCACCTATAAATAAAAATATTTCATATTTATACTATTATGTAAAATGATATATTTATTGTCCGATAATAATAATTACTATTTGAATGGAATAGTTATCTTTTAAGCAATTACATGACTATATGATGATTCTCTTATTTTCTACCTATTTAATTGATATGTTATTTTTAGTTTTGTATATTACAAGATGTATTTGAGTTTAGTTATAGAATTTTTATTTCTTGCACCATTTGATTAAACCAGGTTAGTGTATAACAATTTTTTCACTTTACAAAACCAAGATAAAAAATAGGCTAACAAGTGAAATTAAATTATTAGTTTATATTTTTTGAAGTAAATTTATAGTATTAGAAAATTTTATATTATACATCATTGCATTTGTGTAAATATCTAAAATATTGTTTATTTTTCATTAAAGATTCTTTTTCTTCCTTGACATCACCTTTAATTCATCACTTTATATTTAATATTTAGATAATTATTTATGTCATAAGATCATACACAATGTCATATCTAAACAAAATATGATAAGATACGTAACTTAGTAATAAATACCATATCTTCTTATATGCTTATATCTTAAAATCACTTTAGGAAGATTTTTTTAAAATAAAACATTATAATAGAAAATAACATATTTCATAATAGAAAATATAGACAAACTGAACACGAAAATGTAACCCTAATACTCTTTATTTTATAAAAGTATCATTGGCTTTTAACATTATGATTATATCTTAAAATCACTTTAGGATGATTTTTAAATAATACATTAGAAATTCTCTTTCATCTCTTTCATGTGCACAAATATGAGTAAAAAGTGAATGAGTATCTTTCTAGAGAATTAGTTAGTAATTCTCGAATAATTCAATATGTGATGCTCTTTTTGATATAACATATAACAAATATGTTTAAATCTTATTTTGAAAAGTACATCAAATTATTATCTCAAAAACTCAAATTAGTATTTCTATACAATGAGAAAAACTAAATGTGATAAAGAAATGAAAACTCTTAAAATTTATAATTCGAGTAATCACTAGTTGGACTCATTTAGCAAATTAGTTGATAATCCTCTTTTACATGATAACATTCTTCCACATGTAAATCAAATGATCATTATTTGATTTACATAATAATGATCATTTGATTTACATGTAACTCTAATACGTATTTCATAATAAAAAATATAGACAAACTGAACAAGAAAATGTAACTCTAATACTCATTATTATATAAAAGTATCACTGGCTTTTAACATTAGGCTTATATCTTAAAATAACTTTAGGAAGATTTTTAAATAATACATTAGAAATTCTCTTTCATCTTTTTCACGTGCACAAATATGAGTAAAATATGACTGAGTTTCTTTCTCGAGAATTAGTTAGTAATTCTCTAATAATTCAATATGTGATACTCTTTTTGATATAATATATAACAAATATGATTAAATCTTGTTTTGAAAAGTATATCAAATTATTATCTCAAAACCCCAAATTAGTATTTCTATACAATGAGAAAACCTAAATGTGATAAAGAAATGAAAACCCTTAAAATTTATAATTCGAGTAATCACTAGTTGGACTCATTTAGCAAATTAGTTGATAATCCTCTTTTACATGATAACATTCTTCCACATGTAAATCAAATGATCATTAACATAATGTTTTTGAAGCCATTGTTATTTATTTTATATTAAAAGAATAAAATATTATAATTAAAGATTAAGTATCTGACTATAATTTGAATCGACATATATTGTTATCATGATTGTACTACATTACTAGACATACTTGTAACAATTAAATTTCTTTTTAGTGTAAAATTTTTGAATCTAAAAATATCAATTTTAAGAATACATTATATAAAAATAATCTAATAAATCAGACATATTAAAAATCTAGTATGATATAATTCACATTATATTAAAAGATTTTAAACTTTTTATGTTTTTAATACGCATCAAACTGTCATTATATTATCGATCTAAACAAAGAAAGTTAAGCCAAGTATTGGTAAAGAAATTTTAATAAATTTTTAGCAAAGAGTGTTTGATAATTTAGTATTTCATTTTCTCATCAAAATTTTCGAGCATCACTTTGTTATTTAATATCGTGTGCTTAAGTACACTAAATTTTTAAATTAACTTTTAAAAATAGAAGTCCTCAGGGTTAATTTGATAAGCACATACTTTATTGAGCATTTATAAAAAAAAATTTCATATTTATACTTTTATGTAAAATGATATATTTATTATTCAATATGTAAAACAATTTTTTCACTTTACAAAACCAAGATAAAAAATAGGCTAACAAATTACTCCAAAAGTGGTTAAGTGATGTAAATATTAGAATCTTCATATTGAAATTTACTTATTAGTTTATATTTTTTTGAAGTAAATTTATAGTATTATAAAATTTTATATTATACATCATTGCATTTGTGTAAATATCTAAAATATTTTTTATTTTTCTTTAAAGATTCTTTTCCTTCCTTAAAATCACATTGAATTCATCACTTTATTTTTAATATTTAGATAATTATTTATGTCATAAGATCAAACACAAAGTCATATCTAAAAAAAATATGATAAGATACATAACTAAGTAATAAATACAATGTCTTCTGATATGGTAGAATTCATATAGTTAAAAGGACGGTCATGACATGTTTAGTCGAGTCTGCACCACCATTAAATATCTCTAAGTTTGGTAATCAAATATAAGGATAATTTTTTTTAATATTAGAATCTTCATATTTAAATTAAATTATTAGTTTATATTTTTTGACAAAAAATTTATTATATTATAAAATTTTAAATTATACATCATTGTATTTGTGCAAATATCTAAAATATTTTTTATTTTTAAAAAAGATTCTTTTCTTTCCTTGACATCACCTTAAATTCATCACATTATATTTAATATTTAGATAATTATTTATGTTATAACATCAGACATAATATCATATCTTAAAATAATATATGATAAGATCCATATATTAGTAAATATAACATATCATATGATATGCTAGAATTTATATTTTAAAAGGAAGTTCGGTACATGTTTAGTCGAGTCTTCACCACCATTAAATATCTCCAAGATTAGTAATCATACATAAGGATAAATTCTTTTGAATATTTTATATAAACGGAGATAGGCCCATGGTAAGGTTGGCACGATCATTACCCATGGCTAAATAAAAATGTAAACAAATATCTTCTAAGCATTGGTCTTTCTATTGTAGTTGTGTCTGGAGGGCGTATTATGTGAATACACAACAATTCAAGTGAATGCACAATATAATATAAGATGATTGAATCCAAAAGTTTGAGGATTAGAAAAGTGATATTAAACTTTAGAATTTGAATCAAATTAGATGAGCCATATAATATGAGTTCTAAAAGGGGCAAAAAGGACTTCCTCTTATGACTATGGTTAAGTTGTTGTGTTAACATGCTTTAATGTGACGTACCTTAGAGTAACAGTACAGGAAGATCCCTTCAATAACAATCTTAAGAACCTTACAATACTGACGACTCTCAAGACATCATGTAATAATGATCTCCATCCTGACTAATGCCCCCTGCCTCCCCTCTTAAACCCGTTGGTACAAATATTTACAAAATATGTGCTATTTTGTATAGTTTTTCCTTTGTCTCGTATATCAAATTATTTTTTATATACACATATATATTTATTTCTAGATAATATATCATGGTATCATTCAAGAATCACTTTTAAAATATAATATTATATGACTGAGTAATCAAACATTATCGTAGATTGTATAGTTTCGTTAAAATCATTTAATTGAAGGCTTTATACACATTAGACATGAAAGGATACACAAAAATTATACCCTTATCAAATTTTATTTTATTTATTTAATATTATTCATAGAGTAATAACAAAGCATAGGGTACAATGTAATGATAATATAATAATACATTATAATTTATTTCCAAAAATATAAAGAAAAATAACTTAACAATTGAATGGGTGATGAGGAGGGCAAACAGGTTTAAGGGTAGGCGAGAAGATAAAAGGTTTAACTTTAAATGGTTCACTATCATCACCAACTAGAGCCTCTTTGATAGCAGTGGTTAAACACATAAGTAACTCAAGTTAATGAAATATTTTAAACTAAAAGAATAATCATATAAATCCTTACAATAAAGGAAACCAACTAAAGCATAGATTAATATAACAAAATTAATAAAAGAAATAAATTATTTAGTAACATGGACAATAGCCAAAGATAATTTTCTACTCCTACTATTACAGGCATGGTTCTCATCTTATAAAACTTACTATCACTTATCCTTAGTTTCAGTTTCAAAATTACAATGATGGTAGCAAGCGTGTTATTCCAAATTCTAAAGACAATTGGAGAAAAATTGTTGTTGATCTAAAATTTTAGTCAACTCTTCTAGAACAAAAGATGATGTGGGAGCAATCTCTTCAGATGCTACAATAGAAACTTGAATTATCATCAAAAGAAGGAAGATTGCTAGGCTGACGAGGAGTTGCTTTGTAGTCATGATAGTCTAACACTTAATTAATTGTAGTAAAATGGATTTGGCAATTTTAAACATATATCTGGATTGTTGAATTGCTTATCGTCAATGTAACAATATAAAGATCGAAAGCTAATTTAAACTGTTGCATAATGGTTTTAGCTTTAATACTGATTTTGTTCTACTAAAAACTTAAATCTTCGCTTTATATGCCAAATTGCCTTATAAGAGAATAACGTATTTCATAATAAAAAAATATACACAAACTGAACAAGAAAATGTAACCTAATACACTTTATTATATCAAAGTATCATTGCCTTTTAATATTATGGTTATATCTTAAAATCACTTTAGGAAGATTTTTAAATAATACATTAGAAATTCTCTTTCATCTCTTTCACGTGCACAAACATGAGTAAAAAATGAATGAGTATCCCTTTAGAGAATTAGTTAGTAATTCTCGAATAATTCAATATGTGATACTCTTTTTGATATAACAAATAACAAATATGATTAAATCTTATTTTGAAAAGTACATCAAATTATTATCTCGAAACCCCAAATTAGTATTCCTATACAATGAGAAAACCTAAATGTGATAAAGAAATGCAAACTCTTAAAATTTATAATTCGAGTAATGACTAGTTTGCCTCATTTAGCAAATTAGCTGATAATCCTCTTTTACAAGATAAGATTCTTCCAATTTTAAATCGAATGATCATTAACATAACCTTTTTGAAGCCATTGTAATTTATTTTTTATTAAAAGAATAAATTATTATAATTAAGGATTAAGTATCTGACTATAATTTGAATTAACATATATTGTTATCACGATTGTACTACATTACTAGACATACTTGCAACAATTAAATTAATTTTTAGTGTAAATTTTTTAATCTAAAAATATCAATTTTAAGAATATATTATAAAAAAACCTAATAAATCAGACATATTAAAAATCTAGTATGATATAATTCACATTATATTAAAATACCTTAAACTTTTATATGTTTTTAATACGCATCAAACTATCACTACATTATTGATCTAAACCAAAGGAAGTTAAGCTAGGTACCGTGTGCTTAAGTACACTACATTAATATCGTGTGCTTAAGTACACTAAATTTTTAAATTAACTTTTAAAAATAGAAGTCCTCAAGGTTAATTTGATAAGCACATACTTTATTGGGCATTTATAAAAAAATATTTCATATTTATACTTTTATGTAAAATGATATATTTATTATTCAATAATAATAATTACTATTCGAATGGAATAGTTATCTTTTAAGCAATTACATTACCATATGATGATTCTCTTATTTTCAACATATTTAACAGATATGTTATTTTTAGTTTCCTATATTACAAGATGCACTTGAGTTTAGTTATAGAATTTTTATTTCTTGCACCATTTGATTAAACCAGGTTAGTGGATAACAATTTTTCTCTTTAAAAAACCAACATAAAAAATATGCTAACAAATTACTCCGAAGTGGTTAGTAATGTAAATATTTGAATCTTCATATTGAAATTAAATTATTAGTTTATATTTTTTGAAGTAAATTTATAGTATTATAAAATTTTATATTATACATCATTGCATTTGTTTAAATATCTAAAATACTTTTTATTTTCCATTAAATATTCTTTTTCTTCCTTGACATCACCTTGAATTCATCACTTTATGTTTAATATTTAGATAATTATTTATGTCATAAGATCATACACAATGTCATATCTAAACAAAATATGATAAGATACGTAACTTAGAAATAAATACCATATCATCTTATATGGTAGAATTTATATTGTTAAAAGGAAGGTCGAGACATGTTTAGTCGAGTCTGCACCACCATAAAATATCTAAAAATTGGTAATCAAACATAAGTATAAAATTTTTTAATATTAGAATCTTCACATTTAAATTAAATTATTATTTTATATTTTTTGAAGCAAATTTATAGTATTATAAAATTATAAATTATACATCATTGTATTTGTGTAAATATCTTAAATATTGTTTATCTTTTAAAAAAGATTCTTTTCTTTCCTTGCATCACCTTAAATTCATCGTATTATATTTAATATTTATATAATTATTTACGTTATAACAACATACATAATATCATATCCTAAAAAAATATGATAAGATCAATATATTAGTAATAGATAGCATATCATATGATATGCAAGAATTTATTTATTTAAAAGGACGGTCGGGACATGTTTAGTCGAGTCTTCACCACCATTAAATATCTCCAAAATTGATAATCAAACATATGGATAAATTCTTTTGAATATTTCATATAAACGGTGATTGGCCCTTGGTAAGGTTGGCTAGACCATTACACATGACTAAATAAAACTCTAAACAAATATCTTATAAGCATTGGTCTTTCTATTGTAGTTGTGTCTGGAGGGCGTATTATGTGAATATACAAAAATTAAAGTGAATGCATAATATAATACAAGATTATTAAATATAAAAGTTTGAGGATTAGAAAAGTGATATTAAAACTAAGAATTTGAATCAAATTAGATAAGTCAAATAATATGAGTTCTAAAAGGGGCAAAATGGACTTCCTCTTATGACTATTGTTGACTTGTTGTGTTAACATGCTTTAAGGTGACATACCATAGAATAACACTACAGAAAGATCCCTTCAATAACAATCTCAACAACCTTATAATATTCACGGCTCTTAAGACGTCATGCAATGATAATCTCCATCATGACTAGTTCCCCCTGCCTCTCATCTCAAACCCGTTGCTATAAATATTTACAAAACATGTGCTATTGTGTACACTTTTTCCTATGCCTCATCTATCAAATTATTTTTGATATACATATATATATATATATATATATTTATTTTCTAGATAATAAATCCTGGTATCATTCAAGAATCATCATTGAAATATAATATTACATAACCGAGTAATCAAGTGTTTTCTTATATTGTATAGCTACACTAAAATCATTTTATTGAAGGTTTTATACACTTTAGATATGAAAGGATACACAAAAATTATGCCATTATCAAAATTTCTTTTATTTATTTATTATTATTCATGGAGTAATAACAAAGTATACGATACAATGTAATGATAATATAATAATACATTACAATTTATTTCCAAAAATATAAAAAAAAATAACTTAATAATTGAATGGGTGATGAGGAGGGTAAACAGGTTTAAGGGCAGGCGAGAAGATAAAAGGTTTAACTTCAAATGGTCCGCTGCCATCGCCAACTAGAGCCTCTTTGATAGCAGTGGCTAAAAAACATAAGTAACTCATGTTAATGAAATATTTTTAAACTAAAAAGAAAATCATATAAATCATTACAATAAAGGAAACCAACTAAAACATAGATAAATATATCAAAATTAATAAAATAACAAATTATTTAGTAACATGGACAATAGCCAAAGATAATTTTCTACTCCTACTATTACATGCATAGTTCTCATCTTATTAAACTTACTATCACTTATCCTTAGTTTTAGTTTCAAAACTACAATGATGGTAGCAAGCATGTTATTCCAAATTCTAAAGGCAATTGGAGAAAAATTATTGCTGACCTAAAATTTTAGTCAACTCTTCTAGAGCAAAAGATGATGTGGGAGCAATCTCTTCAGATGCTACAATAGAAACTTGAATTATCATCAAAAGAAGGAAGATTGCTAGGCTGACGAGGAGTTGCTTTGTAGTCATGATAGTCTAACACTTAATTATTTGTAGTAAAATGGATTTTGCAATCTTAAACTTATATCTGGATTGTTGAATTGTTTATCGTCAATGAGACAATATAAAGATCGGGGGCTAATTGAAACTGTTTTATAATGGTTTTAGCTTTAATGCTGATTTTGTTCTACTAGAAACTTAAATCTTCGTTGTATATGCCAAATTGGCTTATAAGAAAATAACGTATTGCATAATAAAAAACATAGATAAACTGAACAAGAAAATGTAACTCTAATACTCTATATTATATAAAAGTATCATTGGCTTTTAACATTAAGCTTATATCTTAAAATAACTTTAGGAAGATTTTTAAATAATACATTATAAATTCTCTTTCATCTTTTTCACGTGCACAAATATGAGTAAAAAATGACTGAGTATCTTTCTCGAGAATTAGTTTGTAATTCTGAAATAATTCAATATGTGATATTCTTTTTGATATAACATATAACAAATATGATTAAATCTTGTTTTGAAAAGTATATCAAATTATTATCTCGAAACCCCAAATTAATATTCCTATACAATGAGAAAACCTAAATGTGATAAAGAAATGAAAACTCTTCAAATTTATAATTCGAGTAATCACTAGTTGGACTCATTTAGCAAATTAGTTGATAATCCTCTTTTACAAGATAACATTCTTCCACATGTAAATCAAATGATCATTAACATAATGTTTTTGAAGCCATTGTTATTTATTTTATATTAAAAGAATAAAATATTATAATTAAAAATTAAGTATCTGACTATAATTTGAATCAACATATATTGTTATCACGATTGTACTACATTACTAGACATACTGGTAACAATTAAATTTCTTTTTAGTGTAAAATTTTTGAATCTAAAAATATCAATTTTAAGAATACATTATATAAAAATCATCTAATAAATCAGACATATTACAAATCTATTATGATATAATTCACATTATATTAAAAGATTTTAAACTTTTTATGTTTTTAATACGCATCAAACTGTCATTATATTATCGATCTAAACAAAGAAAGTTAAGCCAAGTATTGGTAAAGAAATTTTAATAAATTTTTAACAAAGAGTGTTTGATAATTTAGTATTTCATTTTCTCATCAAAATTTTCGAGCATCACTTTGTTATTTAGTATCATGTGCTTAAGGAAACTAAATTTTTAAATTAACTTTTAAAAATAGAAGTCCTCAAGGTTGATTTGATAAGCGCATACTTTATTGAGCGTTTATAAAAAATATTTCAAATTTATACTTTTATGTAAAATGATATATTTATTATTCAATAATAATAATTACTATTCGAATGGAATAGTTAACTTTTAAGCAATTACATTACCATATGATGATTCTCTTATTTTCAACATATTTAACAGAAATGTTTTTTTTAGCTTCCTATATTACAAGATGCACTTGAGTTTAGTTATAGAATTTTTATTTCTTGCACCATTTGATTAAACCAGGTTAGTGGATAACGATTTTTCTCTTTAAAAAACCAACATAAAAAATATGCTAACAAATTACTCCGAAGTGGTTAGTAATGTAAATATTTGAATCTTCATATTGAAATTAAATTATTAGTTTATATTTTTTGAAGTAAATTTATAGTATTATAAAATTTTATATTATACATCATTGCATTTGTTTAAATATCTAAAATACTTTTTATTTTCCATTAAATATTGTTTTTCTTCCTTGACATCACCTTGAATTCATCTCTTTATGTTTAATATTTAGATAATTATTTATGTCATAAGATCATACACAATGTCATATCTAAACAAAATATGATAAGATACGTAACTTAGAAATAAATACCATATCATCTGATATGGTAGAATTTATATTGTTAAAAGGAAGGTCGTGACATGTTTAGTCGAGTCTGCACCACCATAAAATATCTCAAAATTGGTAATCAGACATAAGTATAATTTTTTTAATATTAGAATCTTCATATTTAAATTAAATTATTAGTTTATATTTTTTGAAGCAAATTTATAGTATTATAAAATTTTAAATTGTACATCAATGAATTTGTGTAAATATCTAAAATATTTTTTATCTTTTAAAAAATATTCTTTTCTTTCCTTGACAATCACCTTAAATTCATCATATTATCTTTAATATTTATATAATTATTTATGTTATAACAACATACATAATATCATATCTTAAAAAAAAAAATGATGAGATCAATACATTAGTAATAGATAGCATATCATATGATATGCTAGAATTTATTTATTTAAAAGGACGGTCGGGACATGTTTAGTCGAGTCTTCACCACCATTAAATATCTCCAAAATTGATAATCAAACATATGGATAAATTCTTTTGAATATTTCATATAAACGGTGATTGGCCCTTGATAAGGTTGGCTAGACCATTACACATGACTAAATAAAACTCTAAACAAATATCTTATAAGCATTGATCTTTCTATTGTAATTGTGTCTGGAGGGCGTATTATGTGAATATACAAAAATTCAAGTGAATGCACAACATAAAATAAGATGATTAAATATAAATGTTTGAGGATTAGAAAAGTGATATTAAAAATAAGAATTTGAATCAAATTAGATAAGTCATATAATATGAGTTCTAAAAGGGGCAAAATGGACTTCCTCTTATGACTATTGTTGACTTGTTGTGTTAACATGCTTTAAGGTGACATACCATAGAATAACACTACAGAAAGATCCCTTCAATAATAATCTCAACAACCTTATAATATTCACGGCTCTTAAGACGTCATGCAATGATAATCGCCATCATGACTAGTTCCCCCTACCTCTCATCTCAAACCCGTTGGTATAAATATTTACAAAACATGTGCTATTGTGTACACTTTTTCCTATGTCTCATCTATCAAATTATTTTTGATATACATATATATATATATATATATATATATATATATTTATTTATTTTCTAGATAATAAATCATGGTATCTTTCAAGAATCATCATTGAAATATAATATTACATAACCGAGTAATCAAGTGTTTTCTTATATTGTATAGCTTCACTAAAATCATTTTATTGAAGGTTTTATACACTTTAGATATGAAAGGATACACAAAAATTATGCCATTATCAAAATTTCTTTTATTTATTTATTATTATTCATGGAGTAATAACAAAGTATACGATACAATGTAATGATAATATAATAATACATTACAATTTATTTCCAAAAATATAAAAAAAAATAACTTAATAATTGAATGGGTGATGAGGAGCGTAAACAGGTTTAAGGGCAGGCGAGAAGATAAAAGGTTTAACTTCTAATGGTTTACTGTCATCACCAACTAGAGCTTCTTTGATAGTAGTGGCTAAAAACCATAAGTAACTCAAGTTAATGAAATATTTTTAAACTAAAAGAAAAATCATATAAATCTTTACAATAAAGGAAAGCAACTAAAACATAAATTAATATATCAAAATTAATAAAATAAATAAATTATTTAGTAACATGGACAATAACCAAAGATAATTTTCTACTCTTACTATTACATGCATAGTTCTCATCTTATAAAACTTACTATCACTTATCCTTCGTTTCAATTTTAAAACTACAATGATGGTAGAAAGCATGTTATTCCAAATTCTAAAGGGAATTGGAGAAAAATTGTTGCTGAACTAAAATTTTAGTCAACTTTTCTAGAGCAAAAGATGATGTGAGAGCAATCTCTTCAGATGCTACAATAAAAACTTGAATTGTTATCAAAAGAAGAAAGATTGCTAGGCTGACGAGGAGTTGCTTTTTAGTCATGATAGTTTAACACTTAATTATTTGTAGTAAAATAGATTTTACAATCTTAAACTTATATCTGGATTGTGAAATTGTTTATCGTCACTGAGACAATATAAAGAACCAGAGCTAATTGAAACTGTTGCATTATGGTTTTAGCTTTAATACTAACTTTGTTCTACTAAAAACATAAATCTTCGTTGTATATGCCAAATTGCCTTATAAGAGAATAGCGTATTTCATGATAAAAAAATAAAGACAAACTGAAAAAGAAAATATAACCCTAATACTCTTTATTATATAAAAGTATCATTGGCTTTTAACATTATGCTTATATATTAAAATCACTTTAGGAAGATTTTTAAATAATACATTAAAAATTCTCTTTCATCTCTTTCATGTGCACAAATATGAGTAAAAAATGAATGAGTATACTTCTAGAGAATTAGTTAGTAATTCTCGAATAATTCAAATGTGATACTCTTTTCGATATAACATATAACAATATGATTAAATCTTATTTTGAAAAGTACATCGAATTCTTATCTCAAAACCCCAAATTAGTATTCCTATACATTGAGAAAACCTAAATGTGACAAAGAAATGCATACTCTTAAAATTTAATTTCAGTAATCACTAGTTTGCCTCATTTAGCAAATTAGTTGATAATCCTCTTTTATAAGGTAAGAGTCTTCTAAATTTAAATCAAATGATCTTTAACATAACCTTTTTGAAGCCATTGGTATTTATTTTAATTAAAAAATAAAATATTAAAATTAAAGATTAAGTATCTGACTATAATTTGAATCGACATATATTTTATCATGATTGTACTACATTACGAGACATACTTGCAACAATTAAATTTCTTTTAGAGTAAAAGTTTTGGATATAAAAATATCAATTTTAACAATACATTATATAAAATAATCTAATAAATCAAACATATTAAAAATCTAGTATGATATAATTTACATTATATTAAAATACCTTAAACTGTTATTTGTTTTTAATACGCATCATACTGTCACTATATTACTGATCTAAACGAAAGGAAGTAAAGCAAAGTATTGGTAAGGAAATTTTAATAAATATTTAGCAAAGAGTGTTTGATATTTTAGAATTTCATTTTCTCATCAAAATTTCCGAGCATCGCTTTGTTATTTAATATCGTGTGCTTAAGTACACTAAATTTTTAAATTAACTTTTAAAAAAAATGAGTCATCAAGGTTAATCTAATAAGCGCATACTTTATTGAGCATCTACAAATAAAAATATTTCATATTTATACTATTATGTAAAATGATATATTTATTGTTCAATAATAATAATTACTATTTGA
Source organism: Ensete ventricosum (assembly GCA_029747655.1). Classification (NCBI taxonomy): domain Eukaryota; kingdom Viridiplantae; phylum Streptophyta; class Magnoliopsida; order Zingiberales; family Musaceae; genus Ensete; species Ensete ventricosum. The sequence goes on along the minus strand of JAQQAF010000008.1, from coordinate 19,631,685 downwards.
ATGGAATAGTTATCTTTTAATCAATTACATTAATATATGATGATTCTCTTATTTTCTACATATTTAATAGATATGTTATTTTTAGTTTTGTATATTACAAGATGCATTTGAGTTTAGTTATAGAATTTTTATTTCTTGCAACATTTGATTAAACCAGGTTAGTGTATAACAATTTTTCACTTTACAAAACCATGATTAAAAATAGGCTAACAAATTACTCTAAAAGTGGTTAAGTGATGTAATTTGAATCAAATTAGATAAACCATATAATTTGAGTACTAAAATGGGCAAAAAGGACTTCCTCTTATGAGTATATTTAACTAGTTGTGTTAACATGCTTTAAGGTGACGTAACTTAGAGTAACACTACAGGGAGATCCCTTCAATAACAATATCAAGAACCTTATAATACTGACGGCTCTCAAGTCATCATGTAATGATGATCTCCATCCTGACTAGTGCCCCCTGCCTCCCCTCTCAAACCCGTTGGTACAAATATTTACAAAACATGTGCTATTGTGTACACTTTTTCCTATGTTACATATATCAAATTATTTTTTATATATAAATATATATTTTTGTTTTCGAGATAATAAATCTTGGTATCATTCAAGAATCATCTTTGAAATAAAATACTACATAACCGAGTAATCAAGCGTTTTCTTAGATTGTCTAGTTTCACTAAAATCATTTTATTGAAGGTTTTATACACTTTATATATTAAAGGATAAACAAAAATTATGCCATTATCAAAAAAAAATTATTTATTTATTATTATTCCTGAAGTAATAACAAAGCATAGGATACAATGTAATGATAATATAATAATATATTACAATGTATTTCCAAAAATATCAAGAAAAATAACTTAATAATTGAATGGGTGATGAGGAGGGTAAACAGGTTTAAGGGCAGGTGAGAAGATAAAAGGTTTAACTTCAAATGGTTCGCTGCCATCACCAACTAGAGCCTCTTTGATAGCACTGGCTAAAAAACATATGTTACTCAAGTTAATGAAATATTTTTAAACTAAAAGAAAATTCATATAAATCTTTACAATAAAGGAAACCAACTAAAACAAAGATTAATATATCAAAATTAATAAAAGAAATAAATTATTTAGTAACATGGACAATAGCCAAAGATAATTTTCTACTCCTACTATTACATGCATGGTTCTCATCTTATTAAACTTACTATCACTTATCCTTAGTTTTAGTTTCCAAACTACAATGATGGTAGCAAGCATGTTATTCCAAATTCTAAAGGCAATTGAAGAAAAATTGTTGCTGACCTAAAATTTTAGTCAATTCTTCTAGAGCAAAAGATGATGTGGGAGCAATCTCTTCAGATGCTATAATAGAAACTTGAATTGTCATCAAAAGAAGGAAGATTGCCAGGCTGACGAGGAGTTGCTTTGTAGTCATAATAGTCTAACACTTAATTATTTGTAGTAAAATAGATTTTGCAATCTTAAATTTATATCTGGATTGTTGAATTGTTTATAGTCAATGAGACAATATAAAGATCGGGAGCTCATTGAAACTGTTGCATAATGGTTTTAGCTTTAATACTGACTTTGTTCTACAAGAAACTTAAATCTTCGTTGTATATGCCAAATTGCCTTATAAGAGAATAACGTATTTCATAATAGAAAATATAGACAAACTGAACACAAAAATGTAACCCTAATACTCTTTATTTTATAAAAGTATCATTGGCTTTTAAAATTATGATTATATCTTAAAATCACTTTAGGATGATTTTTAAATAATACATTAGAAATTCTCTTTCATCTCTTTCACGTGCACAAATATGAGTAAAAACTGAATAGGTATCTTTCTAGAGAATTAGTTAGTAATTCTCAAATAATTCAGTATGTGATACTCTTTTTGATATAACATATAACAAATATGATTAAATATTATTTTAAAAAGTATATCAAATTATTATCTCGAAACCCCAAATTAGTATTCCTATACAATGAGAAAACCTAAATGTGATAAAGAAATGAAAACTCTTAAAATTTGTAATTCGAGTAATCACTAGTTTGACTCATTTATCTAATTAGTTGATAATCCTCTTTTACAATATAACATTCTTCCAAATTTAAATCAAATGATCATTAACATAATGTTTTTGAAGCCATTGTTATTTATTATATATTAAAAGAATAAAATATTATAATTAAACATTAAGTATCTCACTATAATTTGAACGAACATATATTGTTATCATGATTGTACAACAATAATAGACATACTTGTAACAATTACATTTCTTTTTAGTGTAAAATTTTTTAATCTAAAAATATATATTTTAAGAATACATTATATAAAAATAATCTAATAAATCAGACATATTAAAAATCTAGTATGATATAATTCACATTATATTAAAATATCATAAACTTTTTTATGTTTTTAATACGTATCAAACTATTATTATATTATCGATCTAAACCAAAGGAAGTTAAGCCAAGTATCGGTAAAGAAATTTTAATAAATTTTTAGCAAAGAGTGTTTGATATTTTAGTATTTCGTTTTCTTATCAAAGTTTTCCAACATCACTTTGTTATTTAATATCATGTGTTTAAGTACACTAAATTTTTAAATTAACTTTTAAGAAAACGAAGTCCTCAAGGTTAATTTGATAAGTGCATACTTTATTGAGCATTTATAAATAAAATATTTCATATTTATACTATTATGTAAAATGATATATTTATTATTCAATAATAATAATTACTATTCGAATGGAATAGTTATCTTTTAAGCAATTACATTACCATCTGATGATTCTCTTATTTCCTAAATATTTAATAGATATGTTATTTTTAGTTTTCTATATTACAAGATAGACTTGAGTTTAGTTATAAATTTTTTATTTCTTGCACCAGTTGATTAAACCAGGTTTGTGTATAACAATTTTTTCACTTTACAAAAACAAGATAAAAAATAGGTTAACAAATTCCTCAAAAAGTGGTTAAGGGAAGCAGATATTAGAATCATCATATTGAAATTAAGTTATTAGTTTATTTTTTTAAAGTAAATTTATAGTATTATAAAATTTTATATTATACATAATTACATTTGTGTAAATATCTAAAATATTTTTTATTTTTCATTAAAGATTATTTCCTTCCTTGACATCACCTTGAATTCATCACTTTATATTTAATATTTAGATAATTATTTATGTCATAGGATCATACACAATGTCATATTTTAAAAAAATATGATAAGATACATAACTTAGTAATAAATACCATATCTTCTAATATGGTAGAATCTATATAGTTAAAAGGAAGGTCGTGACATGTTTAGTCGAGTCTGCACCACTATTAAAGATATCCAAGATTGGTAATCAAACATAAGGATAATTTTTTTTATATTAGAAACTTCACATTTAAATTAAATTATTAGTTTATATTTTTTGAAGCAAATTTATAGCGTTATAAAATTTTAAATTAGACATCATTGTATTTATGTAAATATCCAAAATATTTTTATTTTTTAAAAAGATTCTTTTCTTTCCTTGACATCTCCTTAAATTCATCACATTATATTTAATATTTAGATAATTATTTATGTTATAATATCATAAATAATATCATATCTTAAAAAATATATGATAAGATCCATATTTTAGTAATAGATAACATATCATATGATATGCTAAAATTTATATATTTAAAAGGAAGGTCGGGACATATTTAGTGGAGTCTGCACCACCATTAAATATCTCCAAGATTGGTAATCAAATATAACGATAAATTCTTTTGAATATTTTTTATAAACGGAGATTGGCCTATGGTAAGGTTGGCTAGACCATTATCCATGGCTAAATAAAACTCTAAACAAATATCTTCTAAGCATTGATCTTTCTATTGTAGTCATATAGGGTGTATTATGTGAATACACAACAATTCAAGTGAATGCACAATATAATATAAGATGATTGAATGCAAAAGTTTGAGGATTAGAGAAGTGATATTAAACATTAGAATTTGAATCAAATTTGGTGAGCCATAAAATATGAGTTCTAAAAGGGGCAAAAATGACTTCCTCTTATGACTATGGTTAAGTTGTTGTGTTAACATGCTTTAAGGTGACATACCATAGAGTAACACTACAAGAAGATCCCTTCAATAACAATCCCAACAAACTTATAATATTGACGTCTCTCAAGACATCATGCAATGATGATCTCCATCCTGACTAGTTCCCCCTGCCTCCCCTCTCAAACCCGTTGGTACAAATATTTACAAAACAAGTGCTATTGTGTATACAAAGATGATGTGGGAACAATCTCTTCGGATGCTACAATAAAAACTTGAATTGTCATCAAAAGAAGGAAGATTGCTAGGCTGACGAGGAGTTGCTTTGTAGTCATGATAGTCTGACACATAATTATTTGTAGTAAAATGGATTTTAAAATCTTAAACTTATATCTGGATTGTTGAATTGTTTATCGTCAATGAGACAATATAAAGATCGGGAGCTAATTGAAACTGTTGCACAATGGTTTGAGCTTTAGTACTGACTTTGTTCTACTTGAAACTTAAATCATCGTTGTATATGCCAAAGTGCCTTATATGAGAATAACGTATTTCATAATAAAAAATATAGACAAACTGAACAAGAAAATGTAACCCTAATACTCTTTATTATATAAAAATATCATTGGCTTTTAACATTCTGCTTATATCTTAAAATCACTTTAAGAAGATTTTTAAATAATACATTAGAAATTCACTTTCATCTCTTTCACGTGCACAAATATAAGTAAAAAATGAATGAGTATCATTATAGAGAATTAGTTAGTAATTCTCGAATAATTCAATATGTGATACTCTTTTTGATATAATATATAACAAATATGATTAAATCTTATTTTGAAAAGTATATCAAATTATTATCTCGAAACCCCAAATTAGTATTACTATACAATGAGAAAACCTAAATGTAATAAAGAAATGAAAACTCTTAAAATTTATAATTCGAGTAATCACTAGTTTGACTCATTTAGCAAATTAGTTGATAATCCTCTTTTACATGATAACATTCTTCCACATGTAAATCAAATGATCATTATTTGATTTACATAATAATGATCATTTGATTTACATGTAACTCTAATACGTATTTCATAATAAAAAATATAGACAAACTGAACAAGAAAATGTAACTCTAATACTCATTATTATATAAAAGTATCACTAGCTTTTAACATTAGGCTTATATCTTAAAATAACTTTAGGAAGATTTTTAAATAATACATTAGAAATTCTCTTTCATCTTTTTCACGTGCACAAATATGAGTAAAATATGACTGAGTTTCTTTCTCTAGAATTAGTTAGTAATTCTCTAATAATTCAATATGTGATACTCTTTTTGATATAACATATAACAAATATGATTAAATCTTGTTTTGAAAAGTATATCAAATTATTATCTCAAAACCCCAAATTAGTATTTCTATACAATGAGAAAACCTAAATGTGATAAAGAAATGAAAACCCTTAAAATTTATAATTCGAGTAATCACTAGTTGGAATCATTTAGCAAATTAGTTGATAATCCTCTTTTACATGATAAAATTCTTCCACATGTAAATCAAATGATCATTAACATAATGTTTTTGAAGCCATTGTTATTTATTTTATATTCAAAGAATAAAATATTATAATTAAAGATTAAGTATCTGACTATAATTTGAATCGACATATATTGTTATCATGATTGTACTACATTACTAGACATACTTGTAACAATTAAATTTCTTTTTAGTGTAAAATTTTTGAATCTAAAAATATCAATTTTAAGAATACATTATATAAAAATAATCTAATAAATCAGACATATTAAAAATCTAGTATGATATAATTCACATTATATTAAAAGATTTTAAACTTTTTATGTTTTTAATACGCATCAAACTGTCATTATATTATCGATCTAAACAAAGAAAGTTAAGCCAAGTATTGGTAAAGAAATTTTAATAAATTTTTAGCAAAGAGTGTTTGATAATTTAGTATTTCATTTTCTCATCAAAATTTTCGAGCATCACTTTGTTATTTAATATCGTGTGCTTAAGTACACTAAATTTTTAAATTAACTTTTAAAAATAGAAGTCCTCAGGGTTAATTTGATAAGCACATACTTTATTGAGCATTTATAAAAAAAAATTTCATATTTATACTTTTATGTAAAATGATATATTTATTATTCAATATGTAAAATAATTTTTTCACTTTACAAAACCAAGATAAAAAATAGGCTAACAAATTACTCCAAAAGTGGTTAAGTGATGTAAATATTAGAATCTTCATATTGAAATTTAATTATTAGTTTATATTTTTTGAAGTAAATTTATAGTATTATAAAATTTTATATTATACATCATTGCATTTGTGTAAATATCTAAAATATTTTTTATTTTTCTTTAAAGATTCTTTTCCTTCCTTAAAATCACATTGAATTCATCACTTTATTTTTAATATTTAGATAATTATTTATGTCATAAGATCAAACACAAAGTCATATCTAAAAAAAATATGATAAGATACATAACTAAGTAATAAATACAATGTCTTCTGATATGGTAGAATTCATATAGTTAAAAGGACAGTCATGACATGTTTAGTCGAGTCTGCACCACCATTAAATATCTCTAAGTTTGGTAATCAAATATAAGGATAATTTTTTTTAATATTAGAATCTTCATATTTAAATTAAATTATTAGTTTATATTTTTTGATAAAAAATTTATTATATTATAAAATTTTAAATTATACATCATTGTATTTGTGCAAATATCTAAAACATTTTTTATTTTTAAAAAAGATTCTTTTCTTTCCTTGACATCACCTTAAATTCATCACATTATATTTAATATTTAGATAATTATTTATGTTATAACATCATACATAATATCATATCTTAAAATAATATATGATAAGATCCATATATTAGTAAATATAACATATCATATGATATGCTAGAATTTATATTTTAAAAGGAAGTTCGGTACATGTTTAGTCGAGTCTTCACCACCATTAAATATCTCCAAGATTAGTAATCATACATAAGGATAAATTCTTTTGAATATTTTATATAAACGGAGATAGGCCCATGGTAAGGTTGGCACGATCATTACCCATGGCTAAATAAAAATGTAAACAAATATCTTCTAAGCATTGGTCTTTCTATTGTAGTTGTGTCTGGAGGGCGTATTATGTGAATACACAACAATTCAAGTGAATGCACAATATAATATAAGATGATTGAATCCAAAAGTTTGAGGATTAGAAAAGTGATATTAAACTTTAGAATTTGAATCAAATTAGATGAGCCATATAATATGAGTTCTAAAAGGGGCAAAAAGGACTTCCTCTTATGACTATGGTTAAGTTGTGTTAACATGCTTTAATGTGACGTACCTTAGAGTAACAGTACAGGAAGATCCCTTCAATAACAATCTTAAGAACCTTACAATACTGACGACTCTCAAGACATCATGTAATAATGATCTCCATCCTGACTAATGCCCCCTGCCTCCCCTCTTAAACCTGTTGGTACAAATATTTACAAAATATGTGCTATTTTGTATAGTTTTTCCTTTGTCTCGTATATCAAATTATTTTTTATATACACATATATATTTATTTTCTAGATAATATATCATGGTATCATTCAAGAATCACTTTTAAAATATAATATTATATGACTGAGTAATCAAACATTTTCGTAGATTGTATAGTTTCGTTAAAATCATTTAATTGAAGGCTTTATACACATTAGACATGAAAGGATACACAAAAATTATACCCTTATCAAATTTTATTTTATTTATTTAATATTATTCATAGAGTAATAACAAAGCATAGGGTACAATGTAATGATAATATAATAATACATTATAATTTATTTTCAAAAATATAAAGAAAAATAACTTAACAATTGAATGGGTGATGAGGAGGGTAAACAGGTTTAAGGGTAGGCGAGAAGATAAAAGGTTTAACTTTAAATGGTTCACTATCATCACCAACTAGAGCCTCTTTGATAGCAGTGGTTAAACAGATAAGTAACTCAAGTTAATGAAATATTTTAAACTAAAAGAATAATCATATAAATCCTTACAATAAAGGAAACCAACTAAAGCATAGATTAATATAACAAAATTAATAAAAGAAATAAATTATTTAGTAACATGGACAATAGCCAAAGATAATTTTCTACTCCTACTATTACAGGCATGGTTCACATCTTATAAAACTTACTATCACTTATCCTTAGTTTCAGTTTCAAAATTACAATGATGGTAGCAAGCGTGTTATTCCAAATTCTAAAGACAATTGGAGAAAAATTGTTGTTGATCTAAAATTTTAGTCAACTCTTCTAGAACAAAAGATGATGTGGGAGCAATCTCTTCAGATGCTACAATAGAAACTTGAATTATCATCAAAAGAAGGAAGATTGCTAGGCTGACGAGGAGTTGCTTTGTAGTCATGATAGTCTAACACTTAATTAATTGTAGTAAAATGGATTTGGCAATTTTAAACATATATCTGGATTGTTGAATTGCTTATCGTCAATGTAACAATATAAAGATCGAAAGCTAATTTAAACTGTTGTATAATGGTTTTAGCTTTAATACTGATTTTGTTCTACTAAAAACTTAAATCTTCGCTTTATATGCCAAATTGCCTTATAAGAGAATAACGTATTTCATAATAAAAAAATATACACAAACTGAACAAGAAAATGTAACCTAATACACTTTATTATATCAAAGTATCATTGCCTTTTAATATTATGGTTATATCTTAAAATCACTTTAGGAAGATTTTTAAATAATACATTAGAAATTCTCTTTCATCTCTTTCACGTGCACAAACATGAGTAAAAAATGAATGAGTATCCCTTTAGAGAATTAGTTAGTAATTCTCGAATAATTCAATATGTGATACTCTTTTTGATATAACAAATAACAAATATGATTAAATCTTATTTTGAAAAGTACATCAAATTATTATCTCGAAACCCCAAATTAGTATTCCTATACAATGAGAAAACCTAAATGTGATAAAGAAATGCAAACTCTTAAAATTTATAATTCGAGTAATGACTAGTTTGCCTCATTTAGCAAATTAGCTGATAATCCTCTTTTACAAGATAAGATTCTTCCAATTTTAAATCGAATGATCATTAACATAACCTTTTTGAAGCCATTGTAATTTATTTTTTATTAAAAGAATAAATTATTATAATTAAGGATTAAGTATCTGACTATAATTTGAATTAACATATATTGTTATCACGATTGTACTACATTACTAGACATACTTGCAACAATTAAATTAATTTTTAGTGTAAATTTTTTAATCTAAAAATATCAATTTTAAGAATATATTATAAAAAAATCTAATAAATCAGACATATTAAAAATCTAGTATGATATAATTCACATTATATTAAAATACCTTAAACTTTTATATGTTTTTAATACGCATCAAACTATCACTACATTATTGATCTAAACCAAAGGAAGTTAAGCTAGGTACAGATAAGAAAATTTTAATAATTTTTTAGCAAAGAGTGTTTGATATTTTAGTATTTAGTTTTCTCATCCAAATTTTGAGCATCGCTTTGTTATTTAATATCGTATGCTTAAGTACATTAAATTTTTAAATTAACTTTAAAAAAATGAGTCCTCTAGGTTAATCTGATAAGCGCATACTTTATTGAGCACCTATAAATAAAAATATTTCATATTTATACTATTATATAAAATGATATATTTATTATTTAATAATAATAATTACTATTCGAATGGAATAGTTATCTTTTAAGCAATTACATTACCATATGATGATTCTCTTATTTTCTAAATATTTAATAGATATGTTATTTTTAGTTTTCTATATTACAAGATACAGTTGAGTTTAGTTATAAAAATTTTATTTATGCACCATTTGATTAAACTAGGTTTGTGTATAACAATTTTTTCACTTTACAAAACCAAGATAAAAAATAGGCTAACAAATTACTCCATAAGTGGTTAAGTGTTGTAAAAATTAGAATCTTCATATTGAAATTAAATTATTAGTTTATATTTTTTCAAGTAAATTTATAGTATTATAAAATTTTATATTATACATCATTGCATTTGTGTAAATATCTACAATATTTTTTATTTTTCATTAAAGATACTTTCCTTCCTTGACATCACCTCGAATTCTTCACTTTATATTTAATATTTAGATAATTATTTATGTCATAAGATCATACACAATGTCATATCTAAAAAAATATGATAAGATACATAACTTAGTAATAAATATAATGTCTTTTGATATGGTAGAATTCATATAGTTAAAAGGACTGTCCTGACATGTTTAGTCGAGTCTACACCACTATTAAATATCTCCAAGTTTGGTAATCAAACATAAGGATAAATTTTTTTAATATTAGAATCTTAATAATTAAATTAAATTATTAGTTTATATTTTTTGACACAAATTTATTGTATTATAAAATTTTAAATTATACATCATTGTGTTTATGTAAATATTTAAAATATTTTTTATTTTAAAAAAGATTCTTTTCGTTCCTTGGCATCACATTAAATTCATCACATTATATTTAATATTTAGATAATTATTTATGTTATAACATCATACATAATATCATATCTTAAAATAATATATGATAAGATCCATATATTAGTAATAGATAGCATATCATATGATATGCTAGAATTTATATTTTAAAAGGAAGTTCGGTACATGTTTAGTCGAGTCTTCACCACCATTAAATATCTCTAAGATTGGTAATCATACATAAGGATAAATTCTTTTGAATATTTTATATAAATGGAGATTGGCAAATGGTAAGGTTGGCTCGACCATTACCCATGGCTAAATAAAACTGTAAACAAATATCTTCTAAGCATTGGTCTTTCTATTGTAGTTGTGTGTGGAGGGCGTATTATGTGAATACACAACAATTCAAGTGAATGTACAATATAATATACGATGATTGAATCCAAAAGTTTGAGGATTAGAAAAGTGATATTAAACTTTAGAATTTGAATCAAATTAGATGAGCCATATAATATGAGTTCTAAAAGGGGCAAAAATGACTTCCTCTTATGACTATGGTGAAGTTGTTGTGTTAACATGCTTTAAGGTGACGTACCTTAGAGTAACACTACAGGAAGATCTCTTTAATAACAATCTTAAGAACCTTACAATACTGACGACTCTCAAGACATAACACAATGATGATCTCCATCCTGACTAATGCCCCCTGCCTCCCCTCTTAAACCCGTTGGTACAAATATTTACAAAATATGTGCTATTGTGTCCAGTTTTTCCTATGTCTCGTATATCAAATTATTTTTGATATACACATTTTATATTTATTTTCTAGATAATAAATCATGGTATCATTCAAGAATCATCATTGAAATATAATATTACATAACCGAGTAATCAAGTGTTTTCTTAGATTGTATAGCTTCACTAAAATCATTTTATTGAAGGTTTTATACACTTTAGATATGAAAGGATACACAAAAATTATGCCATTATCAAAATTTCTTTTATTTATTTATTATTATTCATGGAGTAATAACAAAGTATACGATACAATGTAATGATAATATAATAATACATTACAATTTATTTCCAAAAATATAAAGAAAAATAACTTAATAATTGAATGGGTGATGAGGAGGGTAAACAGGTTTAAGGGCAGGCGAGAAGATAAAAGGTTTAACTTCAAATGGTTCGCTGCCATCGCCAACTAGAGCCTCTTTGATAGCAGTGGCTAAAAAACATAAGTAACTCATGTTAATGAAATATTTTTAAACTAAAATGAAAATAATATAAATCATCACAATAAATGAAACCAACTAAAACATAGATAAATATATCAAAATTAATAAAATAACAAAATATTTAGTAACATGGACAATAGCCAAAGATAATTTTCTACTCCTACTATTACATGCATAGTTCTCATCTTATTAAACTTACTATCACTTATCCTTAGTTTTAGTTTCAAAACTACAATGATGGTAGCAAGCATGTTATTCCAATTTCTAAAGGCAATTGGAGAAAAATTGTTGCTGACCTAAAATTTTAGTGAACTCTTCTAGAGCAAAAGATGATGTGGGAGCAATCTCTTCATTTGCTACAATAGAAACTTGAATGATCATCAAAAGAAGGAAGATTGCTAGGCTGACGAGGAGTTGCTTTGTAGTCATGATATTCTAACACTTAATTATTTGTAGTAAAATGGATTTTGCAATCTTAAACTTATATCTGGATTGTTGAATTATTTATCATCAATGAGACAATATAAAGATCGGGTGCTAATTGAAACTGTTTTATAATGGTTTTAGCTTTAATACTGACTTTGTTCTACTAGAAACTTAAATCTTCGTTATATATGCCAAATTGGCTTACAAGAGAATAACGTATTTCATAATAAAAAATATAGACAAACTGAACAAGAAAATGTAACTCTAATACTCTTTATTATATAAAAGTATCATTGGCTTTTAACATTATGCTTATATCTTAAAATAACTTTAGGAAGATTTTTAAATAATACATTAGAAATTATCTTTCATCTTTTCACGTGCACAAATATGAGTTGAAAATGACTATCTTTCTCGAGAATTAGTTGGTAATTCTCAAATAATTCAATATGTGATAATCTTTTTGATATAACATATAACAAATTTGATTAAATCTTGTTTTGAAAAGTATATCAAATTATTATCTCGAAACCCCAAATTAGTATTCCTATACAATGAGAAAACCTAAATGTGATAAAGAAATGAAAACTCTGAAAATTTATAATTCGAGTAATCACTAGTTCGACTCATTTAGCAAATTAGTTGATAATCCTCTTTTACAAGATAACATTCTTCCACATGTAAATCAAATGATCATTAACATAATGTTTTTGAAGCCATTGTTATTTATTTTATATTAAAGGAATAAAATATTATAATTAAAAATTAAGTATCTGACTATAATTTGAATCGACATAATTTGTTATCACGATTGTACTACATTACTAGACATACTTGTAACAATTAAATTTCTTTTTAGTGTAAAATTTGTGAATCTAAAAATATCAATTTTAAGAATACATTATATAAAAAGAATCTAATAAATCAGACATATCAAAAATCTAGTATGATATAATTCACATTATATTAAAAGATTTTAAACTTTTTATATTTTTAATACGCATCAAACTGTCATTATATTATCGATCTAAACAAAGAAAGTTAAGCCAAGTATTGGTAAAGAAATTTTAATAAATTTTTAGCAAAGAGTGTTTGATAATTTAGTATTTCATTTTCTCATCAAAATTTTCGAGCATCACTTTGTTATTTAATATCGTGTGCTTAAGTACCCTAAATTTTTAAATTAACTTTTAAAAATAGAAGTCCTCAAGGTTAATTTGATAAGCACATACTTTATTGGGAATTTATAAAAAAATATTTCATATTTATACTTTTATGTAAAATGATATATTTATTATTCAATAATAATAATTACTATTCGAATGGAATAGTTATCTTTTAAGCAATTATGTTGGAAATAGGAAGAAGTAATGAAAATGCCCAATTGATTCATTGATCAATTGTCAATTTATACAGGTGAAATAGGAGGATTTTCCTCAACTAACTACGTGATTTCCTCAACTGATGAACGAGAGAATCTCGTTCGGTTATGGAAATTTGTTACAGCTAACAAATTACATTACCATATGATGATTCTCTTATTTTCAACATATTTAACAGATATGTTATTTTTAGTTTCCTATATTACAAGATGCACTTGAGTTTAGTTATAGAATTTTTATTTCTTGCACCATTTGATTAAACCAGGTTAGTGGATAACGATTTTTCTCTTTAAAAACCCAAGATAAAAAATATGCTAACAAATTAATCCAAAGTGGTTAGTAATGTAAATATTAGAATCTTCATATTGAAATTAAATTATTGGTTTATATTTTTTGAAGTAAATTTATAGTATTATAAAATTTTATATTATACATCATTGCATTTGTTTAAATATCTAAAATACTTTTTATTTTCCATTAAATATTCTTTTTCTTCCTTGACATCACCTTGAATTCATCACTTTATGTTTAATATTTAGATAATTATTTATGTCATAAGATCATACACAATGTCATATCTAAACAAAATATGATAAGATACGTAACTTAGTAATAAATACCATGTCATCTGATATGGTAGAATTTATATAGTTAAAAGGAAGGTCGTGACATGTTTAGTCGAGTCTGCACCACCATTAAATATCTCAAAATTGGTAGTCAAACATAAGTATAATTTTTTTAATATTAGAAACTTCATATTTAAATTAAATTATTAGTTTATATTTTTTGAAGCAAATTTATAGTATTATAAAATTATAAATTATACATCATTGTATTTGTGTAAATATCTTAAATATTGTTTATCTTTTAAAAAAGATTCTTTTCTTTCCTTGCATCACCTTAAATTCATCATATTATATTTAATATTTATATAATTAGTTACGTTATAACAACATACATAGTATCATATCCTAAAAAAATATGATAAGATCAATATATTAGTAATAGATAGCATATCATATGATATGCTAGAATTTATTTATTTAAAAGGACGGTCGGGACATGTTTAGTCGAGTCTTCACCACCATTAAATATCTCCAAAATTGATAATCAAACATATGGATAAATTCTTTTGAATATTTCATATAAACGGTGATTGGCCCTTGATAAGGTTGGCGAGACCATTACACATGACTAAATAAAACTCTAAACAAATATCTTATAAGCATTGATCTTTCCATTGTAATTGTGTCTGGAGGGCGTATTCTGTGAATATACAAAAATTCAAGTGAATGCACAACATAAAATAAGATGATTAAATATAAATGTTTGAGGATTAGAAAAGTGATATTAAAAATAAGAATTTGAATCAAATTAGATAAGTCATATAATATGAGTTCTAAAAGGGGCAAAATGGACTTCCTCTTATGACTATTGTTGACTTGTTGTGTTAACATGGTTTAAGGTGACATAACTTAGAATAACACTACAGAAAGATCCCTTCAATAACAATCTCAACAACCTTATAATATTGACGGCTCTTAAGACGTCATGCAATGATAATCTCCATCCTGAATAGTTCCCCCTGCCTCTCATCTCAAACCCGTTGGTATAAAAATTTACAAAACATGTGCTATTGTGTACACTTTTTCCTATGTCTCATCTATCAAATTATTTTTGATATACATATATATATATATATATTTATTTATTTTCTAGATAATAAATCATGGTATCATTCAAGAATCATCATTGAAATATAATATTACATAACCGAGTAATCAAGTGTTTTCTTAGATTGTATAGCTTCACTAAAACCATTTTATTGAAGGTTTTATACACTTTAGATATGAAAGGATACACAAAAATTATGCCATTATCAAAATTTCTTTTATTTATTTATTATTATTCATGGAGTAATAACAAAGTATAGGATACAATGTAATGATAATATAATAATACATTACAATTTATTTCCAAAAATATAAAGAAAAATAACTTAATAATTGAATGGGTGATGAGGAGGGTAAACAGGTTTAAGGGCAGGCGAGAAGATAAAAGGTTTAACTTCAAATGGTTCGCTGCCATCGCCAACTAGAGCCTCTTTGATAGCAGTGGCTAAAAAACATAAGTAACTCATGTTAATGAAATATTTTTAAACTAAAATGAAAATAATATAAATCATCACAATAAATGAAACCAACTAAAACATAGATAAATATATCAAAATTAATAAAATAACAAAATATTTAGTAACATGGACAATAGCCAAAGATAATTTTCTACTCCTACTATTACATGCATAGTTCTCATCTTATTAAACTTACTATCACTTATCCTTAGTTTTAGTTTCAAAACTACAATGATGGTAGCAAGCATGTTATTCCAATTTCTAAAGGCAATTGGAGAAAAATTGTTGCTGACCTAAAATTTTAGTGAACTCTTCTAGAGCAAAAGATGATGTGGGAGCAATCTCTTCAGATGCTACAATAGAAACTTGAATTATCATCAAAAGAAGGAAGATTGCTAGGCTGACGAGGAGTTGCTTTGTAGTCATGATATTCTAACACTTAATTATTTGTACTAAAATGGATTTTGCAATCTTAAACTTATATCTGGATTGTTGAATTGTTTATCGTCAATGAGACAATATAAAGATCGGGATCTAATTGAAACTGTTTTATAATGGTTTTAGCTTTAATACTGACTTTGTTCTACTAAATACTTAAATCTTCGTTGTATATGCCAAATTGGCTTATAAGAGAATAACGCATTTCATAATAAAAAATATAGACAAACTGAACAAGAAAATGTAACTCTAATACTCTTTATTATATAAAAGTATCATTGGCTTTTAACATTATGCTTATATCTTAAAATAACTTTAGGAAGATTTTTAAATAATACATTAGAAATTATCTTTCATCTTTTGACGTGCACAAATATGAGTTGAAAATGACTATCTTTCTCGAGAATTAGTTGGTAATTCTCAAATAATTCAATATGTGATAATCTTTTTGATATAACATATAACAAATTTGATTAAATCTTGTTTTGAAAAGTATATCAAATTATTATCTCGAAACCCCAAATTAGTATTCCTATACAATGAGAAAACCTAAATGTGATAAAGAAATGAAAACTCTGAAAATTTATAATTCGAGTAATCACTAGTTCGACTCATTTAGCAAATTAGTTGATAATCCTCTTTTACAAGATAACATTCTTCCACATGTAAATCAAATGATCATTAACATAATGTTTTTGAAGCCATTGTTATTTATTTTATATTAAAGGAATAAAATATTATAATTAAAAATTAAGTATCTGACTATAATTTGAATCGACATAATTTGTTATCACGATTGTACTACATTACTAGACATACTTGTAACAATTAAATTTCTTTTTAGTGTAAAATTTGTGAATCTAAAAATATCAATTTTAAGAATACATTATATAAAAAGAATCTAATAAATCAGACATATCAAAAATCTAGTATGATATAATTCACATTATATTAAAAGATTTTAAACTTTTTATATTTTTAATACGCATCAAACTGTCATTATATTATCGATCTAAACAAAGAAAGTTAAGCCAAGTATTGGTAAAGAAATTTTAATAAATTTTTAGCAAAGAGTGTTTGATAATTTAGTATTTCATTTTCTCATCAAAATTTTCGAGCATCACTTTGTTATTTAATATCGTGTGCTTAAGTACCCTAAATTTTTAAATTAACTTTTAAAAATAGAAGTCCTCAAGGTTAATTTGATAAGCACATACTTTATTGGGAATTTATAAAAAAATATTTCATATTTATACTTTTATGTAAAATGATATATTTATTATTCAATAATAATAATTACTATTCGAATGGAATAGTTATCTTTTAAGCAATTATGTTGGAAATAGGAAGAAGTAATGAAAATGCCCAATTGATTCATTGATCAATTGTCAATTTATACAGGTGAAATAGGAGGATTTTCCTCAACTAACTACGTGATTTCCTCAACTGATGAACGAGAGAATCTCGTTCGGTTATGGAAATTTGTTACAGCTAACAAATTACATTACCATATGATGATTCTCTTATTTTCAACATATTTAACAGATATGTTATTTTTAGTTTCCTATATTACAAGATGCACTTGAGTTTAGTTATAGAATTTTTATTTCTTGCACCATTTGATTAAACCAGGTTAGTGGATAACGATTTTTCTCTTTAAAAACCCAAGATAAAAAATATGCTAACAAATTAATCCAAAGTGGTTAGTAATGTAAATATTAGAATCTTCATATTGAAATTAAATTATTGGTTTATATTTTTTGAAGTAAATTTATAGTATTATAAAATTTTATATTATACATCATTGCATTTGTTTAAATATCTAAAATACTTTTTATTTTCCATTAAATATTCTTTTTCTTCCTTGACATCACCTTGAATTCATCACTTTATGTTTAATATTTAGATAATTATTTATGTCATAAGATCATACACAATGTCATATCTAAACAAAATATGATAAGATACGTAACTTAGTAATAAATACCATGTCATCTGATATGGTAGAATTTATATAGTTAAAAGGAAGGTCGTGACATGTTTAGTCGAGTCTGCACCACCATTAAATATCTCAAAATTGGTAGTCAAACATAAGTATAATTTTTTTAATATTAGAAACTTCATATTTAAATTAAATTATTAGTTTATATTTTTTGAAGCAAATTTATAGTATTATAAAATTATAAATTATACATCATTGTATTTGTGTAAATATCTTAAATATTGTTTATCTTTTAAAAAAGATTCTTTTCTTTCCTTGCATCACCTTAAATTCATCATATTATATTTAATATTTATATAATTAGTTACGTTATAACAACATACATAGTATCATATCCTAAAAAAATATGATAAGATCAATATATTAGTAATAGATAGCATATCATATGATATGCTAGAATTTATTTATTTAAAAGGACGGTCGGGACATGTTTAGTCGAGTCTTCACCACCATTAAATATCTCCAAAATTGATAATCAAACATATGGATAAATTCTTTTGAATATTTCATATAAACGGTGATTGGCCCTTGATAAGGTTGGCTAGACCATTACACATGACTAAATAAAACTCTAAACAAATATCTTATAAGCATTGATCTTTCCATTGTAATTGTGTCTGGAGGGCGTATTCTGTGAATATACAAAAATTCAAGTGAATGCACAACATAAAATAAGATGATTAAATATAAATGTTTGAGGATTAGAAAAGTGATATTAAAAATAAGAATTTGAATCAAATTAGATAAGTCATATAATATGAGTTCTAAAAGGGGCAAAATGGACTTCCTCTTATGACTATTGTTGACTTGTTGTGTTAACATGGTTTAAGGTGACATAACTTAGAATAACACTACAGAAAGATCCCTTCAATAACAATCTCAACAACCTTATAATATTGACGGCTCTTAAGACGTCATGCAATGATAATCTCCATCCTGAATAGTTCCCCCTGCCTCTCATCTCAAACCCGTTGGTATAAAAATTTACAAAACATGTGCTATTGTGTACACTTTTTCCTATGTCTCATCTATCAAATTATTTTTGATATACATATATATATATATATTTATTTATTTTCTAGATAATAAATCATGGTATCATTCAAGAATCATCATTGAAATATAATATTACATAACCGAGTAATCAAGTGTTTTCTTAGATTGTATAGCTTCACTAAAACCATTTTATTGAAGGTTTTATACACTTTAGATATGAAAGGATACACAAAAATTATGCCATTATCAAAATTTCTTTTATTTATTTATTATTATTCATGGAGTAATAACAAAGTATAGGATATAATGTAATGATAATATAATAATACATTACAATTTATTTCCAAAAATATAAAGAAAAATAACTTAATAATTGAATGGGTGATGAGGAGGGTAAACAGGTTTAAGGGCAGGCGAGAAGATAAAAGGTTTAACTTCAAATGGTTCGCTGCCATCGCCAACTAGAGCCTCTTTGATAGCAGTGGCTAAAAAACATAAGTAACTCATGTTAATGAAATATTTTTAAACTAAAATGAAAATCATATAAATCATTACAATAAATGAAACCAACTAAAACATAGATAAATATATCAAAATTAATAAAATAACAAATTATTTAGTAACATGGATAATAGCCAAAGATAATTTTCTACTCCTACTATTACATGCATAGTTCTCATCTTATTAAACTTACTATCACTTATCCTTAGTTTTAGTTTCAAAACTACAATGATGGTAGCAAGCATGTTATTCCAAATTCTAAAGGCAATTGGAGAAAAATTGTTGCTGACCTAAAATTTTAGTGAACTCTTCTAGAGCAAAAGATGATGTGGGAGCAATCTCTTCAGATGCTACAATAGAAACTTGAATTATCATCAAAAGAAGGAAGATTGCTAGGCTGACGAGGAGTTGCTTTGTAGTCATGATATTCTAACACTTAATTATTTGTACTAAAATGGATTTTGCAATCTTAAACTTATATCTGGATTGTTGAATTGTTTATCGTCAATGAGACAATATAAAGATCGGGATCTAATTGAAACTGTTTTATAATGGTTTTAGCTTTAATACTGACTTTGTTCTACTAAATACTTAAATCTTCGTTGTATATGCCAAATTGGCTTATAAGAGAATAACGCATTTCATAATAAAAAATATAGACAAACTGAACAAGAAAATGTAACTCTAATACTCTTTATTATATAAAAGTATCATTGGCTTTTAACATTATGCTTATATCTTAAAATAACTTTAGGAAGATTTTTAAATAATACATTAGAAATTATCTTTCATCTTTTTCACGTGCACAAATATGAGTGGAAAATGACTATCTTTCACGAGAATTAGTTTGTAATTCTCAAATAATTCAATATGTGATAATCTTTTTGATATAACATATAACAAATATGATTAAATCTTGTTTTGAAAAGTATATCAAATTATTATCTCGAAACCCCAAATTAGTATTCCTATACAATGAGAAAACCTAAATGTGATAAAGAAATGAAAACTCTGAAAATTTAAAATTCGAGTAATCACTAGTTCGACTCATTTAGCAAATTAGTTGATAATCCTCTTTTACAAGATAACATTCTTCCACATGTAAATCAAATGATCATTAACATAATGTTTTTGAAGCCATTGTTATTTATTTTATATTAAAAGAATAAAATATTATAATTAAAAATTAAGTATCTGACTATAATTTGAATCGACATAATTTGTTATCACGATTGTACTACATTACTAGACATACTTGTAACAATTAAATTTCTTTTTAGTGTAAAATTTGTGAATCTAAAAATATCAATTTTAAGAATACATTATATAAAAAGAATCTAATAAATCAGACATATCAAAAATCTAGTATGATATAATTCACATTATATTAAAATATTTTAAACTTTTTATGTTTTTAATACGCATCAAACTGTCATTATATTATCGATCTAAACAAAGAAAGTTAAGCCAAGTATTGGTAAAGAAATTTTAATAAATTTTTAGCAAAGAGTGTTTGATAATTTAGTATTTCATTTTCTCATCAAAATTTTCGAGCATCACTTTGTTATTTAATATCGTGTGCTTAAGTACACTAAATTTTTAAATTAACTTTTAAAAATAGAAGTCCTCAAGGTTAATTTGATAAGCACATACTTTATTGGGCATTTATAAAAAAATATTTCATATTTATACTTTTATGTAAAATGATATATTTATTATTCAATAATAATAATTACTATTCGAATGGAATAGTTATCTTTTAAGCAATTACATTACCATATGATGATTCTCTTATTTTCAACATATTTAACAGATATGTTATTTTTAGTTTCCTATATTACAAGATGCACTTGAGTTTAGTTATAGAATTTTTATTTCTTGCACCATTTGATTAAACCAGGTTAGTGGATAACGATTTTTCTCTTTAAAAAACCAACATAAAAAATATGCTAACAAATTACTCCGAAGTGGTTAGTAATGTAAATATTTGAATCTTCATATTGAAATTAAATTATTAGTTTATATTTTTTGAAGTAAATTTATAGTATTATAAAATTTTATATTATACTTTATTGCATTTGTTTAAATATCTAAAATATTTTTTATTTTCCATTAAATATTCTTTTTCTTCCTTGACATCACCTTGAATTCATCACTTTATGTTTAATATTTAGATAATTATTTATGTCATAAGATCATACACAATGTCATATCTAAACAAAATATGATAAGATACGTAACTTAGAAATAAATACCATATCATCTTATATGGTAGAATTTATATTGTTAAAAGGAAGGTCGAGACATGTTTAGTCGAGTCTGCACCACCATAAAATATCTAAAAATTGGTAAACAAACATAAGTATAAATTTTTTTAATATTAGAATCTTCACATTTAAATTAAATTATTATTTTATATTTTTTGAAGCAAATTTATAGTATTATAAAATTATAAATTATACATCATTGTATTTGTGTAAATATCGTAAATATTGTTTATCTTTTAAAAAAGATTCTTTTCTTTCCTTGCATCACCTTAAATTCATCATATTATATTTAATATTTATATAATTATTTACGTTATAACAACATACATAATATCATATCCTAAAAAAATATGATAAGATCAATATATTAGTAATAGATAGCATATCATATGATATGCTAGAATTTATTTATTTAAAAGGACGGTCGGGACATGTTTAGTCGAGTCTTCACCACCATTAAATATCTCCAAAATTGATAATCAAACATATGGATAAATTCTTTTGAATATTTCATATAAACGGTGATTGGCCCTTGGTAAGGTTGGCTAGACCATTACACATGACTAAATAAAACTCTAAACAAATATCTTATAAGCATTGGTCTTTCAATTGTCCGATAATAATAATTACTATTTGAATGGAATAGTTATCTTTTAAGTAATTACATGACTATATGATGATTCTCTTATTTTCTACCTATTTAATTGATATGTTATTTTTAGTTTTGTATATTACAAGATGTATTTGAGTTTAGTTATAGAATTTTTATTTCTTGCACCATTTTATTAAACCAGGTTAGTGTATAACAATTTTTTCACTTTACAAAACCAAGATAAAAAATAGGCTAACAAGTGAAATTAAATTATTAGTTTATATTTTTTGAAGTAAATTTATAGTATTAGAAAATTTTATATTATACATCATTGCATTTGTGTAAATATCTAAAATATTGTTTATTTTTCATTAAAGATTCTTTTTCTTCCTTGACATCACCTTTAATTCATCACTTTATATTTAATATTTAGATAATTATTTATGTCATAAGATCATACACAATGTCATATCTAAACAAAATATGATAAGATACGTAACTTAGTAATAAATACCATATCTTCTTATATGCTTATATCTTAAAATCACTTTAGGAAGATTTTTTTTAAATAAAACATTATAATAGAAAATAACATATTTCATAATAGAAAATATAGACAAACTGAACACGAAAATGTAACCCTAATACTCTTTATTTTATAAACATATCATTGGCTTTGAACATTATGATTATATCTTAAAATTACTTTAGGATGATTTTTAAATAACACATTAGAAATTCTCTTTCATCTCTTTCATGTGCACAAATATGAGTAAAAAGTGAATGAGTATCTTTCTAGAGAATTAGTTAGTAATTCTCGAATAATTCAATATGTGATGCTCTTTTTGATATAACATATAACAAATATGTTTAAATCTTATTTTGAAAAGTACATCAAATTATTATCTCAAAAACTCAAATTAGTTTTTCTATACAATGAGAAAAACTAAATGTGATAACGTAATGCAAACTCTTAAAATTTATAATTCGAGTAATCACTAGTTGGACTCATTTAGCAAATTAGTTGATAATCCTCTTTTACATGATAACATTCTTCCACATGTAAATCAAATGATCATTATTTGATTTACATAATAATGATCATTTGATTTACATGTAACTCTAATACGTATTTCATAATAAAAAATATAGACAAACTGAACAAGAAAATGTAACTCTAATACTCATTATTATATAAAAGTATCAATGGCTTTTAACATTAGGCTTATATCTTAAAATATCTTTAGGAAGATTTTTAAATAATACATTAGAAATTCTCTTTCATCTTTTTCACGTGCACAAATATGAGTAAAATATGACTGAGTTTCTTTCTCGAGAATTAGTTAGTAATTCTCTAATAATTCAATATGTGATACTCTTTTTGATATAACATATAACAAATATGATTAAATCTTGTTTTGAAAAGTATATCAAATTATTATCTCAAAACCCCAAATTAGTATTTCTATACAATGAGAAAACCTAAATGTGATAAAGAAATGAAAACCCTTAAAATTTATAATTCGAGTAATCACTAGTTGGACTCATTTAGCAAATTAGTTGATAATCCTCTTTTACATGATAACATTCTTCCACATGTAAATCAAATGATCATTAACATAATGTTTTTGAAGCCATTGTTATTTATTTTATATTAAAAGAATAAAATATTATAATTAAAGATTAAGTATCTGACTATAATTTGAATCGACATATATTGTTATCATGATTGTACTACATTACTAGACATACTTGTAACAATTAAATTTCTTTTTAGTGTAAAATTTTTGAATCTAAAAATATCAATTTTAAGAATACATTATATAAAAATAATCTAATAAATCAGACATATTAAAAATCTAGTATGATATAATTCACATTATATTAAAAGATTTTAAACTTTTTATGTTTTTAATACGCATCAAACTGTCATTATATTATCGATCTAAACAAAGAAATTTAAGCCAAGTATTGGTAAAGAAATTTTAATAAATTTTTAGCAAAGAGTGTTTGATAATTTAGTATTTCATTTTCTCATCAAAATTTTCGAGCATCACTTTGTTATTTAATATCGTGTGCTTAAGTACACTAAATTTTTAAATTAACTTTTAAAAATAGAAGTCCTCAGGGTTAATTTGATAAGCACATACTTTATTGAGCATTTATAAAAAAAAAATTTCATATTTATACTTTTATGTAAAATGATATATTTATTATTCAATATGTAAAACAATTTTTTCACTATACAAAACCAAGATAAAAAATAGGCTAACAAATTACTCCAAAAGTGGTTAAGTGATGTAAATATTAGAATCTTCATATTGAAATTAAATTATTAGTTTATATTTTTTTGAAGTAAATTTATAGTATTATAAAATTTTATATTATACATCATTGCATTTGTGTAAATATCTAAAATATTTTTTATTTTTCTTTAAAGATTCTTTTCCTTCCTTAAAATCACATTGAATTCATCACTTTATTTTTAATATTTAGATAATTATTTATGTCATAAGATCAAACACAAAGTCATATCTAAAAAAAATATGATTAGATACATAACTAAGTAATAAATACAATGTCTTCTGATATGGTAGAATTCATATAGTTAAAAGGACGGTCATGACATGTTTAGTCGAGTCTGCACCACCATTAAATATCTCTAAGTTTGGTAATCAAATATAAGGATAATTTTTTTTAATATTAGAATCTTCATATTTAAATTAAATTATTAGTTTATATTTTTTGACAAAAAATTTATTATATTATAAAATTTTAAATTATACATCATTGTATTTGTGCAAATATCTAAAATATTTTTTATTTTTAAAAAAGATTCTTTTCTTTCCTTGACATCACCTTAAATTCATCACATTATATTTAATATTTAGATAATTATTTATGTTATAACATCAGACATAATATCATATCTTAAAATAATATATGATAAGATCCATATATTAGTAAATATAACATATCATATGATATGCTAGAATTTATATTTTAAAAGGAAGTTCGGTACATGTTTAGTCGAGTCTTCACCACCATTAAATATCTCCAAGATTAGTAATCATACATAAGGATAAATTCTTTTGAATATTTTATATAAACGGAGATAGGCCCATGGTAAGGTTGGCACGATCATTACCCATGGCTAAATAAAAATGTAAACAAATATCTTCTAAGCATTGGTCTTTCTATTGTAGTTGTGTCTGGAGGGCGTATTATGTGAATACACAACAATTCAAGTGAATGCACAATATAATATAAGATGATTGAATCCAAAAGTTTGAGGATTAGAAAAGTGATATTAAACTTTAGAATTTGAATCAAATAAGATGAGCCATATAATATGAGTTCTAAAAGGGGCAAAAAGGACTTCCTCTTATGACTATGGTTAAGTTGTTGTGTTAACATGCTTTAATGTGACGTACCTTAGAGTAACAGTACAGGAAGATCCCTTCAATAACAATCTTAAGAACCATACAATACTGACGACTCTCAAGACATCATGTAATAATGATCTCCATCCTGACTAATGCCCCCTGCCTCCCCTCTTAAACCCGTTGGTACAAATATTTACAAAATATGTGCTATTTTGTATAGTTTTTCCTTTGTCTCGTATATCAAATTATTTTTTATATACACATATATATTTATTTTCTAGATAATATATCATGGTATCATTCAAGAATCACTTTTAAAATATAATATTATATGACTGAGTAATCAAACATTTTCGTAGATTGTATAGTTTCGTTAAAATCATTTAATTGAAGGCTTTATACACATTAGACATGAAAGGATACACAAAAATTATACCCTTATCAAATTTTATTTTATTTATTTAATATTATTCATAGAGTAATAACAAAGCATAGGGTACAATGTAATGATAATATAATAATACATTATAATTTATTTCCAAAAATATAAAGAAAAATAACTTAACAATTGAATGGGTGATGAGGAGGGTAAACAGGTTTAAGGGTAGGCGAGAAGATAAAAGGTTTAACTTTAAATGGTTCACTATCATCACCAACTAGAGCCTCTTTGATAGCAGTGGTTAAACACATAAGTAACTCAAGTTAATGAAATATTTTAAACTAAAAGAATAATCATATAAATCCTTACAATAAAGGAAACCAACTAAAGCATAGATTAATATAACAAAATTAATAAAAGAAATAAATTATTTAGTAACATTGACAATAGCCAAAGATAATTTTCTACTCCTACTATTACAGGCATGGTTCTCATCTTATAAAACTTACTATCACTTATCCTTAGTTTCAGTTTCAAAATTACAATGATGGTAGCAAGCGTGTTATTCCAAATTCTAAAGACAATTGGAGAAAAATTGTTGTTGATCTAAAATTTTAGTCAACTCTTCTAGAACAAAAGATGATGTGGGAGCAATCTCTTCAGATGCTACAATAGAAACTTGAATTATCATCAAAAGAAGGAAGATTGCTAGGCTGACGAGGAGTTGCTTTGTAGTCATGATAGTCTAACACTTAATTAATTGTAGTAAAATGGATTTGGCAATTTTAAACATATATCTGGATTGTTGAATTGCTTATCGTCAATGTAACAATATAAAGATCGAAAGCTAATTTAAACTGTTGCATAATGGTTTTAGCTTTAATACTGATTTTGTTCTACTAAAAACTTAAATCTTCGCTTTATATGCCAAATTGCCTTATAAGAGAATAACGTATTTCATAATAAAAAAATATACACAAACTGAACAAGAAAATGTAACCTAATACACTTTATTATATCAAAGTATCATTGCCTTTTAATATTATGGTTATATCTTAAAATCACTTTAGGAAGATTTTTAAATAATACATTAGAAATTCTCTTTCATCTCTTTCACGTGCACAAACATGAGTAAAAAATGAATGAGTATCCCTTTAGAGAATTAGTTAGTAATTCTCGAATAATTCAATATGTGATACTCTTTTTGATATAACAAATAACAAATATGATTAAATCTTATTTTGAAAAGTACATCAAATTATTATCTCGAAACCCCAAATTAGTATTCCTATACAATGAGAAAACCTAAATGTGATAAAGAAATGCAAACTCTTAAAATTTATAATTCGAGTAATGACTAGTTTGCCTCATTTAGCAAATTAGCTGATAATCCTCTTTTACAAGATAAGATTCTTCCAATTTTAAATCGAATGATCATTAACATAACCTTTTTGAAGCCATTGTAATTTATTTTTTATTAAAAGAATAAATTATTATAATTAAGGATTAAGTATCTGACTATAATTTGAATTAACATATATTGTTATCACGATTGTACTACATTACTAGACATACTTGCAACAATTAAATTAATTTTTAGTGTAAATTTTTTAATCTAAAAATATCAATTTTAAGAATATATTATAAAAAAATCTAATAAATCAGACATATTAAAAATCTAGTATGATATAATTCACATTATATTAAAATACCTTAAACTTTTATATGTTTTTAATACGCATCAAACTATCACTACATTATTGATCTAAACCAAAGGAAGTTAAGCTAGGTACAGATAAGAAAATTTTAATAATTTTTTAGCAAAGAGTGTTTGATATTTTAGTATTTAGTTTTCTCATCCAAATTTTGAGCATCGCTTTGTTATTTAATATCGTATGCTTAAGTACATTAAATTTTTAAATTAACTTTAAAAAAATGAGTCCTCTAGGTTAATCTGATAAGCGCATACTTTATTGAGCACCTATAAATAAAAATATTTCATATTTATACTATTATATAAAATGATATATTTATTATTTAATAATAATAATTACTATTCGAATGGAATAGTTATCTTTTAAGCAATTACATTACCATATGATGATTCTCTTATTTTCTAAATATTTAATAGATATGTTATTTTTAGTTTTCTATATTACAAGATACAGTTGAGTTTAGTTAAAAAAAATTTATTTATGCACCATTTGATTAAACCAGGTTTGTGTATAACAATTTTTTCACTTTACAAAACCAAGATAAAAAATAGGCTAACAAATTACTCCATAAGTGGTTAAGTGTTGTAAAAATTAGAATCTTCATATTGAAATTAAATTATTAGTTTATATTTTTTCAAGTAAATTTATAGTATTATAAAATTTTATATTATACATCATTGCATTTGTGTAAATATCTACAATATTTTTTATTTTTCATTAAAGATACTTTCCTTCCTTGACATCACCTCGAATTCATCACTTTATATTTAATATTTAGATAATTATTTATGTCATAAGATCATACACAATGTCATATCTAAAAAAATATGATAAGATACATAACTTAGTAATAAATATAATGTCTTTTGATATGGTAGAATTCATATAGTTAAAAGGACTGTCCTGACATGTTTAGTCGAGTCTACACCACCATTAAATATCTCCAAGTTTGGTAATCAAACATAAGGATAAATTTTTTTAATATTAGAATCTTAATAATTAAATTAAATTATTAGTTTATATTTTTTGACACAAATTTATTGTATTATAAAATTTTAAATTATACATCATTGTGTTTATGTAAATATTTAAAATATTTTTTATTTTAAAAAAGATTCTTTTCTTTCCTTGGCATCACATTAAATTCATCACATTATATTTAATATTTAGATAATTATTTATGTTATAACATCATACATAATATCATATCTTAAAATAATATATGATAAGATCCATATATTAGTAATAGATAGCATATCATATGATATGCTAGAATTTATATTTTAAAAGGAAGTTCGGTACATGTTTAGTCGAGTCTTCACCACCATTAAATATCTCTAAGATTGGTAATCATACATAAGGATAAATTCTTTTGAATATTTTATATAAATGGAGATTGGCAAATGGTAAGGTTGGCTCGACCATTACCCATGGCTAAATAAAACTGTAAACAAATATCTTCTAAGCATTGGTCTTTCTATCGTAGTTGTGTGTGGAGGGCGTATTATGTGAATACACAACAATTCAAGTGAATGTACAATATAATATAAGATGATTGAATCCAAAAGTTTGAGGATTAGAAAAGTGATATTAAACTTTAGAATTTGAATCAAATTAGATGAGCCATATAATATGAGTTCTAAAAGGGGCAAAAATGACTTCCTCTTATGACTATGGTGAAGTTGTTGTGTTAACATGCTTTAAGGTGACGTACCTTAGAGTAACACTACAGGAAGATCTCTTTAATAACAATCTTAAGAACCTTACAATACTGACGACTCTCAAGATATAACACAATGATGATCTCCATCCTGACTAATGCCCCCTGCCTCCCCTCTTAAACCCGTTGGTACAAATATTTACAAAATATGTGCTATTGTGTCCAGTTTTTCCTATGTCTCGTATATCAAATTATTTTTGATATACACATTTTATATTTATTTTCTAGATAATAAATCATGGTATCATTCAAGAATCATCATTGAAATATAATATTACATAACCGAGTAATCAAGTGTTTTCTTAGATTGTATAGCTTCACTAAAATCATTTTATTGAAGGTTTTATACACTTTAGATATGAAAGGATACACAAAAATTATGCCATTATCAAAATTTCTTTTATTTATTTATTATTATTCATGGAGTAATAACAAAGTATACGATACAATGTAATGATAATATAATAATACATTACAATTTATTTCCAAAAATATAAAGAAAAATAACTTAATAATTGAATGGGTGATGAGGAGGGTAAACAGGTTTAAGGGCAGGCGAGAAGATAAAAGGTTTAACTTCAAATGGTTCGCTGCCATCGCCAACTAGAGCCTCTTTGATAGCAGTGGCTAAAAAACATAAGTAACTCATGTTAATGAAATATTTTTAAACTAAAATGAAAATAATATAAATCATCACAATAAATGAAACCAACTAAAACATAGATAAATATATCAAAATTAATAAAATAACAAATTATTTAGTAACATGGACAATAGCCAAAGATAATTTTCTACTCCTACTATTACATGCATAGTTCTCATCTTATTAAACTTACTATCACTTATCCTTAGTTTTAGTTTCAAAACTACAATGATGGTAGCAAGCATGTTATTCCAATTTCTAAAGGCAATTGGAGAAAAATTGTTGCTGACCTAAAATTTTAGTCAACTCTTCTAGAGCAAAAGATGATGTGGGAGCAATCTCTTCAGATGCTACAATAGAAACTTGAATGATCATCAAAAGAAGGAAGATTGCTAGGCTGACGAGGAGTTGCTTTGTAGTCATGATATTCTAACACTTAATTATTTGTAGTAAAATGGATTTTGCAATCTTAAACTTATATCTGGATTGTTGAATTATTTATCATCAATGAGACAATATAAAGATCGGGAGCTAATTGAAACTGTTTTATAATAGTTTTAGCTTTAATACTGACTTTGTTCTACTAGAAACTTAAATCTTCGTTATATATGCCAAATTGGCTTACAAGAGAATAACGTATTTCATAATAAAAAATATAGACAAACTGAACAAGAAAATGTAACTCTAATACTCTTTATTATATAAAAGTATCATTGGCTTTTAACATTATGCTTATATCTTAAAATAACTTTAGGAAGATTTTTAAATAATACATTAGAAATTATCTTTCATCTTTTCACGCGCACAAATATGAGTGGAAAATGACTATCTTTCTCGAGAATTAGTTGGTAATTCTCAAATAATTCAATATGTGATAATCTTTTTGATATAACATATAACAAATTTGATTAAATCTTGTTTTGAAAAGTATATCAAATTATTATCTCGAAACCCCAAATTAGTATTCCTATACAATGAGAAAACCTAAATGTGATAAAGAAATGAAAACTCTGAAAATTTAAAATTCGAGTAATCACTAGTTCGACTCATTTAGCAAATTAGTTGATAATCCTCTTTTACAAGATAACATTCTTCCACATGTAAATCAAATGATCATTAACATAATGTTTTTGAAGCCATTGTTATTTATTTTATATTAAAAGAATAAAATATTATAATTAAAAATTAAGTATCTGACTATAATTTGAATCGACATAATTTGTTATCACGATTGTACTACATTACTAGACATACTTGTAACAATTAAATTTCTTTTTAGTGTAAAATTTGTGAATCTAAAGATATCAATTTTAAAAATATCATATCAAAAATCTAGTATGATATAATTCACATTATATTAAAAGATTTTAAACTTTTTATATTTTTAATACGCATCAAACTGTCATTATATTATCGATCTAAACAAAGAAAGTTAAGCCAAGTATTGGTAAAGAAATTTTAATAAATTTTTAGCAAAGAGTGTTTGATAATTTAGTATTTCATTTTCTCATCAAAATTTTCGAGCATCACTTTGTTATTTAATATCGTGTGCTTAAGTACACTAAATTTTTAAATTAACTTTTAAAAATAGAAGTCCTCAAGGTTAATTTGATAAGCACATACTTTATTGGGCATTTATAAAAAAATATTTCATATTTATAATTTTATGTAAAATGATATATTTATTATTCAATAATAATAATTACTATTCGAATGGAATAGTTATCTTTTAAGCAATTACATTACCATATGATGATTCTCTTATTTTCAACATATTTAACAGATATGTTATTTTTAGTTTCCTATATTACAAGATGCACTTGAGTTTAGTTATAGAATTTTTATTTCTTGCACCATTTGATTAAACCAGGTTAGTGGATAACGATTTTTCTCTTTAAAAAACCCAAGATAAAAAATATGCTAACAAATTAATCCAAAGTGGTTAGTAATGTAAATATTAGAATCTTCATATTGAAATTAAATTATTAGTTTATATTTTTTGAAGTAAATTTATAGTATTATAAAATTTTATATTATACTTTATTGCATTTGTTTAAATATCTAAAATACTTTTTATTTTCCATTAAATATTCTTTTTCTTCCTTGACATCACCTTGAATTCATCACTTTATGTTTAATATTTAGATAATTATTTATGTCATAAGATCATACACAATGTCATATCTAAACAAAATATGATAAGATACGTAACTTAGAAATAAATACCAAATCATCTTATATGGTAGAATTTATATTGTTAAAAGGAAGGTCGAGACATGTTTAGTCGAGTCTGCACCACCATAAAATATCTAAAAATTGGTAAACAAACATAAGTATAAATTTTTTTAATATTAGAATCTTCACATTTAAATTAAATTATTATTTTATATTTTTTGAAGCAAATTTATAGTATTATAAAATTATAAATTATACATCATTGTATTTGTGTAAATATCGTAAATATTGTTTATCTTTTAAAAAAGATTCTTTTCTTTCCTTGCATCACCTTAAATTCATCATATTATATTTAATATTTATATAATTATTTACGTTATAACAACATACATAATATCATATCCTAAAAAAATATGATAAGATCAATATATTAGTAATAGATAGCATATCATATGATATGCTAGAATTTATTTATTTAAAAGGACGGTCGGGACATGTTTAGTCGAGTCTTCACCACCATTAAATATCTCCAAAATTGATAATCAAACATATGGATAAATTCTTTTGAATATTTCATATAAACGGTGATTGGCCCTTGGTAAGGTTGGCTAGACCATTACACATGACTAAATAAAACTCTAAACAAATATCTTATAAGCATTAGTCTTTCTATTGTAGTTGTGTCTCGAGGGGGTATTATGTGAATATACAAAAATTCAAGTGAATGCACAATATAAAATAAGATGATTAAATATAAAAGTTTGAGGATTAGAAAAGTGATATTAAAACAAAGAATTTGAATCAAATTAGATAAGTCATCTAATATGAGTTCTAAAAGGGGCAAAATGGACTTCCTCTTATGACTATTGTTGACTTGTTGTGTTAACATGCTTTAAGGTGACATACCATAGAATAACACTACAGAAAGATCCCTTCAATAACAATCTCAACAACCTTATAATATTCACGGCTCTTAAGACGTCATGCAATGATAATCTCCATCATGACTAGTTCCCCCTGCCTCTCATCTCAAACCCGTTGGTATAAATATTTACAAAACATGTGCTATTGTGTACACTTTTTCCTATGCCTCATCTATCAAATTATTTTTGATATACATATATATATATATATATATTTATTTTCTAGATAATAAATCATGGTATCATTCAAGAATCATCATTGAAATATAATATTACATAACCGAGTAATCAAGTGTTTTCTTATATTGTATAACTTCACTAAAATCATTTTATTGAAGGTTTTATACACTTTAGATATGAAAGGATACACAAAAATTATGCCATTATCAAAATTTCTTTTATTTATTTATTATTATTCATGGAGTAATAACAAAGTATACGATACAATGTAATGATAATATAATAATACATTACAATTTATTTCAAAAAATATAAAAAAAAATAACTTAATAATTGAATGGGTGATGAGGAGGGTAAACAGGTTTAAGGGCAGGCGAGAAGATAAAAGGTTTAACTCCAAATGGTCCGCTGCCATCGCCAACTAGAGCCTCTTTGATAGCAGTGGCTAAAAAACATAAGTAACTCATGTTAATGAAATATTTTTAAACTAAAAAGAAAATCATATAAATCATTACAATAAAGGAAACCAACTAAAACATAGATAAATGTATCAAAATTAATAAAATAACAAATTATTTAGTAACATGAACAGTAGCCAAAGATAATTTTCTACTCCTACTATTACATGCATAGTTCTCATCTTATTAAACTTACTATCACTTATCCTTAGTTTTAGT
This sequence comes from Ensete ventricosum, assembly GCA_029747655.1. Classification (NCBI taxonomy): domain Eukaryota; kingdom Viridiplantae; phylum Streptophyta; class Magnoliopsida; order Zingiberales; family Musaceae; genus Ensete; species Ensete ventricosum. Next base: position 19,597,306 of record JAQQAF010000008.1, on the reverse strand, counting down.
TTCAAAACTACAATGATGGTAGCAAGCATGTTATTCCAAATTCTAAAGGCAATTGGAGAAAAATTATTGCTGACCTAAAATTTTAGTGAACTCTTCTAGAGCAAAAGATGATGTGGGAGCAATCTCTTCAGATGCTACAATAGAAACTTGAATTATCATCAAAAGAAGGAAGATTGCTAGGCTGACGAGGAGTTGTTTTGTAGTCATGATAGTCTAACACTTAATTATTTGTAGTAAAATGTATTTTGCAATCTTAAACTTATATCTGGATTGTTGAATTGTTTATCGTCAATGAGACAATATAAAGATCGGGGGCTAATTGAAACTGTTTTATAATGGTTTTAGCTTTAATGCTGATTTTGTTCTTCTAGAAACTTAAATCTTCGTTGTATATGCCAAATTGGCTTATAAGAGAATAACGTATTGCATAATAAAAAACATAGATAAACTGAACAAGAAAATGTAACTCTAATACTCTTTATTATATAAAAGTATCATTGGCTTTTAACATTAAGCTTATATCTTAAAATAACTTTAGGAAGATTTTTAAATAATACATTATAAATTCTCTTTCATCTTTTTCACGTGCATAAATATGAGTAAAAAATGACTGAGTATCTTTCTCGAGAATTAGTTTGTAATTCTCAAATAATTCAATATGTGATATTCTTTTTGATATAACATATAACAAATATGATTAAATCTTGTTTTGCAAAGTATATCAAATTATTATCTCGAAACCCCAAATTAATATTCCTATACGATGAGAAAACCTAAATGTGATAAAGAAATGAAAACTCTTCAAATTTATAATTCGAGTAATCACTAGTTGACTCATTTAGCAAATTAGTTGATAATCCTCTTTTACAAGATAACATTCTTCCACATGTAAATCAAATGATCATTAACATAATGTTTTTGAAGCCATTGTTATTTATTTTATATTAAAAGAATAAAATATTATAATTAAAAATTAAGTATCTGACTATAATTTGAATCAACATATATTGTTATCACGATTGTACTACATTACTAGACATACTGGTAACAATTAAATTTCTTTTTAGTGTAAAATTTTTTAATCTAAAAATATCAATTTTAAGAATACATTATATAAAAATAATCTAATAAATCAGACATATTACAAATCTATTATGATATAATTCACATTATATTAAAAGATTTTAAACTTTTTATGTTTTTAATACGCATCAAACTGTCATTATATTATCGATCTAAACAAAGAAAGTTAAGCCAAGTATTGGTAAAGAAATTTTAATAAATTTTTAACAAAGAGTGTTTGATAATTTAGTATTTCATTTTCTCATCAAAATTTTCGAGCATCACTTTGTTATTTAGTATCGTGTGCTTAAGGAAACTAAATTTTTAAATTAACTTTTAAAAATAGAAGTCCTCAAGGTTAATTTGATAAGCGCATACTTTATTGAGCATTTATAAAAAAATATTTCAAATTTATACTTTTATGTAAAATGATATATTTATTATTCAGTAATAATAATTACTATTCGAATGGAATAGTTAACTTTTCAGCAATTACATTACCATATGATGATTCTCTTATTTTCAACATATTTAACAGAAATGTTTTTTTTAGTTTCCTATATTACAAGATGCACTTGAGTTTAGTTATAGAATTTTTATTTCTTGCACCATTTGATTAAACCATGTTAGTGGATAACGATTTTTCTCTTTAAAAAACCAACATAAAAAATATGCTAACAAATTACTCCGAAGTGGTTAGTAATGTAAATATTTGAATCTTCATATTGAAATTAAATTATTAGTTTATATTTTTTGAAGTAAATTTATAGTATTATAAAATTTTATATTATACATCATTGCATTTGTTTAAATATCTAAAATACTTTTTATTTTCCATTAAATATTCTTTTTCTTCCTTGACATCACCTTGAATTCATCACTTTATGTTTAATATTTAGATAATTATTTATGTCATAAGATCATACACAATGTCATATCTAAACAAAATATGATAAGATATGTAACTTAGAAATAAATACCATATCATCTTATATGGTAGAATTTATATTGTTAAAAGGAAGGTCGAGACATGTTTAGTCGAGTCTGCACCACCATAAAATATCTAAAAATTGGTAATCAAACATAAGTATAAATTTTTTTAATATTAGAATCTTCACATTTAAATTAAATTATTATTTTATATTTTTTGAAGCAAATTTATAGTATTATAAAATTTTAAATTATACATCATTGAATTTGTGTAAATATCTAAAATATTTTTTATCTTTTAAAAAATATTCTTTTCTTTCCTTGACAATCACCTTAAATTCATCATATTATATTTAATATTTATATAATTATTTATGTTATAACAACATACATAATATCATATCTTAAAAAAAAATATGATAAGATCAATACATTAGTAATAGATAGCATATCATATGATATGCTAGAATTTATTTATTTAAAAGGACGGTCGGGACATGTTTAGTCGAGGTTTCACCACCATTAAATATCTCCAAAATTGATAATCAAACATATGGATAAATTCTTTTGAATATTTCATATAAACGGTGATTGGCCCTTAGTAAGGTTGGCTACACCATTACACATGACTAAATAAAACTCTAAACAAATATCTTATAAGCATTGGTCTTTCAATTGTAGTTGTGTCTGGAGGGCGTATTATGTGAATATACAAAAATTCAAGTGAATGCACAACATAAAATAAGATGATTAAATATAAAAGTTTGAGGATTAGAAAAGTGATATTAAAAATAAGAATTTGCATCAAATTAGATAAGTCAAATAATATGAGTTCTAAAAGGGGCAAAATGGACTTCCTCTTATGACTATTGTTGACTAGTTGTGTTCACATGCTTTAAGGTGACATACCTTAGAATAACACTACATAAAGATCACTTCAATAACAATCTCAATAACCTTATAATATTGACGGCTCTTAAGACGTCATGCAATGATAATCTCCATCCTAACTAGTTCCCCCTGCCTCTCATCTCAAACCCGTTGGTATAAATATTTACAAAACATGTGCTATTGTGTACACTTTTTCCTATGTCTCATCTATCAAATTATTTTTGATATAGACATATATATATATTTATTTTCTAGATAATAAATCATGATATCATTCGAGAATCATCATTGAAATATAATATTACATAACCGAGTAATCAAGTGTTTTCTTAGATTGTATAGCTTCCCTAAAATCATTTTATTGAAGGTTTTATACACTTTAGATATGAAAGGATACACAAAAATTATGCCATTATCAAAATTTCTTTTATTTATTTATTATTATTCATGGAGTAATAACAATGTATACGATACAATGTAATGATAATATAATAATACATTACAATTTATTTCCAAAAATATAAAGAAAATAACTTAATAATTTAATGGGTGATGAGGAGGGTAAACAGGTTTAAGAGCAGGCGAGAAGATAAAAGGTTTAACTTCAAATGGTTCGCTGCCATCGCCAACTAGAGCCTCTTTGATAGCAATGGCTAAAAAACATAAGTAACTCAGGTTAATGAAATATTTTTAAACTAAAAGGAAAATCATATAAATCATTACAATAAAGGAAACCAACTAAAACATAGATAAATATATCAAAATTAATAAAATAACAAATTATTTAGTAACATGGACAATAGCCAAAGATAATTTTCTACTCCTACTATTACATGCATAGTTCTCATCTTATTAAACTTACTATCACTTATCCTTAGTTTTAGTTTCAAAACTACAATGATGGTAGCAAGCATGATATTCCAAATTCTAAAGGCAATTGGCGAAAAATTATTGATGACCTAAAATTTTAGTCAACTCTTCTAGAGCAAAAGATGATGTGGGAGCAATCTCTTCAGATGCTACAATAGAAACTTGAATGATCATCAAAAGAAGGAAGATTGCTAGGATGAGGAGGAGTTGCTTTGTAGTCATGATAGTCTAACACCTAATTATTTGTAGTAAAATGGATTTTGCAATCTTAAACTGATATCTGGATTGTAGAATTGTTTATCGTCAATGAGATAATATAAAGATCGGGAGCTAGTTGAAACTATTGCATAATGGATTTAGCTTGAATACTGACTTTGTTCTACTAGAAACTTAAATCTTCGTTGTATATGTCAAATTGACTTATAAGAGAATAACGTATTTCATTATAAAAAATATAGACAGACTGACAAGAAAATGTAACTATAATACTCTTTATTATATAAAAGTATCATTGACTTTTAACATTATGCTTATATCTTAAAATAACTTTAGGAAGATTTTTAAATAATACATTAGAAATTCTCTTTCATCTTTTTCACGTGCACAAATATGAGTAAAAAATGACTGATTATCTTTCTCGAGAATTAGTTAGTAATTCTCAAATAATTCAATATGTGATACTATTTTTGATATAACATATAACAAATATGATTAAATCTTATTTTGAATAGTATCAAATTATTATCTCGAAACCCCAAATTAGTATTCCGATACAATGAGAAAACCTAAATGTGATAAAGAAATGAAAACTCTTAAAATTTATAATTCGAGTAATCACTAGTTTGTCTCATTTAGCAAATTAGTTGATAATCCACTTTTACAAGATAACATTCTCCACATGTAAATCAAATGATCATTAAGATAATGATTTTGTAGCCATTGTTATTTATTTTATATTAAAAAAATAAAATATTATAATTAAAGATTAAGTATCTGACTATAATTTGAATCGACATATATTGTTATCACGGTTGTACTACATTACTAGACATACTTGTAACAATTAAATTTCTTTTTAGTGTAAAATTTTTGAATCTAAAAATAACAATTTTAAGCATACATCATATAATAATAATCTAATAAATTAGACATATTAAAAATCTAGTATGTTATAATTCATACTATATTAAAATATTTTAAACTTTTTATGTTTTTAATACGCATCATACTGTCATTATATTATCGATCTAAACAACGAAAGTTAAACCTTGTATCTGTAACGAAATTTTAATAAATTTTTAGCAAAGAGTGTTTTATTTTTTAGTATTTCATTTTCTCATCAAAAATTTCGAGCATCACTTTGTTATTTAATATCGTGTGCTTAAGTACACTAAAATTTTAAATTAACTTTGAAAAATAGAAGTCCTCAAGGTTAATTTGATAAGCACATACTTTTTTGTGCATTTATAAAAAAAGTTATTTCATATTTATACTATTGTGTAAAATGATATATTTATTATTCAATAATAATAATTACTATTCGAATGTAATAGTTATCTTTTAAGCAATTACATTACATATGATGATTCTCTTATTTTCAACATATTTAACAGATATGTTATTTTTAGTTTTCTATATTACAAGATGCACTATATATAAATTCTCTTGAATATTTCATACAAACGGTCATTCGCCCTTGGTAAGGATGGCAAGACCATTACACATGGCTAAATAAAACTCTAAACAAATATCTTCTAAGTATTGATCTTTCTATTGTAGTTGTGTGTGGAGGGCGTATTATTTGAATATACAAAAATTCAAGTGAATGCACAACATAATATAAGATGATTAAATACAAAATTTTGAGGATTAGAAAAGTGATATTAAAAATAAGAATCTGAATCAAATTAGATAAGTCATATAATATGAGTTCTAAAAGGGGCAAAATGGACTTCCTCTTATGACTATGGTTAACTTGTTGTATTAACATGCTTTAAAGTGACATACCTTAGTGTAACACTACAGAAAAATCCCTTCAATAACAATCTCAACAACCTTATAATACTGGTGGCTCTTAAGACATCATGCAATGATAATCTCCATCCTGACTAGTTCCCCCTGCCTCCCCTCTCAAACCCGTTGGTATAAATATTTAAAAAACATGTGCTATTGTGTACACTTTTTCCTATGTCTCATCTATCAAATTATTTTTGATATACACATATATATATTTATTTTCTAGATAATAAATCATGGTATCATTCAAGAATCATCTCCGAAATATAATATTACATAACCGAGTAATCAAGCATTTTCTTAGATTGTATAGCTTCACTAAAATCATTTTATTGATGGTTTTATACACTTTAGATATGAAAGGATTCACTAAAATTATGCCATTATCAAGATTTCTTTTATTTATTTATTATTATTCATGGAGCAATAACAAAGTATACGATACAATGTAATGATAATATAATAACACATTACAATTTATTTCCAAAAATATAAAGAAAAATAACTTAATAATTGAATGGGTGATGAGGAGGGTAAACAGGTTTAAGGGCAGGCGAGAAGATAAAAGGTTTAACTTCAAATGGTTCGCTGCAATAAATCATTACAATAAAGGAAACCAACTAAAACATAGATTAATATATCAAAATTTATAAAACAACTAATTATTTAGTAACATGGACAATAGCCAAAGATAATTTTCTACTCCTATTATTACATGCATAGTTATCATCTTATTAAACTTACTATCACTTATCCTTAGTTTTAGTTTCAAAACTACAATGATGGTAGCAAGCATGTTATTCCAAATTCTAAAGGCAATTGGAGAAAAATTGTTGCTGACCTAAAATTTTAGTCACCTCTTCTAGAGCGAAAGATGATGTGGGAGCAATCTCTTCAGATGCTACAATAGAAACTTGAATTATCATCAAAAGAAGGAGATTGCTAGGATTACGAGGAGTTGCTTTGTAGTCATGATAGTCTAACACCTAATTATTTGTAGTAAAATAGATTTTGCAATCTTAAACTTATATCTGGATTGTTGAATTGTTTATCGTTAATGAGACAATATAAAGATCGGGAGCTTATTGAAATTATTGCATAATGGTTTTAGCTTTAATGCTGACTTTGTTCTACTAGAAACTTAAATCTTCATTGTATATGTCAAATTGGCTTATAAGATAATAACGTATTTCATAATAAAAAATATAGACAAACTGAACAAGAAAATGTAACTCTAATACTCATTATTATATAAAAGTATCACTGGCTTTTAACATTAGGCTTATATCTTAAAAGAACTTTAGGAAGATTTTTAAATAATACATTAGAAATTCTCTTTCATCTTTTTCACGTGCACAAATATGAGTAAAATATGACTGAGTTTCTTTCTCAAGAATTAGTTAGTAATTCTCTAATAATTCAATTTTTGAATCTAAAAATATCAATTTTAAGAATACATTATATAAAAATAATCTAATAAATCAGACATATTAAAAATCTATTATGATATAATTCACATTATATTAAAAGATTTTAACCTTTTTATGTTTTTAATACGCATCAAACTGTCATTATATTATCGATCTAAACAAAGAAAGTTAAGCCAAGTATTGGTAAAGAAATTTTAATAAATTTTTAACAAAGAGTGTTTGATAATTTAGTATTTCATTTTTTCATCAAAATTTTCGAGCATCACTTTGTTATTTAGTATCGTGTGCTTAAGGAAACTAAATTTTTAAATTAACTTTTAAAAATAGAAGTCCTCAAGGTTAATTTGATAAGCGCATACTTTATTGAGCGTTTATAAAAAAATATTTCAAATTTATACTTTTATGTAAAATGATATATTTATTATTCAATAATAATAATTACTATTCGAATGGAATAGTTAACTTTTAAGCAATTACATTACCATATGATGATTCTCTTATTTTCAACATATTTAACAGAAATGTTTTTTTTAGTTTCCTATATTACAAGATGCACTTGAGTTTAGTTATAGAATTTTTATTTCTTGCACCATTTGATTAAACCAGGTTAGTGGATAACGATTTTTCTCTTTAAAAAACCAACATAAAAAATATGCTAACAAATTACTCCGAAGTGGTTAGTAATGTAAATATTTGAATCTTCATATTGAAATTAAATTATTAGTTTATATTTTTTGAAGTAAATTTATAGTATTATAAAATTTTATATTATACATCATTGCATTTGTTTAAATATCTAAAATACTTTTTATTTTCCATTAAATATTCTTTTTCTTCCTTGACATCACCTTGAATTCATCTCTTTATGTTTAATATTTAGATAATTATTTATGTCTTAAGATCATACACAATGTCATATCTAAACAAAATATGATAAGATACGTAACTTAGAAATAAATACCATATCATCTGATATGGTAGAATTTATATTGTTAAAAGGAAGGTCGTGACATGTTTAGTCGAGTCTGCACCACCATAAAATATCTCAAAATTGGTAATCAAACATAAGTATAATTTTTTTTAATATTAGAATCTTCATATTTAAATTAAATTATTAGTTTATATTTTTTGAAGCAAATTTATAGTATTATAAAATTTTAAATTGTACATCATTGAATTTGTGTAAATATCTAAAATATTTTTTTTCTTTTAAAAAATATTCTTTTCTTTCCTTGACAATCACCTTAAATTCATCATATTATCTTTAATATTTATATAATTATTTATGTTATAACAACATACATAATATCATATCTTTAAAAAAAAATATGATAAGATCAATACATTAGTAATAGATAGCATATCATATGATATGCTAGAATTTATTTATTTAAAAGGACGGTCGGGACATGTTTAGTCGAGTCTTCACCACCATTAAATATCTCCAAAATTGATAATCAAACATATGGATAAATTCTTTTGAATATTTCATATAAACGGTGATTGGCCCTTGATAAGGTTGGCTAGACCATTACACATGACTAAATAAAACTCTAAACAAATATCTTATAAGCATTGATCTTTCTATTGTAATTGTGTCTGGAGGGCGTATTATGTGAATATACAAAAATTCAAGTGAATGCACAACATAAAATAAGATGATTAAATATAAATGTTTGAGGATTAGAAAAGTGATATTAAAAATAAGAATTTGAATCAAATTAGATAAGTCATATAATATGAGTTCTAAAAGGGGCAAAATGGACTTCCTCTTATGACTATTGTTGACTTGTTGTGTTAACATGCTTTAAGGTGACATACCATAGAATAACACTACAGAAAGATCCCTTCAATAACAATCTCAACAACCTTATAATATTCACGGCTCTTAAGACGTCATGCAATGATAAGCGCCATCATGACTAGTTCCCCCTACATCTCATCTCAAACCCATTGGTATAAATATTTACAAAACTTGTGCTATTGTGTACACTTTTTCCTATGCCTCATCTATCAAATTATTTTTGATATACATATATATATATATATATATATATATATATATATATATATATATATATATATATATATATATATATATTTTCTAGATAATAAATCATGGTATCTTTCAAGAATCATCATTGAAATATAATATTACATAACCGAGTAATCAAGTGTTTTCTTATATTGTATAGCTTCACTAAAATCATTTTATTGAAGGTTTTATACACTTTAGATATGAAAGGATACACAAAAATTATGCCATTATCAAAATTTCTTTTATTTATTTATTATTATTCATGGAGTAATAACAAAGTATACGATACAATGTAATGATAATATAATAATACATTACAATTTATTTCCAAAAATATAAAAAAAAATAACTTAATAATTAAATGGGTGATGAGGAGGGTAAACAGGTTTAAGGGCAGGCGAGAAGATAAAAGGTTTAACTTCAAATGGTCCGCTGCCATCGCCAACTAGAGCCTCTTTGATAGCAGTGGCTAAAAAACTTAAGTAACTCATGTTAATGAAATATTTTTAAACTAAAAAGAAAATCATATAAATCATTACAATAAAGGAAACCAACTAAAACATAGATAAATATATCAAAATTAATAAAATAACAAATTATTTAGTAACATGGACAATAGCCAAAGATAATTTTCTACTCCTACTATTACATGCATAGTTCTCATCTTATTAAACTTACTATCACTTATCCTTAGTTTTAGTTTCAAAACTACAATGATGGTAGCAAGCATGTTATTCCAAATTCTAAAGGCAATTGGAGAAAAATTATTGCTGACCTAAAATTTTAGTCAACTCTTCTAGAGCAAAAGATGATGTGGGAGCAATCTCTTCAGATGCTACAATAGAAACTTGAATTATCATCAAAAGAAGGAAGATTGCTAGGCTGACGAGGAGTTGCTTTGTAGTCATGATAGTCTAACACTTAATTATTTGTAGTAAAATGGATTTTGCAATCTTAAACTTATATCTGGATTGTTGAATTGTTTATCGTCAATGAGACAATATAAAGATCGGGGGCTAATTGAAACTGTTTTATAATGGTTTTAGCTTTAATGCTGATTTTGTTCTACTAGAAATATAAATCTTCGTTGTATATGCCAAATTGGCTTATAAGAGAATAACGTATTGCATAATAAAAAACATAGATAAACTGAACAAGAAAATGTAACTCTAATACTCTTTATTATATAAAAGTATCATTGGCTTTTAACATTAAGCTTATATCTTAAAATAACTTTAGGAAGATTTTTAAATAATACATTATAAATTCTCTTTCATCTTTTTCACGTGCACGAATATGAGTAAAAAATGACTGAGTATCTTTCTCGAGAATTAGTTTGTAATTCTCAAATAATTCAATATGTGATATTCTTTTTGATATAACATATAACAAATATGATTTAATCTTGTTTTGAAAAGTATATCAAATTATTATCTCGAAACCCCAAATTAATATTCCTATACAATGAGAAAACCTAAATGTGATAAAGAAATGAAAACTCTTCAAATTTATAATTCGAGTAATCACTAGTTGGACTCATTTAGCAAATTAGTTGATAATCCTCTTTTACAAGATAACATTCTTCCACATGTAAATCAAATGATCATTAACATAATGTTTTTGAAGCCATTGTTATTTATTTTACATTAAAAGAATAAAATATTATAATTAAAAATTAAGTATCTGACTATAATTTGAATCAACATATATTGTTATACGATTGTACTACATTACTAGACATACTGGTAATAATTAAATTTCTTTTTAGTGTAAAATTTTTTAATCTAAAAATATCAATTTTAAGAATACATTATATAAAAATAATCTAATAAATCAGACATATTACAAATCTATTATGATATAATTCACATTATATTAAAAGATTTTAAACTTTTTATGTTTTTAATACGCATCAAACTGTCATTATATTATCGATCTAAACAAAGAAAGTTAAGCTAAGTATTGGTAAAGAAATTTTAATAAATTTTTAACAAAGAGTGTTTGATAATTTAGTATTTCATTTTCTCATCAAAATTTTCGAGCATCACTTTGTTATTTTGTATCGTGTGCTTAAGGAAACTAAATTTGTAAATTAACTTTTAAAAATAGAAGTCCTCAAGGTTAATTTGATAAGCGCATACTTTATTGAGCATTTATAAAAAAATATTTCAAATTTATACTTTTATGTAAAATGATATATTTATTATTCAATAATAATAATTACTATTCGAATGGAATAGTTAACTTTTAAGCAATTACATTACCATATGATGATTCTCTTATTTTCAACATATTTAACAGAAATGTTTTTTTTAGTTTCCTATATTACAAGATGCACTTGAGTTTAGTTATAGAATTTTTATTTCTTGCACCATTTGATTAAACCAGGTTAGTGGATAACGATTTTTTCACTTTACAAAACCAAGATAAAAAATAGGCTAACAAATTACTCCAAAAGTGGTTAGTAATTAAAATAAGCATTTGTGTAAATATCTAAAATATTTTTTATTTTTCATTAAAGATTATTTTTCTTCCTTGACATCACCTTGAATTCATCACTTTATGTTTAATATTTAGATAATTATTTATATCATAAGATCATACACAATGTCATATCTAAACAAAATATGATAAGATACGTAACTTAGTAATAAATACCATATCTTCTGATATGGTAAAATTTATATAGTGAAAAGGAAGGTCGTGACATGTTTAGTCGAGTCTGCACCACCATTAAATATCTTTAAGATTGGTAATCAAACATATTGATAAATTTTTTAATATTAGAAACTTCATATTTAAATTAAATTATTAGTTTATATTTTTTGAAGTAAATTTATAGTATTATAAAATTTTAAATTATACATCATTGTATTTATATTAATATGTAAAATAATTTTTATTTTTTAAAATTTCTTTTCTTTCCTTGACACCACCTTAAATTCATCACATTATATTTAATATTGAGATAATTATTTATTTTATAACATCATACATAATATCATATCTTAAAAAATATATGATAAGACCCATATATTAGTAATAGATTGCATATTATATGATATGCGAGAATTTATATATTTAAAAGGAAGGACGAGATATGTTTAGTCGAGTCTGCACCGCCATTAAATATCTCCAAGATTGGTAATAAAGATAATGATAAATTCATTTGAATATTTTATATAAACAGAGATTGGCCCATGGTAAGGTTGAATAGACAATTACCCATGGTTAAATAAAACTCTAAATAAATATCTTCTAAGCATTGGTCTTTCTATGGTAGTTCTGTTTGGAGTGTGTATTATTTGAATATACAACAACTTAAGTGAATTCACAACATAATATAAGATGATTGAATGCAAAAATTTGAGCATTAGAAAAGTGATATTGAATATAAGAATTTGAATCAAATTACATAAGCCATATAATATAAGTTCTAAAAGGGGTAAAAATGACTTCCTCTCATGACTATGGTTAACTTGTTATGTTAACATGCTTTAATGTGACGTACCTTAGAGTAACACCACAGGAAGATCGTTTCAATAACAATCTTAAGAACCTCACAATACTGACGGCTCTCAAGACATCATGCAATGATGATCTCCATCCTGACTAGGCCCCCTGCCTCCCCTCTCAAACCCGTTAGTACAAATATTTACAAAATATGTGCTATAGTGTACACTTTTTCCTATGTCTCATATATCAAATTATTTTTGATATACACATATCTTTATGTTTTCTATGTAATAAATCATAGTATCATTCAAGAATCATCTTTGAAATATAATATTATATAACCGAGTAATCAAGCGTTTTCATAGATTGTATAGTTTCATTAAAATCATTTTATTGAAGGCTTTATAAACTTTAGACATGAAAGGATACACAAAAATTATGCCCTTATCAAATTTTCTTTTATTTTATTTTTATTATTCATGGAGTAATAATAAAGCATAGGATACAATGTAATGATAATATAATAATGCATTACAATTTATATCCAAAAATATAAAGAAAAATAACTTAGTAATTGAATGGGTGATGAGGAGCGTAAACAGGTTTAAGGGCAGGCGAGAAGATAAAAGGTTTAACTTCTAATGGTTTACTGTCATCACCAACTAGAGCTTCTTTGATAGTAGTGGCTAAAAACCATAAGTAACTCAAGTTAATGAAATATTTTTAAACTAAAAGAAAAATCATATAAATCTTTACAATAAAGGAAAGCAACTAAAACATAAATTAATATATCAAAATTAATAAAATAAATAAATTATTTAGTAACATGGACAATAACCAAAGATAATTTTCTACTCTTACTATTACATGCATAGTTCTCATCTTATAAAACTTACTATCACTTATCCTTCGTTTCAATTTTAAAACTACAATGATGGTAGAAAGCATGTTATTCCAAATTCTAAAGGGAATTGGAGAAAAATTGTTGCTGAACTAAAATTTTAGTCAACTTTTCTAGAGCAAAAGATGATGTGAGAGCAATCTCTTCAGATGCTACAATAAAAACTTGAATTGTAATCAAAAGAAGAAAGATTGCTAGGCTGACGAGGAGTTGCTTTTTAGTCATGATAGTTTAACACTTAATTATTTGTAGTAAAATAGATTTTACAATCTTAAACTTATATCTGGATTGCGAAATTGTTTATCGTCAATGAGACAATATAAAGAACCAGAGCTAATTGAAACTGTTGCATTATGGTTTTAGCTTTAATACTAACTTTGTTCTACTAAAAACATAAATCTTCGTTGTATATGCCAAATTGCCTTATAAGAGAATAGCGTATTTCATGATAAAAAAATAAAGACAAACTCAAAAAGAAAATATAACCCTAATACTCTTTATTATATAAAAGTATCATTGGCTTTTAACATTATGCTTATATATTAAAATCACTTTAGGAAGATTTTTAAATAATACATTAAAAATTCTCTTTCATCTCTTTCATGTGCACAAATATGAGTAAAAAATGAATGAGTATACTTCTAGAGAATTAGTTAGTAATTCTCGAATAATTCAAATGTGATACTCTTTTCGATATAACATATAACAATATGATTAAATCTTATTTTGAAAAGTACATCAAATTATTATCTCAAAACCCCAAATTAGTATTCCTATACATTGAGAAAACCTAAATGTGACAAAGAAATGCATACTCTTAAAATTTAATTTCAGTAATCACTAGTTTGCCTCATTTAGCAAATTAGTTGATAATCCTCTTTTATAAGGTAAGAGTCTTCTAAATTTAAATCAAATGATCTTTAACATAACCTTTTTGAAGCCATTGGTATTTATTTTAATTAAAAAATAAAATATTAAAATTAAAGATTAAGTATCTGACTATAATTTGAATCGACATATATTTTATCATGATTGTACTACATTACGAGACATACTTGCAACAATTAAATTTCTTTTAGAGTAAAAGTTTTGGATATAAAAATATCAATTTTAAGAATACATTATATAAAATAATCTAATAAATCAAACATATTAAAAATCTAGTATGATATAATTTACATTATATTAAAATACCTTAAACTGTTATTTGTTTTTAATACGCATCATACTGTCACTATATTACTGATCTAAACGAAAGGAAGTAAAGCAAAGTATTGGTAAGGAAATTTTAATAAATATTTAGCAAAGAGTGTTTGATATTTTAGTATTTCATTTTCTCATCAAAATTTCCGAGCATCGCTTTGTTATTTAATATCGTGTGCTTAAGTACACTAAATTTTTAAATTAACTTTTAAAAAAATGAGTCATCAAGGTTAATCTGATAAGCGCATACTTTATTGAGCATCTACAAATAAAAATATTTCATATTTATACTATTATGTAAAATGATATATTTATTGTTCAATAATAATAATTACTATTTGAATGGAATAGTTATCTTTTAATCAATTACATTAATATATGATGATTCTCTTATTTTCTACATATTTAATAGATATGTTATTTTTAGTTTTGTATATTACAAGATGCATTTGAGTTTAGTTATAGAATTTTTATTTCTTGCAACATTTGATTAAACCAGGTTAGTGTATAACAATTTTTCACTTTACAAAACCATGATTAAAAATAGGCTAACAAATTACTCTAAAAGTGGTTAAGTGATGTAATTTGAATCAAATTAGATAAACCATATAATTTGAGTACTAAAATGGGCAAAAAGGACTTCCTCTTATGAGTATAGTTAACTAGTTGTGTTAACATGCTTTAAGGTGACGTAACTTAGAGTAACACTACAGGGAGATCCGTTCAATAACAATATCAAGAACCTTATAATACTGACGGCTCTCAAGTCATCATGTAACGATGATCTCCATCCTGACTAGTGCCCCCTGCCTCCCCTCTCAAACCCGTTGGTACAAATATTTATAAAACATGTGCTATTGTGTACACTTTTTCCTATGTTACATATATCAAATTATTTTTTATATATAAATATATATTTTTGTTTTCGAGATAATAAATCTTGGTATCATTCAAGAATCATCTTTGAAATAAAATACTACATAACCGAATAATCAAGCGTTTTCTTAGATTGTCTAGTTTCACTAAAATCATTTTATTGAAGGTTTTATACACTTTATATATTAAAGGATAAACAAAAATTATGCCATTATCAAAAAAAAATTATTTATTTATTATTATTCCAGAAGTAATAACAAAGCATAGGATACAATGTAATGATAATATAATAATATATTACAATGTATTTCCAAAAATATCAAGAAAAATAACTTAATAATTGAATGGGTGATGAGGAGGGTAAACAGGTTTAAGGGCAGGTGAGAAGATAAAAGGTTTAACTTCAAATGGTTCGCTGCCATCACCAACTAGAGCCTCTTTGATAGCACTGGCTAAAAAACATATGTTACTCAAGTTAATGAAATATTTTTAAACTAAAAGAAAATTCATATAAATCTTTACAATAAAGGAAACCAACTAAAACAAAGATTAATATATCAAAATTAATAAAAGAAATAAATTATTTAGTAACATGGACAATAGCCAAAGATAATTTTCTACTCCTACTATTACATGCATGGTTCTCATCTTATTAAACTTACTATCACTTATCCTTAGTTTTAGTTTCCAAACTACAATGATGGTAGCAAGCATGTTATTCCAAATTCTAAAGGCAATTGAAGAAAAATTGTTGCTGACCTAAAATTTTAGTCAATTCTTCTAGAGCAAAAGATGATGTGGGAGCAATCTCTTCAGATGCTATAATAGAAACTTGAATTGTCATCAAAAGAAGGAAGATTGCCAGGCTGACGAGGAGTTGCTTTGTAGTCATAATAGTCTAACACTTAATTATTTGTAGTAAAATAGATTTTGCAATCTTAAATTTATATCTGGATTGTTGAATTGTTTATAGTCAATGAGACAATATAAAGATCGGGAGCTCATTGAAACTGTTGCATAATAGTTTTAGCTTTAATACTAACTTTGTTCTACAAGAAACTTAAATCTTCGTTGTATATGCCAAATTGCCTTATAAGAGAATAACGTATTTCATAATAGAAAATATAGACAAACTGAACACAAAAATGTAACCCTAATACTCTTTATTTGATAAAAGTATCATTGGCTTTTAACATTATGATTATATCTTAAAATCACTTTAGGATGATTTTTAAATAATACATTAGAAATTCTCTTTCATCTCTTTCACGTGCACAAATATGAGTAAAAACTGAATGAGTATCTTTCTAGAGAATTAGTTAGTAATTCTCAAATAATTCAGTATGTGATACTCTTTTTGATATAACATATAACAAATATGATTAAATATTATTTTAAAAAGTATATCAAATTATTATCTCGTAACCCCAAATTAGTATTCCTATACAATGAGAAAACCTAAATGTGATAAAGAAATGAAAACTCTTAAAATTTGTAATTCGAGTAATCACTAGTTTGACTCATTTATCTAATTAGTTGATAATCCTCTTTTACAATATAACATTCTTCCAAATTTAAATCAAATGATCATTACCATAATGTTTTTGAAGCCATTGTTATTTATTATATATTAAAAGAATAAAATATTATAATTAAACATTAAGTATCTCACTATAATTTGAACGAACATATATTGTTATCATGATTGTACAACAATAATAGACATACTTGTAACAATTACATTTCTTTTTAGTGTAAAATTTTTTAATCTAAAAATATATATTTTAAGAATACATTATATAAAAATAATCTAATAAATCAGACATATTAAAAATCTAGTATGATATAATTCACATTATATTAAAATATCATAAACTTTTTTATGTTTTTAATACCTATCAAACTATTATTATATTATCGATCTAAACCAAAGGAAGTTAAGCCAAGTATCGGTAAATAAAATTTTATATTATACATCATTGCATTTGTTTAAATATCTAAAATACTTTTTATTTTCCATTAAATATTCTTTTTCTTCCTTGACATCACCTTGAATTCATCTCTTTATGTTTAATATTTAGATAATTATTTATGTCTTAAGATCATACACAATGTCATATCTAAACAAAATATGATAAGATACGTAACTTAGAAATATATCATCTGATATGGTAGAATTTATATAGTTAAAAGGAAGGTCGTGACATGTTTAGTCGAGTCTGCACCACTATTAAAGATATCCAAGATTGGTAATCAAACATAAGGATAATTTTTTTTATATTAGAAACTTCACATTTAAATTAAATTATTAGTTTATATTTTTTGAAGCAAATTTATAGCGTTATAAAATTTTAACTTAGACATCATTGTATTTATGTAAATATCCAAAATATTTTTATTTTTTAAAAAGATTCTTTTCTTTCCTTGACATCACCTTAAATTCATCACATTATATTTAATATTTAGATAATTATTTATGTTATAATATCATATCTTAAAAAATATATGATAAGATCCATATTTTAGTAATAGATAACATATCATATGATATGCTAAAATTTATATATTTAAAAGGAAGGTCGGGACATATTTAGTGGAGTCTGCACCACCATTAAATATCTCCAAGATTGGTAATCAAATATAAGGATAAATTCTTTTGAATATTTTTTATAAACGGAGATTGGCCTATGGTAAGGTTGGCTAGACCATTATCCATGGCTAAATAAAACTCTAAACAAATATCTTCTAAGAATTGGTCTTTCTATTGTAGTCATATAGGGTGTATTATGTGAATACACAACAATTCAAGTGAATGCACAATATAATATAAGATGATTGAATGCAAAAGTTTGAGGATTAGAGAAGTGATATTAAACATTAGAATTTGAATCAAATTTGGTGAGCCATAAAATATGAGTTCTAAAAGGGGCAAAAATGACTTCCTCTTATGACTATGGTTAAGTTGTTGTGTTAACATGCTTTAAGGTGACATACCTTAGAGTAACACTACACGAAGATCCCTTCAATAACAATCCCAACAAACTTATAATATTGACGTCTCTCAAGACATCATGCAATGATGATCTCCATCCTGACTAGTTCCCCCTGCCTCCCCTCTCAAACCCGTTGGTACAAATATTTACAAAACATGTGCTATTGTGTATAAAAAGATGATGTGAGAACAATCTCTTCGGATGCTACAATAAAAACTTGAATTGTCATCAAAAGAAGGAAGATTGCTAGGCTGACGAGGAGTTGCTTTGTAGTCATGATAGTCTGACACATAATTATTTGTAGTAAAATGGATTTTAAAATCTTAAACTTATATCTGGATTGTTGAATTGTTTATCGTCAATGAGACAATATAAAGATCGGGAGCTAATTGAAACTGTTGCATAATGGTTTGAGCTTTAGTACTGACTTTGTTCTACTTGAAACTTAAATCATCGTTGTATATGTCAAAGTGCCTTATATGAGAATAACGTATTTCATAATAAAAAATATAGACAAACTGAACAAGAAAATGTAACCCTAATACTCTTTATTATATAAAAATATCATTGGCTTTTAACATTCTGCTTATATCTTAAAATCACTTTAAGAATATTTTTAAATAATACATTAGAAATTCACTTTCATCTCTTTCACGTGCACAAATATAAGTAAAAAATGAATGAGTGTCATTATAGAGAATTAGTTAGTAATTCTCGAATAATTCAGTATGTGATACTCTTTTTGATATAATATATAACAAATATGATTAAATCTTATTTTGAAAAGTATATCAAATTATTATCTCGAAACCCCAAATTAGTATTACTATACAATGAGAAAACCTAAATGTAATAAAGAAATGAAAACTCTTAAAATTTATAATTCGAGTAATCACTAGTTTGACTCATTTAGCAAATTAGTTGATAATCCTCTTTTACAAGATAACATTCTTCCAAATTTAAATCAAATGATCATTAACATATCGTTTTTTAAGCCATTGTTATTTATTTGTATTAAAAGAATAAAATATTATAATTCAAGATTAAGTATCTGACTATAATTTGAATCGACATATATTGTTATCACAATTGTACTACATTACTAGACATACTTGCAACAATTAAATTTCTTTTTAGAGTAAAATTTTTGAATCTAAAAATATCAATTTTAAGAATAGATTATATAAAAATAATCTAATAAATCAGACATATTAAAAATCTAGTATGATATAGTTCACATTATATTAAAATACCTTAAACTTTTATTTATTTTTAATATGCATCAAACTGTCACTATATTATCGATCTAAACCAAACGAAGTTAAGCCAAGTATCGGTAAGGAAATTTTAATAAAATTTTAGTAAAGAGTGTTTTATATTTTAGTATTTCTTTTTCTCATCAAAATTTTCGAGCATCACTTTGTTATTTAATATCGTGTGCTTAAGTACACTAAAATTTTAAATTAACTTTTAAAAAAAGAAGTCCTGAAGGTTAATTTGATAAGCGCATACTTTATTGAGCATTTATAAATAAAAATATTTCATATTTATACTATTATGTAAAATGATATATTTATTATTAAATAATAATAATTACTATTCGAATGGAATAGTTATCTTTTAAGCAATTACATTACCATCTGATGATTCTCTTATTTTCTACATATTTAATAGATATGTTAATTTTAGTTTTCTATATTACAAGATGCACTTGAGTTTAGTTATAAAAATTTTATTTATTGCACCATTTGATTAAACCAGGTTAGTGGATAACAATTTTTTCACTTTACAAAACCAAGATAAAAAATAGTCTAACAAATTACTCCAAAAGTGGTTAAGTGATGTAAATATTAGAATCTTCATATTGAAATTAAATTATTAGTTTATATTTTTTGAAGTAAATTTATAGTATTATAAAATTTTATATTATACATCATTGCATTTGTTTAAATATCTAAAATATTTTTTATTTTTCATTAAAGATTCTTTTTCTTCCTTGACATCACCTTGAATTCATCACTTTATGTTTAATATTTAGATAATTATTTATGTCATAAGATCATACGCAATGTCATATCTAAACAAAATATGATAAGATACGTAACTTAGTAATAAATATCATATCTTCTGATATGGTAGAATTTATATAGTTAAAAGGAAGGTCGTGACATGTTTAGTCGAGTCTGCATCACCATTAAATATCTTTAAGATTGGTAATCAAACATAATGATAATTTTTTAATATTAAAATCCTAATATTTAAATTAAATTATTAGTTTATATTTTTTGAAGTAAATTTATAGTATTATAGAATTTAAATTATACATCATTGTATTTGTGTAAATATCTAAAATACTTTTTATTTTTTAAAAAAGATTCTTCTCTTTCCTTGACATCACCTTAAATTCATCATATTATGTTTAATATTTAGATAATTATTTCTCTTATAATATCATAAATAATATCATATCTTAAAAAAATATATGATAAGATCCATATTTTAGTAATAGGTAGTATATCATATGATATGCACCACTATTAAATATCTCCAAGATTGGTAATCAAACATAAGGTTAAATTCTTTTGAATAATTTATATAAACGGAGTTTGGCCCATGGTAAGGTTGGATAGACCATTACCCATGACTAAATAAAACTCTAAACAAATATCTTTTAAGCATTGATTTTTCTATTATAGTTGTGTGTGGAGGGCATATTATGTGAATATACAACAATTCAAGTGAATGCACAATATAATATAAAGAGTATCCTTCTAGAGAATTAGTGAGTAATTCTCGAATAATTCAATATGTGATACTCCTTTTGATATAACATATAACAAATATGATTAAATCGTATTTTGAAAAGTACATCAAATTATTATCTCGAAACCCCAAATTAGTATTATAGTGAGAAAACCTATAAAGATTAAGTATCTGACTATAATTTGAATCCACATATATTGTTACCACGATTGTACTACATTACTAGACATACTTGCAACAATTAAATTTCTTTTTAGAGTAAATTTTTTTATTATAAAAATATCAATTTTAAGAATAGATTATATAAAAATAATCTAATAAATTAGACATATTAAAAATCTAGTATGATATAATTCACAATATATTAAAATACCTTAAACTTTTATTTATTTTTAATACGTATCAAACTGTCACTATATTATCGATCTAAACCAAAGGAAGTTAAGCCAAGTATCGGTAAAGAAATTTTAATAAATATTTAGCAAAGAGTGTCTGATATTTTAGTATTTCGTTTTCTCATCAAAATTTCCGAGCATCGCTTTGTTATTTAATATCGTGTGCTTAAGTACACTAAATTTTTAAATTAACTTTTAAAAGAATGAGTCATCAAGGTTAATCTGATAAGCTCATACTTTATTGAGCACCTATAAATAAAAATATTTCATATTTATACTATTATGTAAAATGATATATTTATTGTCCGATAATAATAATTACTATTTGAATGGAATAGTTATCTTTTAAGCAATTACATGACTATATGATGATTCTCTTATTTTCTACCTATTTAATTGATATGTTATTTTTAGTTTTGTATATTACAAGATGTATTTGAGTTTAGTTATAGAATTTTTATTTCTTGCACCATTTGATTAAACCAGGTTAGTGTATAACAATTTTTTCACTTTACAAAACCAAGATAAAAAATAGGCTAACAAGTGAAATTAAATTATTAGTTTATATTTTTTGAAGTAAATTTATAGTATTAGAAAATTTTATATTATACATCATTGCATTTGTGTAAATATCTAAAATATTGTTTATTTTTCATTAAAGATTCTTTTTCTTCCTTGACATCACCTTTAATTCATCACTTTATATTTAATATTTAGATAATTATTTATGTCATAAGATCATACACAAAGTCATATCTAAACAAAATATGATAAGATACGTAACTTAGTAATAAATACCATATCTTCTTATATGCTTATATCTTAAAATCACTTTAGGAAGATTTTTTTAAAATAAAACATTATAATAGAAAATAACATATTTCATAATAGAAAATATAGACAAACTGAACACGAAAATGTAACCCTAATACTCTTTATTTTATAAAAGTATCATTGGCTTTTAACATTATGATTATATCTTAAAATCACTTTAGGATGATTTTTAAATAATACATTAGAAATTCTCTTTCATCTCTTTCATGTGCACAAATATGAGTAAAAAGTGAATGAGTATCTTTCTAGAGAATTAGTTAGTAATTCTCGAATAATTCAATATGTGATGCTCTTTTTGATATAACATATAACAAATATGTTTAAATCTTATTTTGAAAAGTACATCAAATTATTATCTCAAAAACTCAAATTAGTATTTCTATACAATGAGAAAAACTAAATGTGATAAAGAAATGAAAACTATTAAAATTTATAATTCGAGTAATCACTAGTTGGACTCATTTAGCAAATTAGTTGATAATCCTCTTTTACATGATAACATTCTTCCACATGTAAATCAAATGATCATTATTTGATTTACATAATAATGATCATTTGATTTACATGTAACTCTAATACGTATTTCATAATAAAAAATATAGACAAACTGAACAAGAAAATGTAACTCTAATACTCATTATTATATAAAAGTATCACTGGCTTTTAACATTAGGCTTATATCTTAAAATAACTTTAGGAAGATTTTTAAATAATACATTAGAAATTCTCTTTCATCTTTTTCACGTGCACAAATATGAGTAAAATATTACTGAGTTTCTTTCTCGAGAATTAGTTAGTAATTCTCTAATAATTCAATATGTGATACTCTTTTTGATATAATATATAACAAATATGATTAAATCTTGTTTTGAAAAGTATATCAAATTATTATCTCAAAACCCCAAATTAGTATTTCTATACAATGAGAAAACCTAAATGTGATAAAGAAATGAAAACCCTTAAAATTTATAATTCGAGTAATCACTAGTTGGACTCATTTAGCAAATTAGTTGATAATCCTCTTTTACATGATAACATTCTTCCACATGTAAATCAAATGATCATTAACATAATGTTTTTGAAGCCATTGTTATTTATTTTATATTAAAAGAATAAAATATTATAATTAAAGATTAAGTATCTGACTATAATTTGAATCGACATATATTGTTATCATGATTGTACTACATTACTAGACATACTTGTAACAATTAAATTTCTTTTTAGTGTAAAATTTTTGAATCTAAAAATATCAATTTTAAGAATACATTATATAAAAATAATCTAATAAATCAGACATATTAAAAATCTAGTATGATATAATTCACATTATATTAAAAGATTTTAAACTTTTTATGTTTTTAATACGCATCAAACTGTCATTATATTATCGATCTAAACAAAGAAAGTTAAGCCAAGTATTGGTAAAGAAATTTTAATAAATTTTTAGCAAAGAGTGTTTGATAATTTAGTATTTCATTTTCTCATCAAAATTTTCGAGCATCACTTTGTTATTTAATATCGTGTGCTTAAGTACACTAAAATTTTAAATTAACTTTTAAAAATAGAAGTCCTCAGGGTTAATTTGATAAGCACATACTTTATTGAGCATTTATAAAAAAAAATTTCATATTTATACTTTTATGTAAAATGATATATTTATTATTCAATATGTAAAACAATTTTTTCGCTTTACAAAACCAAGATAAAAAATAGGCTAACAAATTACTCCAAAAGTGGTTAAGTGATGTAAATATTAGAATCTTCATATTGAAATTTAATTATTAGTTTATATTTTTTTGAAGTAAATTTATAGTATTATAAAATTTTATATTATACATCATTGCATTTGTGTAAATATCTAAAATATTTTTTATTTTTCTTTAAAGATTCTTTTCCTTCCTTAAAATCACATTGAATTCATCACTTTATTTTTAATATTTAGATAATTATTTATGTCATAAGATCAAACACAAAGTCATATCTAAAAAAAATATGATAAGATACATAACTAAGTAATAAATACAATGTCTTCTGATATGGTAGAATTCATATAGTTAAAAGGACGGTCATGACATGTTTAGTCGAGTCTGCACCACCATTAAATATCTCTAAGTTTGGTAATCAAATATAAGGATAATTTTTTTTAATATTAGAATCTTCATATTTAAATTAAATTATTAGTTTATATTTTTTGACAAAAAATTTATTATATTATAAAATTTTAAATTATACATCATTGTATTTGTGCAAATATCTAAAATATTTTTTATTTTTAAAAAAGATTCTTTTCTTTCCTTGACATCACCTTAAATTCATCACATTATATTTAATATTTAGATAATTATTTATGTTATAACATCAGACATAATATCATATCTTAAAATAATATATGATAAGATCCATATATTAGTAAATATAACATATCATATGATATGCTAGAATTTATATTTTAAAAGGAAGTTCGGTACATGTTTAGTCGAGTCTTCACCACCATTAAATATCTCCAAGATTAGTAATCATACATAAGGATAAATTCTTTTGAATATTTTATATAAACGGAGATAGGCCCATGGTAAGGTTGGCACGATCATTACCCATGGCTAAATAAAAATGTAAACAAATATCTTCTAAGCATTGGTCTTTCTATTGTAGTTGTGTCTGGAGGGCGTATTATGTGAATATACAAAAATTCAAGTGAATGCACAACATAAAATAAGATGATTAAATATAAATGTTTGAGGATTAGAAAAGTGATATTAAAAATAAGAATTTGAATCAAATTAGATAAGTCATATAATATGAGTTCTAAAAGGGGCAAAATGGACTTCCTCTTATAACTATTGTTGACTTGTTGTGTTAACATGCTTTAAGGTGACATACCATAGAATAACACTACAGAAAGATCCCTTCAATAACAATCTCAACAACCTTATAATATTCACGGCTCTTAAGACGTCATGCAATGATAATCTCTATCATGACTAGTTCTCCCTGCCTCTCATCTCAAACCCGTTGGTATAAATATTTACAAAACATGTGCTATTGTGTACACTTTTTCCTATGCCTCATCTATCAAATTATTTTTGATATACATATATATATATATATATATATATATATATATATATATATATATATATATATATATATATATATATATATATTTTCTAGATAATAAATCATGGTATCTTTCAAGAATCATCATTGAAATATAATATTACATAACCGAGTAATCAAGTGTTTTCTTATATTGTATAGCTTCACTAAAATCATTTTATTGAAGGTTTTATACACTTTAGATATGAAAGGATACACAAAAATTATGCCATTATCAAAATTTCTTTTATTTATTTATTATTATTCATGGAGTAATAACAAAGTATACGATACAATGTAATGATAATATAATAATACATTACAATTTATTTCGATAAATATAAAAAAAAATAACTTAATAATTGAATGGGTGATGAGGAGGGTAAACAGGTTTAAGGGCAGGCGAGAAGATAAAAGGTTTAACTTCAAATGGTCCGCTGCCATCGCCAACTAGAGCCTCTTTGATAGCAGTGGCTAAAAAACATAAGTAACTCATGTTAATGAAATATTTTTAAACTAAAAAGAAAATCATATAAATCATTACAATAAAGGAAACCAACTAAAACATAGATAAATATATCAAAATTAATAAAATAACAAATTATTTAGTAACATGGACAATAGCCAAAGATAATTTTCTACTCCTACTATTACATGCATAGTTCTCATCTTATTAAACTTACTATCACTTATCCTTAGTTTTAGTTTCAAAACTACAATGATGGTAGCAAGCATGTTATTCCAAATTGTAAAGGCAATTGGAGAAAAATTATTGCTGACCTAAAATTTTAGTCAACTCTTCTAGAGCAAAAGATGATGTGGGAGCAATCTCTTCAGATGCTACAATAGAAACTTGAATTATCATCAAAAGAAGGAAGATTGCTAGGCTGACGAGGAGTTGCTTTGTAGTCATGATAGTCTAACACTTAATTATTTGTAGTAAAATGGATTTTGCAATCTTAAACTTATATCTGGATTGTTGAATTGTTTATCGTCAATGAGACAATATAAAGATCGGGGGCTAATTGAAACTGTTTTATAATGGTTTTAGCTTTAATGCTGATTTTGTTCTACTAGAAACTTAAATCTTCGTTGTATATGCCAAATTGGCTTATAAGAAAATAACGTATTGCATAATAAAAAACATAGATAAACTGAACAAGAAAATGTAACTCTAATACTCTTTATTATATAAAAGTATCATTGGCTTTAACATTAAGCTTATATCTTAAAATAACTTTAGGAAGATTTTTAAATAATACATTATAAATTCTCTTTCATCTTTTTCACGTGCACAAATATGAGTAAAAAATGACTGAGTATCTTTCTCGAGAATTAGTTTGTAATTCTCAAATAATTCAATATGTGATATTCTTTTTGATATAACATATAACAAATATGATTAAATCTTGTTTTGAAAAGTATATGAAATTATTATCTCGAAACCCCAAATTAATATTCCTATACAATGAGAAAACCTAAATGTGATAAAGAAATGAAAACTCTTCAAATTTATAATTCGAGTAATCACTAGTTGGACTCATTTAGCAAATTAGTTGATAATCCTCTTTTACAATATAACATTCTTCCACATGTAAATCAAATGATCATTAACATAATGTTTTTGAAGCCATTGTTATTTATTTTATATTAAAAGAATAAAATATTATAATTAAAAATTAAGTATCTGACTATAATTTGAATCAACATATATTGTTATCACGATTGTACTACATTACTAGACATACTGGTAACAATTAAATTTCTTTTTAGTGTAAAATTTTTTAATCTAAAATATCAATTTTAAGAATACATTATATAAAAATAATCTAATAAATCAGACATATTACAAATCTATTATTATATAATTCACATTATATTAAAAGATTTTAAACTTTTTATGTTTTTAATACGCATCAAACTGTCATTATATTATCGATCTAAACAAAGAAAGTTAAGCCAAGTATTGGTAAAGAAATTTTAATAAATTTTTAACAAAGAGTGTTTGATAATTTAGTATTTCATTTTCTCATCAAAATTTTCGAGCATCACTTTGTTATTTAGTATCGTGTGCTTAAGGAAACTAAATTTTTAAATTAACTTTTAAAAATAGAAGTCCTCAAGGTTAATTTGATAAGCGCATACTTTATTGAGCGTTTATAAAAAAATATTTCAAATTTATACTTTTATGTAAAATGATATATTTATTATTCAATAATAATAATTACTATTCGAATGGAATAGTTAACTTTTAAGCAATTACATTACCATATGATGATTCTCTTATTTTCAACATATTTAACACAAATGTTTTTTTTAGTTTCCTATATTACAAGATGCACTTGAGTTTAGTTATAGAATTTTTATTTCTTGCACCATTTGATTAAACCAGGTTAGTGGATAACGATTTTTCTCTTTAAAAAACCAACATCAAAAATATGCTAACAAATTACTCCGAAGTGGTTAGTAATGTAAATATTTGAATCTTCATATTGAAATTAAATTATTAGTTTATATTTTTTGAAGTAAATTTATAGTATTATAAAATTTTATATTATACATCATTGCATTTGTTTAAATATCTAAAATACTTTTTATTTTCCATTAAATATTCTTTTTCTTCCTTGACATCACCTTGAATTCATCTCTTTATGTTTAATATTTAGATAATTATTTATGTCATAAGATCATACACAATGTCATATCTATACAAAATATGATAAGATACGTAACTTAGAAATAAATACCATATCATCTGATATGGTAGAATTTATATTGTTAAAAGGAAGGTCGTGACATGTTTAGTCGAGTCTGCACCACCATAAAATATCTCAAAATTGGTAATCAAACATAAGTATAATTTTTTTTAATATTAGAATCTTCATATTTAAATTAAATTATTAGTTTATATTTTTTGAAGCAAATTTATAGTATTATAAAATTTTAAATTGTACATCATTGAATTTGTGTAAATATCTAAAATATTTTTTATCTTTTAAAAAATATTCTTTTCTTTCCTTGACAATCACCGTAAATTCATCATATTATCTTTAATATTTATATAATTATTTATGTTATAACAACATACATAATATCATATCTTAAAAAAAATATATGATAAGATCAATACATTAGTAATAGATAGCATATCATATGATATGCTAGAATTTATTTATTTAAAAGGATGGTCGGTGTTGGAAATAGAAAGAAGTAATGAAAATGCCCAATTGATTCATTGATCCATCGTCAATTTATACATGTGAAGATAGAAGGATTCCCTCAACTAACCTACGTGATTTCCTCATTCAGTTAAGGAAATTATATCTAAATCATAACTTACTCTTATCTTCTATCATGCCCCCGCAAGATCGAGCTCCTGTAAGGACGTCGATCTTGAACTGAGGACGTTGATCTTGAACCGATGACGATGAATCCGAAGAAAGGAGCAGACGATTCTGCTAGAGCCAAATTTGACAATCCGATTAGATCGAACTATCATGCCCCCGCAAGATCAAGCTCCTGTAAAGGACACTGATCTTTACTCGATGTCAAGGAGACCGTTGTGTTGTCAACCGTGATGAAGGTCTGACAACGGTTGACTTCAGCGGAGGAGATGCTGCTACGGCTGGGGCGATCGATAGATCTGAAGGGCAGCGGGAGAAGCGTGCGGTCGTAGATATACTGTCGTTTGACAGCGAGAATGAACTTATTGCTGAAGGGGTAGGGAAGGTGTCGCTGCTTGTTGGTGCTGATGCGACAGTGGTGGTGCACAAGGAAGATGGCCTCGTGCAGAAGAACACCTCGGTAGAGGAATTGAGAAAGCCAACGCACTAGAAGTCTCCAGCTTCGATGTCGATGAGAGACTGTCGTTTGACAGCAAGAAGCGATAGATCTAAGGAGAGGGTAGCAGTTGTGGCCGGTGAGGGCTGCAGTTGCGACTGCAATTGTTGGAGTAAGGGGGGTCGGCAGCGAGCATAGTAACTGCCGAAGGAGAAGATGAGGAAGCCGTTGTAGTGAAGGTGTGCTTCCCTTTCTTCCCTGACTTTAAGACCACAATGTTGCGGTCCCTTCTTTGGAGGTGTAGAGACGATGCAGAGAGGGATCTGCACCGAAGAGAAGCGACCGAGTTATTGCTGTGACGGCAACAGCAGCGAATGAAAACGGCGCTGGCGATGCTCTGTTTTTTTTTTGTTGTTGTCAGGAAACAGAGATCGCGACTTTGCAGAAGAGGAGTCGACAATTGCGGCTTCGCAAAAGGGCAGTCGACGGGATGAGGATTTGCTACCGTTTGATAGCAAAAAGGAACTTGTTGTGCCCTCTCTACAAAGCACCGAGAGACGATGGGCAATGGCCCTTACAGATGCTCTTGGCAGAGAGAACAAAGGCTGCAGGAGAGACGATGCGGGTGTAGAAGTTGTCATCTACTGCAAATGAGGTAGGAGAGATCTCCGGAGCAGAGAATGTCCGGGAGGGTGGCGACAGATGACCCCTGAGTATCTGCAGTTTTGCAGCGGGGTTGTCGACGAACAAACGGTAATAAAAGCTGTCGTTTGACAGTGAAGAAAAAAAGGTAATCTCTCTTATAGAGAGAGGGGCTCTGATACCATGTTGGAAATAGAAAGAAGTAATGAAAATGCCCAATTGATTCATTGATCCATCGTCAATTTATACATGTGAAGATAGAAGGATTCCCTCAACTAACCTACGTGATTTCCTCATTTAAGGAAATCATATCTAAATCATAACTTACTCTTATCTTCTATCAGTCGGGACATGTTTAGTCGAGTCTTCACCACCATTAAATATCTCCAAAATTGATAATCAAACATATGGATAAATTCTTTTGATTATTTCTTATAAACGGTGATTGGCCCTTGGTAAGGTTGGCTAGACCATTACACATGACTAAATAAAACTCTAAACAAATATCTTATAAGCATTGGTCTTTCTATTGTAGTTGTGTCTGGAGGGCGTATTATGTGAATATACAAAAATTCAAGTGAATGCACAACATAAAATAAGATGATTAAATATAAATGTTTGAGGATTAGAAAAGTGATATTAAAAATAAGAATTTGAATCAAATTAGATAAGTCATATAATATGAGTTCTAAAAGGGGCAAAATGGACTTCCTCTTATGACTATTGTTGACTTGTTGTGTTAACATGCTTTAAGGTGACATACCATAGAATAACACTACAGAAAGATCCCTTCAATAACAATCTCAACAACCTTATAATATTCACGGCTCTTAAGACGTCATGCAATGATAATCTCTATCATGACTAGTTCTCCCTGCCTCTCATCTCAAACCCGTTGGTATAAATATTTACAAAACATGTGCTATTGTGTACACTTTTTCCTATGCCT
Source organism: Ensete ventricosum (assembly GCA_029747655.1). Taxonomy (NCBI): domain Eukaryota; kingdom Viridiplantae; phylum Streptophyta; class Magnoliopsida; order Zingiberales; family Musaceae; genus Ensete; species Ensete ventricosum. The sequence goes on along the minus strand of JAQQAF010000008.1, from coordinate 19,566,178 downwards.
CATCTATCAAATTATTTTTGATATACATATATATATATATATATATATTTTTTTTTTTTTTTCTAGATAATAAATCATGGTATCTTTCAAGAATCATCATTGAAATATAATATTACATAACCGAGTAATCAAGTGTTTTCTTATATTGTATAGCTTCACTAAAATCATTTTATTGAAGGTTTTATACACTTTAGATATGAAAGGATACACAAAAATTATGCCATTATCAAAATTTCTTTTATTTATTTATTATTATTCATGGAGTAATAACAAAGTATACAATACAATGTAATGATAATATAATAATACATTACAATTTATTTCGATAAATATAAAAAAAAAATAACTTAATAATTGAATGGGTGATGAGGAGGGTAAACAGGTTTAAGGGCAGGCGAGAAGATAAAAGGTTTAACTTCAAATGGTCCGCTGCCATCGCCAACTAGAGCCTCTTTGATAGCAGTGGCTAAAAAACATAAGTAACTCATGTTAATGAAATATTTTTAAACTAAAAAGAAAATCATATAAATCATTACAATAAAGGAAACCAACTAAAACATAGATAAATATATCAAAATTAATAAAATAACAAATTATTTAGTAACATGGACAATAGCCAAAGATAATTTTCTACTCCTACTATTACATGCATAGTTCTCATCTTATTAAACTTACTATCACTTATCCTTAGTTTTAGTTTCAAAACTACAATGATGGTAGCAAGCATGTTATTCCAAATTCTAAAGGCAATTGGAGAAAAATTATTGCTGACCTAAAATTTTAGTCAACTCTTCTAGAGCAAAAGATGATGTGGGAGCAATCTCTTCAGATGCTACAATAGAAACTTGAATTATCATCAAAAGAAGGAAGATTGCTAGGCTGACGAGGAGTTGCTTTGTAGTCATGATAGTCTAACACTTAATTATTTGTAGTAAAATGGATTTTGCAATCTTAAACTTATATCTGGATTTTTGAATTGTTTATCGTCAATGAGACAATATAAAGATCGGGGGCTAATTGAAACTGTTTTATAATGGTTTTAGCTTTAATGCTGATTTTGTTCTACTAGAAACTTAAATCTTCGTTGTATATGCCAAATTGGCTTATAAGAAAATAACGTATTGTATAATAAAAAACATAGATAAACTGAACAAGAAAATGTAACTCTAATACTCTTTATTATATAAAAGTATCATTGGCTTTTAACATTAAGCTTATATCTTAAAATAACTTTAGGAAGATTTTTAAATAATACATTATAAATTCTCTTTCATCTTTTTCACGTGCACAAATATGAGTAAAAAATGACTGAGTATCTTTCTCGAGAATTAGTTTGTAATTCTCAAATAATTCAATATGTGATATTCTTTTTGATATAACATATAACAAATATGATTAAATCTTGTTTTGAAAAGTATATCAAATTATTATCTCGAAACCCCAAATTAATATTCCTATACAATGAGAAAACCTAAATGTGAAAAAGAAATGAAAACTCTTCAAATTTATAATTCGAGTAATCACTAGTTGGACTCATTTAGCAAATTAGTTGATAATCCTCTTTTACAAGATAACATTCTTCCACATGTAAATCAAATGATCATTAACATAATGTTTTTGAAGCCATTGTTATTTATTTTATATTAAAAGAATAAAATATTATAATTAAAAATTAAGTATCTGACTATAATTTGAATCAACATATATTGTTATCACGATTGTACTACATTACTAGACATACCGGTAACAATTAAATTTCTTTTTAGTGTAAAATTTTTTAATCTAAAATATCAATTTTAAGAATACATTATATAAAAATAATCTAATAAATCAGACATATTACAAATCTATTATTATATAATTCACATTATATTAAAAGATTTTAAACTTTTTATGTTTTTAATACGCATCAAACTGTCATTATATTATCGATCTAAACAAAGAAAGTTAAGCCAAGTATTGGTAAAGAAATTTTAATAAATTTTTAACAAAGAGTGTTTGATAATTTAGTATTTCATTTTCTCATCAAAATTTTCGAGCATCACTTTGTTATTTAGTATCGTGTGCTTAAGGAAACTAAATTTTTAAATTAACTTTTAAAAATAGAAGTCCTCAAGGTTAATTTGATAAGCGCATACTTTATTGAGCGTTTATAAAAAAATATTTCAAATTTATACTTTTATGTAAAATGATATATTTATTATTCAATAATAATAATTACTATTCGAATGGAATAGTTAACTTTTAAGCAATTACATTACCATATGATGATTCTCTTATTTTCAACATATTTAACACAAATGTTTTTTTTAGTTTCCTATATTACAAGATGCACTTGAGTTTAGTTATAGAATTTTTATTTCTTGCACCATTTGATTAAACCAGGTTAGTGGATAACGATTTTTCTCTTTAAAAAACCAACATCAAAAATATGCTAACAAATTACTCCGAAGTGGTTAGTAATGTAAATATTTGAATCTTCATATTGAAATTAAATTATTAGTTTATATTTTTTGAAGTAAATTTATAGTATTATAAAATTTTATATTATACATCATTGCATTTGTTTAAATATCTAAAATACTTTTTATTTTCCATTAAATATTCTTTTTCTTCCTTGACATCACCTTGAATTCATCTCTTTATGTTTAATATTTAGATAATTATTTATGTCATAAGATCATACACAATGTCATATCTAAACAAAATATGATAAGATACGTAACTTAGAAATAAATACCATATCATCTGATATGGTAGAATTTATATTGTTAAAAGGAAGGTCGTGACATGTTTAGTCGAGTCTGCACCACCATAAAATATCTCAAAATTGGTAATCAAACATAAGTATAATTTTTTTTAATATTAGAATCTTCATATTTAAATTAAATTATTAGTTTATATTTTTTGAAGCAAATTTATAGTATTATAAAATTTTAAATTGTACATCATTGAATTTGTGTAAATATCTAAAATATTTTTTATCTTTTAAAAAATATTCTTTTCTTTCCTTGACAATCACCTTAAATTCATCATATTATCTTTAATATTTATATAATTATTTATGTTATAACAACATACATAATATCATATCTTAAAAAAAAAATGATGAGATCAATACATTAGTAATAGATAGCATATCATATGATATGCTAGAATTTATTTATTTAAAAGGACGGTCGGGACTTGTTTAGTCGAGTCTTCACCACCATTAAATATCTCCAAAATTGATAATCAAACATATGGATAAATTCTTTTGAATATTTCATATAAACGGTGATTGGCCCTTGATAAGGTTGGCTAGACCATTACACATGACTAAATAAAACTCTAAACAAATATCTTATAAGCATTGATCTTTCTATTGTAATTATGTCTGGAGGGCGTATTATGTGAATATACAAAAATTCAAGTGAATGCACAACATAAAATAAGATGATTAAATATAAATGTTTGAGGATTAGAAAAGTGATATTAAAAATAAGAATTTGAATCAAATTAGATAAGTCATATAATATGAGTTCTAAAAGGGGCAAAATGGACTTCCTCTTATGACTATTGTTGACTTGTTGTGTTAACATGCTTTAAGGTGACATACCATAGAATAACACTACAGAAAGATCCCTTCAATAACAATCTCAACAACCTTATAATATTCACGGCTCTTAAGACGTCATGCAATGATAATCGCCATCATGACTAGTTCCCCCTGCCTCTCATCTCAAACCCGTTGGTATAAATATTTACAAAACATGTGTTATTGTGTACACTTTTTCCTATGCCTCATCTATCAAATTATTTTTGATATACATATATATATATATATATATATATATATATATATATTTTCTAGATAATAAATCATGGTATCTTTCAAGAATCATCATTGAAATATAATATTACATAACCGAGTAATCAAGTGTTTTCTTATATTGTATAGCTTCACTAAAATCATTTTATTGAAGGTTTTATACACTTTAGATATGAAAGGATACACAAAAATTATGCCATTATCAAAATTTCTTTTATTTATTTATTATTATTCATGGAGTAATAACAAAGTATACGATACAATGTAATGATAATATAATAATACATTACAATTTATTTCCAAAAATATAAAAAAAAATAACTTAATAATTGAATAGGTGATGAGGAGCGTAAACAGGTTTAAGGGCAGGCGAGAAGATAAAAGGTTTAACTTCTAATGGTTTACTGTCATCACCAACTAGAGCTTCTTTGATAGTAGTGGCTAAAAACCATAAGTAACTCAAGTTAATGAAATATTTTTAAACTAAAAGAAAAATCATATAAATCTTTACAATAAAGGAAAGCAACTAAAACATAAATTAATATATCAAAATTAATAAAATAAATAAATTATTTAGTAACATGGACAATAACCAAAGATAATTTTCTACTCTTACTATTACATGCATAGTTCTCATCTTATAAAACTTACTATCACTTATCCTTCGTTTCAATTTTAAAACTACAATGATGGTAGAAAGCATGTTATTCCAAATTCTAAAGGGAATTGGAGAAAAATTGTTGCTGAACTAAAATTTTAGTCAACTTTTCTAGAGCAAAAGATGATGTGAGAGCAATCTCTTCAGATGCTACAATAAAAACTTGAATTGTTATCAAAAGAAGAAAGATTGCTAGGCTGACGAGGAGTTGCTTTTTAGTCATGATAGTTTAACACTTAATTATTTGTAGTAAAATAGATTTTACAATCTTAAACTTATATCTGGATTGTGAAATTGTTTATCGTCAATGAGACAATATAAAGAACCAGAGCTAATTGAAACTGTTGCATTATGGTTTTAGCTTTAATACTAACTTTGTTCTACTAAAAACATAAATCTTCGTTGTATATGCCAAATTGCCTTATAAGAGAATAGCGTATTTCATGATAAAAAAATAAAGACAAACTGAAAAAGAAAATATAACCCTAATACTCTTTATTATATAAAAGTATCATTGGCTTTTAACATTATGCTTATATATTAAAATCACTTTAGGAAGATTTTTAAATAATACATTAAAAATTCTCTTTCATCTCTTTCATGTGCACAAATATGAGTAAAAAATGAATGAGTATACTTCTAGAGAATTAGTTAGTAATTCTCGAATAATTCAAATGTGATACTCTTTTCGATATAACATATAACAATATGATTAAATCTTATTTTGAAAAGTACATCGAATTATTATCTCAAAACCCCAAATTAGTATTCCTATACATTGAGAAAACCTAAATGTGACAAAGAAATGCATACTCTTAAAATTTAATTTCAGTAATCACTAGTTTGCCTCATTTAGCAAATTAGTTGATAATCCTCTTTTATAAGGTAAGAGTCTTCTAAATTTAAATCAAATGATCTTTAACATAACCTTTTTGAAGCCATTGGTATTTATTTTAATTAAAAAATAAAATATTAAAATTAAAGATTAAGTATCTGACTATAATTTGAATCGACATATATTTTATCATGATTGTACTACATTACGAGACATACTTGCAACAATTAAATTTCTTTTAGAGTAAAAGTTTTGGATATAAAAATATCAATTTTAACAATACATTATATAAAATAATCTAATAAATCAAACATATTAAAAATCTAGTATGATATAATTTACATTATATTAAAATACCTTAAACTGTTATTTGTTTTTAATACGCATCATACTGTCACTATATTACTGATCTAAACGAAAGGAAGTAAAGCAAAGTATTGGTAAGGAAATTTTAATAAATATTTAGCAAAGAGTGTTTGATATTTTAGAATTTCATTTTCTCATCAAAATTTCCGAGCATCGCTTTGTTATTTAATATCGTGTGCTTAAGTACACTAAATTTTTAAATTAACTTTTAAAAAAAATGAGTCATCAAGGTTAATCTAATAAGCGCATACTTTATTGAGCATCTACAAATAAAAATATTTCATATTTATACTATTATGTAAAATGATATATTTATTGTTCAATAATAATAATTACTATTTGAATGGAATAGTTATCTTTTAATCAATTACATTAATATATGATGATTCTCTTATTTTCTACATATTTAATAGATATGTTATTTTTAGTTTTGTATATTACAAGATGCATTTGAGTTTAGTTATAGAATTTTTATTTCTTGCAACATTTGATTAAACCAGGTTAGTGTATAACAATTTTTCACTTTACAAAACCATGATTAAAAATAGGCTAACAAATTACTCTAAAAGTGGTTAAGTGATGTAATTTGAATCAAATTAGATAAACCATATAATTTGAGTACTAAAATGGGCAAAAAGGACTTCCTCTTATGAGTATATTTAACTAGTTGTGTTAACATGCTTTAAGGTGACGTAACTTAGAGTAACACTACAGGGAGATCCCTTCAATAACAATATCAAGAACCTTATAATACTGACGGCTCTCAAGTCATCATGTAATGATGATCTCCATCCTGACTAGTGCCCCCTGCCTCCCCTCTCAAACCCGTTGGTACAAATATTTACAAAACATGTGCTATTGTGTACACTTTTTCCTATGTTACATATATCAAATTATTTTTTATATATAAATATATATTTTTGTTTTCGAGATAATAAATCTTGGTATCATTCAAGAATCATCTTTGAATTAAAATACTACATAACCGAGTAATCAAGCGTTTTCTTAGATTGTCTAGTTTCACTAAAATCATTTTATTGAAGGTTTTATACACTTTATATATTAAAGGATAAACAAAAATTATGCCATTATCAAAAAAAAATTATTTATTTATTATTATTCCTGAAGTAATAACAAAGCATAGGATACAATGTAATGATAATATAATAATATATTACAATATATTTCCAAAAATATCAAGAAAAATAACTTAATAATTGAATGGGTGATGAGGAGGGTAAACAGGTTTAAGGGTAGGCGAGAAGATAAAAGGTTTAACTTTAAATGGTTCACTATCATCACTAACTAGATCCTCTTTGATAGCAGTGGTTAAACAGATAAGTAACTCAAGTTAATGAATTATTTTAAACTAAAAGAATAATCATATAAATCCTTACAATAAAGGAAACCAACTAAAGCATAGATTAATATAACAAAATTAATAAAAGAAATAAATTATTTAGTAACATTGACAATAGCCAAAGATAATTTTCTACTCCTACTATTACAGGCATGGTTCTCATCTTATAAAACTTACTATCACTTATCCTTAGTTTCAGTTTCAAAATTACAATGATGGTAGCAAGCGTGTTATTCCAAATTCTAAAGACAATTGGAGAAAAATTGTTGTTGATCTAAAATTTTAGTCAACTCTTCTAGAACAAAAGATGATGTGGGAGCAATCTCTTCAGATGCTACAATAGAAACTTGAATTATCATCAAAAGAAGGAAGATTGCTAGGCTGACGAGGAGTTGCTTTGTAGTCATGATAGTCTAACACTTAATTAATTGTAGTAAAATGGATTTGGCAATTTTAAACATATATCTGGATTGTTGAATTGCTTATCGTCAATGTAACAATATAAAGATCGAAAGCTAATTTAAACTGTTGCATAATGGTTTTAGCTTTAATACTGATTTTGTTCTACTAAAAACTTAAATCTTCGCTTTATATGCCAAATTGCCTTATAAGAGAATAACGTATTTCATAATAAAAAAATATACACAAACTGAACAAGAAAATGTAACCTAATACACTTTATTATATCAAAGTATCATTGCCTTTTAATATTATGGTTATATCTTAAAATCACTTTAGGAAGATTTTTAAATAATACATTAGAAATTCTCTTTCATCTCTTTCACGTGCACAAACATGAGTAAAAAATGAATGAGTATCCCTTTAGAGAATTAGTTAGTAATTCTCGAATAATTCAATATGTGATACTCTTTTTGATATAACAAATAACAAATATGATTAAATCTTATTTTGAAAAGTACATCAAATTATTATCTCGAAACCCCAAATTAGTATTCCTATACAATGAGAAAACCTAAATGTGATAAAGAAATGCAAACTCTTAAAATTTATAATTCGAGTAATGACTAGTTTGCCTCATTTAGCAAATTAGCTGATAATCCTCTTTTACAAGATAAGATTCTTCCAATTTTAAATCGAATGATCATTAACATAACCTTTTTGAAGCCATTGTAATTTATTTTTTATTAAAAGAATAAATTATTATAATTAAGGATTAAGTATCTGACTATAATTTGAATTAACATATATTGTTATCACGATTGTACTACATTACTAGACATACTTGCAACAATTAAATTAATTTTTAGTGTAAATTTTTTAATCTAAAAATATCAATTTTAAGAATATATTATAAAAAAATCTAATAAATCAGACATATTAAAAATCTAGTATGATATAATTCACATTATATTAAAATACCTTAAACTTTTATATGTTTTTAATACGCATCAAACTATCACTACATTATTGATCTAAACCAAAGGAAGTTAAGCTAGGTACCGATAAGAAAATTTTAATAATTTTTTAGCAAAGAGTGTTTGATATTTTAGTATTTAGTTTTCTCATCCAAATTTTGAGCATCGCTTTGTTATTTAATATCGTATGCTTAAGTACATTAAATTTTTAAATTAACTTTAAAAAAATGAGTCCTCTAGGTTAATCTGATAAGCGCATACTTTATTGAGCACCTATAAATAAAAATATTTCATATTTATACTATTATATAAAATGATATATTTATTATTTAATAATAATAATTACTATTCGAATGGAATAGTTATCTTTTAAGCAATTACATTACCATATGATGATTCTCTTATTTTCTAAATATTTAATAGATATGTTATTTTTAGTTTTCTATATTACAAGATACAGTTGAGTTTAGTTATAAAAATTTTATTTATGCACCATTTGATTAAACCAGGTTTGTGTATAACAATTTTTTCACTTTACAAAACCAAGATAAAAAATAGGCTAACAAATTACTCCATAAGTGGTTAAGTGTTGTAAAAATTAGAATCTTCATATTGAAATTAAATTATTAGTTTATATTTTTTCAAGTAAATTTATAGTATTATAAAATTTTATATTATACATCATTGCATTTGTGTAAATATCTACAATATTTTTTATTTTTCATTAAAGATACTTTCCTTCCTTGACATCACCTCGAATTCATCACTTTATATTTAATATTTAGATAATTATTTATGTCATAAGATCATACACAATGTCATATCTAAAAAAATATGATAAGATACATAACTTAGTAATAAATATAATGTCTTTTGATATGGTAGAATTCATATAGTTAAAAGGACTGTCCTGACATGTTTAGTCGAGTCTACACCACCATTAAATATCTCCAAGTTTGGTAATCAAACATAAGGATAAATTTTTTTAATATTAGAATCTTAATAATTAAATTAAATTATTAGTTTATATTTTTTGACACAAATTTATTGTATTATAAAATTTTAAATTATACATCATTGTGTTTATGTAAATATTTAAAATAGTTTTTATTTTAAAAAAGATTCTTTTCTTTCCTTGGCATCACATTAAATTCATCACATTATATTTAATATTTAGATAATTATTTATGTTATAACATCATACATAATATCATATCTTAAAATAATATATGATAAGATCCATATATTAGTAATAGATAGCATATCATATGATATGCTAGAATTTATATTTTAAAAGGAAGTTCGGTACATGTTTAGTCGAGTCTTCACCACCATTAAATATCTCTAAGATTGGTAATCATACATAAGGATAAATTCTTTTGAATATTTTATATAAATGGAGATTGGCAAATGGTAAGGTTGGCTCGACCATTACCCATGGCTAAATAAAACTATAAACAAATATCTTCTAAGCATTGGTCTTTCTATTGTAGTTGTGTGTAGAGGGCGTATTATGTGAATACACAACAATTCAAGTGAATGTACAATATAATATAAGATGATTGAATCCAAAAGTTTGAGGATTAGAAAAGTGATATTAAACTTTAGAATTTGAATCAAATTAGATGAGCCATATAATATGAGTTCTAAAAGGGGCAAAAATGACTTCCTCTTATGACTATGGTGAAGTTGTTGTGTTAACATGCTTTAAGGTGACGTACCTTAGAGTAACACTACAGGAAGATCTCTTTAAAAACAATCTTAAGAACCTTACAATACTGACGACTCTCAAGACATAACACAATAATGATCTCCATCCTGACTAATGCCCCCTGCCTCCCCTCTTAAACCCGTTGGTACAAATATTTACAAAATATGTGCTATTGTGTCCAGTTTTTCCTATGTCTCGTATATCAAATTATTTTTGATATACACATTTTATATTTATTTTCTAGATAATAAATCATGGTATCATTCAAGAATCATCATTGAAATATAATATTACATAACCGAGTAATCAAGTGTTTTCTTAGATTGTATAGCTTCACTAAAATCATTTTATTGAAGGTTTTATACACTTTAGATATGAAAGGATACACAAAAATTATGCCATTATCAAAATTTCTTTTATTTATTTATTATTATTCATGGAGTAATAACAAAGTATACGATACAATGTAATGATAATATAATAATACATTACAATTTATTTCCAAAAATATAAAGAAAAATAACTTAATAATTGAATGGGTGATGAGGAGGGTAAACAGGTTTAAGGGCAGGCGAGAAGATAAAAGGTTTAACTTCAAATGGTTCGCTGCCATCGCCAACTAGAGCCTCTTTGATAGCAGTGGCTAAAAAACATAAGTAACTCATGTTAATGAAATATTTTTAAACTAAAATGAAAATAATATAAATCATCACAATAAATGAAACCAACTAAAACATAGATAAATATATCAAAATTAATAAAATAACAAATTATTTAGTAACATGGACAATAGCCAAAGATAATTTTCTACTCCTACTATTACATGCATAGTTCTCATCTTATTAAACTTACTATCACTTATCCTTAGTTTTAGTTTCAAAACTACAATGATGGTAGCAAGCATGTTATTCCAATTTCTAAAGGCAAATGGAGAAAAATTGTTGCTGACCTAAAATTTTAGTCAACTCTTCTAGAGCAAAAGATGATGTGGGAGCAATCTCTTCAGATGCTACAATAGAAACTTGAATGATCATCAAAAGAAGGAAGATTGCTAGGCTGACGAGGAGTTGCTTTGTAGTCATGATATTCTAACACTTAATTATTTGTAGTAAAATGGATTTTGCAATCTTAAACTTATATCTGGATTGTTGAATTATTTATCGTCAATGAGACAATATAAAGATCGGGAGCTAATTGAAACTGTTTTATAATGGTTTTAGCTTTAATACTGACTTTGTTCTACTAGAAACTTAAATCTTCGTTATATATGCCAAATTGGCTTACAAGAGAATAACGTATTTCATAATAAAAAATATAGACAAACTGAACAAGAAAATGTAACTCTAATACTCTTTATTATATAAAAGTATCATTGGCTTTTAACATTATGCTTATATCTTAAAATAACTTTAGGAAGATTTTTAAATAATACATTAGAAATTATCTTTCATCTTTTCACGTGCACAAATATGAGTGGAAAATGACTATCTTTCTCGAGAATTAGTTGGTAATTCTCAAATAATTCAATATGTGATAATCTTTTTGATATAACATATAACAAATTTGATTAAATCTTGTTTTGAAAAGTATATCAAATTATTATCTCGAAACCCCAAATTAGTATTCCTATACAATGAGAAAACCTAAATGTGATAAAGAAATGAAAACTCTGAAAATTTATAATTCGAGTAATCACTAGTTCGACTCATTTAGCAAATTAGTTGATAATCCTCTTTTACAAGATAACATTCTTCCACATGTAAATCAAATGATCATTAACATAATGTTTTTGAAGCCATTGTTATTTATTTTATATTAAAAGAATAAAATATTATAATTAAAAATTAAGTATCTGACTATAATTTGAATTGACATAATTTGTTATCACGATTGTACTACATTACTAGACATACTTGTAACAATTAAATTTCTTTTTAGTGTAAAATTTGTGAATCTAAAAATATCAATTTTAAGAATACATTATATAAAAAGAATCTAATAAATCAGACATATCAAAAATCTAGTATGATATAATTCACATTATATTAAAAGATTTTAAACTTTTTATATTTTTAATACGCATCAAACTGTCATTATATTATCGATCTAAACAAAGAAAGTTAAGCCAAGTATTGGTAAAGAAATTTTAATAAATTTTTAGCAAAGAGTGTTTGATAATTTAGTATTTCATTTTCTCATCAAAATTTTCGAGCATCACTTTGTTATTTAATATCGTGTGCTTAAGTACACTAAATTTTTAAATTAACTTTTAACAATAGAAGTCCTCAAGGTTAATTTGATAAGCACATACTTTATTGGGCATTTATAAAAAAATATTTCATATTTATACTTTTATGTAAAATGATATATTTATTATTCAATAATAATAATTACTATTCGAATGGAATAGTTATCTTTTAAGCAATTACATTACCATATGATGATTCTCTTATTTTCAACATATTTAACAAATATGTTATTTTTAGTTTCCTATATTACAAGATGCACTTGAGTTTAGTTATAGAATTTTTATTTCTTGCACCATTTGATTAAACCAGGTTAGTGGATAACGATTTATCTCTTTAAAAAACCAAGATAAAAAATATGCTAACAAATTAATCCAAAGTGGTTAGTAATGTAAATATTAGAATCTTCATATTGAAATTAAATTATTAGTTTATATTTTTTGAAGTAAATTTATAGTATTATAAAATTTTATATTATACATCATTGCATTTGTTTAAATATCTAAAATACTTTTTATTTTCCATAAAATATTCTTTTTCTTCCTTGACATCACCTTGAATTCATCACTTTATGTTTAATATTTAGATAATTATTTATGTCATAAGATCATACACAATGTCATATCTAAACAAAATATGATAGGATACGTAACTTAGTAATAAATACAATGTCATCTGATATGGTAGAATTTATATAGTTAAAAGGATGGTCGTGACATGTTTAGTCGAGTCTGCACCACCATTAAATATCTCAAAATTGGTAGTCAAACATAAGTATAATTTTTTTAATATTAGAAACTTCATATTTAAATTAAATTATTAGTTTATATTTTTTGACGCAAATTTATAGTATTATAAAATTATAAATTATACATCATTGTATTTGTGTAAATATCTTAAATATTGTTTATCTTTTAAAAAAGATTCTTTTCTTTCCTTGCATCACCTTAAATTCATCATATTATATTTAATATTTATATAATTAGTTACGTTATAACAACATACAAAGTATCATATCCTAAAAAAATATGATAAGATCAATATATTAGTAATAGATAGCATATCATATGATATGCTAGAATTTATTTATTTAAAAGGACGGTCGGGACATGTTTAGTCGAGTCTTCACCACCATTAAATATCTCCAAAATTGATAATCAAACATATGGATAAATTCTTTTGAATATTTCATATAAACGGTGATTGGCCCTTGATAAGGTTGGCTAGACCATTACACATGACTAAATAAAACCCTAACAAATATCTTATAAGCATTGATCTTTCTATTGTAATTGTGTCTGGAGGGCGTATTCTGTGAATATACAAAAATTCAAGTGAATGCACAACATAAAATAAGATGATTAAATATAAATGTTTGAGGATTAGAAAAGTGATATTAAAAATAAGAATTTGAATCAAATTAGATAAGTCATATAATATGAGTTCTAAAAGGGGCAAAATGGACTTCCTCTTATGACTATTGTTGACTTGTTGTGTTAACATGCTTTAAGGTGACATAACTTAGAATAACACTACAGAAAGATCCCTTCAATAACAATCTCAACAACCTTATAATATTGACGGCTCTTAAGATGTCATGCAATGATAATCTCCATCCTGACTAGTTCCCCCTACCTCTCATCTCAAACCCGTTGGTATAAAAATTTACAAAACAAGTGCTATTGTGTACACTTTTTCCTATGTCTCATCTATCAAATTATTTTTGATATACATATATATATATATTTATTTATTTTCTAGATAATAAATCATGGTATCATTCAAGAATCATCATTGAAATATAATATTACATAACCGAGTAATCAAGTGTTTTCTTAGATTGTATAGCTTCACTAAAACCATTTTATTGAAGGTTTTATACACTTTAGATATGAAAGGATACACAAAAATTATGCCATTTTCAAAATTTCTTTTATTTATTTATTATTATTCATGGAGTAATAACAAAGTATACGATACAATGTAATGATAATATAATAATACATTACAATTTATTTCCAAAAATATAAAGAAAAATAACTTAATAATTGAATGGGTGATGAGGAGGGTAAACAGGTTTAAGGGCAGGCGAGAAGATAAAAGGTTTAACTTCAAATGGTTCGCTGCCATCGCCAACTAGAGCCTCTTTGATAGCAGTGGCTAAAAAACATAAGTAACTCATGTTAATGAAATATTTTTAAACTAAAATGAAAATAATATAAATCATCACAATAAATGAAACCAACTAAAACATAGATAAATATATCAAAATTAATAAAATAACAATTTATTTAGTAACATGGACAATAGCCAAAGATAATTTTCTACTCCTACTATTACATGCATAGTTCTCATCTTATTAAACTTACTATCACTTATCCTTAGTTTTAGTTTCAAAACTACAATGATGGTAGCAAGCATGTTATTCCAAATGCTAAAGGCAATTGGAGAAAAATTATTGCTGACCTAAAATTTTAATCAACTCTTCTAGAGCAAAAGATGATGTGGGAGCAATCTCTTCAGATGCTACAATAGAAACTTGAATTATCATCAAAAGAAGGAAGATTGCTAGGCTGACGAGGAGTTGCTTTGTAGTCATGATAGTCTAACACTTAATTATTTGTAGTAAAATGTATTTTGCAATCTTAAACTTATATCTGGATTGTTGAATTGTTTATCGTCAATGAGACAATATAAAGATCGGGGGCTAATTGAAACTGTTTTATAATGGTTTTAGCTTTAATGCTGATTTTGTTCTACTAGAAACTTAAATCTTCGTTGTATATGCCAAATTGGCTTATAAGAGAATAACGTATTGCATAATAAAAAACATAGATAAACTGAACAAGAAAATGTAACTCTAATACTCTTTATTATATAAAAGTATCATTGGCTTTTAACATTAAGCTTATATCTTAAAATAACTTTAGGAAGATTTTTAAATAATACATTATAAATTCTCTTTCATCTTTTTCACGTGCATAAATATGAGTAAAAAATGACTGAGTATCTTTCTCGAGAATTAGTTTGTAATTCTCAAATAATTCAATATGTGATATTCTTTTTGATATAACATATAACAAATATGATTAAATCTTGTTTTGAAAAGTATATCAAATTATTATCTCGAAACCCCAAATTAATATTCCTATACGATGAGAAAACCTAAATGTGATAAAGAAATGAAAACTCTTCAAATTTATAATTCGAGTAATCACTAGTTGACTCATTTAGCAAATTAGTTGATAATCCTCTTTTACAAGATAACATTCTTCCACATGTAAATCAAATGATCATTAACATAATGTTTTTGAAGCCATTGTTATTTATTTTATATTAAAAGAAAAAAATATTATAATTAAAAATTAAGTATCTGACTATAATTTGAATCAACATATATTGTTATCACGATTGTACTACATTACTAGACATACTGGTAACAGTTAAATTTCTTTTTAGTGTAAAATTTTTTAATCTAAAAATATCAATTTTAAGAATACATTATATAAAAATAATCTAATAAATCAGACATATTACAAATCTATTATGATATAATTCACATTATATTAAAAGATTTTAAACTTTTTATGTTTTTAATACGCATCAAACTGTAATTATATTATCGATCTAAACAAAGAAAGTTAAGCCAAGTATTGGTAAAGAAATTTTAATAAATTTTTAACAAAGAGTGTTTGATAATTTAGTATTTCATTTTCTCATCAAAATTTTCGAGCATCACTTTGTTATTTAGTATCGTGTGCTTAAGGAAACTAAATTTTTAAATTAACTTTTAAAAATAGAAGTCCTCAAGGTTAATTTGATAAGCGCATACTTTATTGAGCATTTATAAAAAAATATTTCAAATTTATACTTTTATGTAAAATGATATATTTATTATTCAGTAATAATAATTACTATTCGAATGGAATAGTTAACTTTTTAGCAATTACATTACCATATGATGATTCTCTTATTTTCAACATATTTAACAGAAATGTTTTTTTTAGTTTCCTATATTACAAGATGCACTTGAGTTTAGTTATAGAATTTTTATTTCTTGCACCATTTGATTAAACCAGGTTAGTGGATAACGATTTTTCTCTTTAAAAAACCAACATAAAAAATATGCTAACAAATTACTCCGAAGTGGTTAGTAATGTAAATATTTGAATCTTCATATTGAAATTAAATTATTAGTTTATATTTTTTGAAGTAAATTTATAGTATTATAAAATTTTATATTATACTTTATTGCATTTGTTTAAATATCTAAAATACTTTTTATTTTCCATTAAATATTCTTTTTCTTCCTTGACATCACCTTGAATTCATCACTTTATGTTTAATATTTAGATAATTATTTATGTCATAAGATCATACACAATGTCATATCTAAACAAAATATGATAAGATACGTAACTTAGAAATAAATACCATATCATCTTATATGGTAGAATTTATATTGTTAAAAGGAAGGTCGAGACATGTTTAGTCGAGTCTGCACCACCATAAAATATCTAAAAATTGGTAAACAAACATAAGTATAAATTTTTTTAATATTAGAATCTTCACATTTAAATTAAATTATTATTTTATATTTTTTGAAGCAAATTTATAGTATTATAAAATTATAAATTATACATCATTGTATTTGTGTAAATATCGTAAATATTGTTTATCTTTTAAAAAAGATTCTTTTCTTTCCTTGCATCACCTTAAATTCATCATATTATATTTAATATTTATATAATTATTGACGTTATAACAACATACATAATATCATATCCTAAAAAAATATGATAAGATCAATATATTAGTAATAGATAGCATATCATATGATATGCTAGAATTTATTTATTTAAAAGGACGGTCGGGACATGTTTAGTCGAGTCTTCACCACCATTAAATATCTCCAAAATTGATAATCAAACATATGGATAAATTCTTTTGAATATTTCATATAAACGGTGATTGGCCCTTGGTAAGGTTGGCTAGACCATTACACATGACTAAATAAAACTCTAAACAAATATCTTATAAGCATTGGTCTTTCTATTGTAGTTGTGTCTGGAGGGCGTATTATGTGAATATACAAAAATTAAAGTGAATGCACAATATAATATAAGATTATTAAATATAAAAGTTTGAGGATTAGAAAAGTGATATTAAAACAAAGAATTTGAATCAAATTAGATAAGTCATCTAATATGAGTTCTAAAAGGGGCAAAATGGACTTCCTCTTATGACTATTGTTGACTTGTTGTGTTAACATGCTTTAAGGTGACATACCATAGAATAACACTACAGAAAGATCCCTTCAATAACAATCTCAACAACCTTATAATATTCACGGCTCTTAAGACGTCATGCAATGATAATCTCCATCATGACTAGTTCCCCCTGCCTCTCATCTCAAACCCGTTGGTATAAATATTTACAAAACATGTGCTATTGTGTACACTTTTTCCTATGCCTCATCTATCAAATTATTTTTGATATACATATATATATATATATATATATATATATATTTATTTTCTAGATAATAAATCATGGTATCATTCAAGAATCATCATTGAAATATAATATTACATAACCGAGTAATCAAGTGTTTTCTTATATTGTATAACTTCACTAAAATCATTTTATTGAAGGTTTTATACACTTTAGATATGAAAGGATACACAAAAATTATGCCATTATCAAAATTTCTTTTATTTATTTATTATTATTCATGGAGTAATAACAAAGTATACGATACAATGTAATGATAATATAATAATACATTATAATTTATTTCCAAAAATATAAAGAAAAATAACTTAATAATTGAATGGGTGATGAGGAGGGTAAACAGGTTTAAGGGCAGGCGAGAAGATAAAAGGTTTAACTTCAAATTGTCCGCTGCCATCGCCAACTAGAGCCTCTTTGATAGCAGTGGCTAAAAAACATAAGTAACTCATGTTAATGAAATATTTTTAAACTAAAAAGAAAATCATATAAATCATTACAATAAAGGAAACCAACTAAAACATAGATAAATATATCAAAATTAATAAAATAACAAATTATTTAGTAACATGAACAATAGCCAAAGATAATTTTCTACTCCTACTATTACATGCATAGTTCTCATCTTATTAAACTTACTATCACTTATCCTTAGTTTTAGTTTCAAAACTACAATGATGGTAGCAAGCATGTTATTCCAAATGCTAAAGGCAATTGGAGAAAAATTATTGCTGACCTAAAATTTTAATCAACTCTTCTAGAGCAAAAGATGATGTGGGAGCAATCTCTTCAGATGCTACAATAGAAACTTGAATTATCATCAAAAGAAGGAAGATTGCTAGGCTGACGAGGAGTTGCTTTGTAGTCATGATAGTCTAACACTTAATTATTTGTAGTAAAATGTATTTTGCAATCTTAAACTTATATCTGGATTGTTGAATTGTTTATCGTCAATGATACAATATAAAGATCGGGGGCTAATTGAAACTGTTTTATAATGGTTTTAGCTTTAATGCTGATTTGGTTCTACTAGAAACTTAAATCTTCGTTGTATATGCCAAATTGGCTTATAAGAGAATAACGTATTGCATAATAAAAAACATAGATAAACTGAACAAGAAAATGTAACTCTAATACTCTTTATTATATAAAAGTATCATTGGCTTTTAACATTAAGCTTATATCTTAAAATAACTTTAGGAAGATTTTTAAATAATACATTATAAATTCTCTTTCATCTTTTTCACGTGCATAAATATGAGTAAAAAATGACTGAGTATCTTTCTCGAGAATTAGTTTGTAATTCTCAAATAATTCAATATGTGATATTCTTTTTGATATAACATATAACAAATATGATTAAATCTTGTTTTGAAAAGTATATCAAATTATTATCTCGAAACCCCAAATTAATATTCCTATACGATGAGAAAACCTAAATGTGATAAAGAAATGAAAACTCTTCAAATTTATAATTCGAGTAATCACTAGTTGACTCATTTAGCAAATTAGTTGATAATCCTCTTTTACAAGATAACATTCTTCCACATGTAAATCAAATGATCATTAACATAATGTTTTTGAAGCCATTGTTATTTATTTTATATTAAAAGAATAAAATATTATAATTAAAAATTAAGTATCTGACTATAATTTGAATCAACATATATTGTTATCACGATTGTACTACATTACTAGACATACTGGTAACAATTAAATTTCTTTTTAGTGTAAAATTTTTTAATCTAAAAATATCAATTTTAAGAATACATTATATAAAAATAATCTAATAAATCAGACATATTACAAATCTATTATGATATAATTCACATTATATTAAAAGATTTTAAACTTTTTATGTTTTTAATACGCATCAAACTGTCATTATATTATCGATCTAAACAAAGAAAGTTAAGCCAAGTATTGGTAAAGAAATTTTAATAAATTTTTAACAAAGAGTGTTTGATAATTTAGTATTTCATTTTCTCATCAAAATTTTCGAGCATCACTTTGTTATTTAGTATCGTGTGCTTAAGGAAACTAAATTTTTAAATTAACTTTTAAAAATAGAAGTCCTCAAGGTTAATTTGATAAGCGCATACTTTATTGAGCATTTATAAAAAAATATTTCAAATTTATACTTTTATGTAAAATGATATATTTATTATTCAGTAATAATAATTACTATTCGAATGGAATAGTTAACTTTTTAGCAATTACATTACCATATGATGATTCTCTTATTTTCAACATATTTAACAGAAATGTTTTTTTTAGTTTCCTATATTACAAGATGCACTTGAGTTTAGTTATAGAATTTTTATTTCTTGCACCATTTGATTAAACCAGGTTAGTGGATAACGATTTTTCTCTTTAAAAAACCAACATAAAAAATATGCTAACAAATTACTCCGAAGTGGTTAGTAATGTAAATATTTGAATCTTCATATTGAAATTAAATTATTAGTTTATATTTTTTGAAGTAAATTTATAGTATTATAAAATTTTATATTATACATCATTGCATTTGTTTAAATATCTAAAATACTTTTTATTTTCCATTAAATATTCTTTTTCTTCCTTGACATCACCTTGAATTCATCACTTTATGTTTAATATTTAGATAATTATTTATGTCATAAGATCATACACAATGTCATATCTAAACAAAATATGATAAGATACGTAACTTAGAAATAAATACCATATCATCTTATATGGTAGAATTTATATTGTTAAAAGGAAGGTCGAGACATGTTTAGTCGAGTCTGCACCACCATAAAATATCTAAAAATTGGTAATCAAACATAAGTATAAATTTTTTTAATATTAGAATCTTCACATTTAAATTAAATTATTATTTTATATTTTTTGAAGCAAATTTATAGTATTATAAAATTTTAAATTATACATCATTGAATTTGTGTAAATATCTAAAATATTTTTTATCTTTTAAAAAATATTCTTTTCTTTCCTTGACAATCACCTTAAATTCATCATATTATATTTAATATTTATATAATTATTTATGTTATAACAACATACATAATATCATATCTTAAAAAAAAATATGATAAGATCAATACATTAGTAATAGATAGCATATCATATGATATGCTAGAATTTATTTATTTAAAAGGACGGTCGGGACATGTTTAGTCGAGTCTTCACCACCATTAAATATCTCCAAAATTGATAATCAAACATATGGATAAATTCTTTTGAATATTTCATATAAACGGTGATTGGCCCTTGGTAAGGTTGGCTACACCATTACACATGACTAAATAAAACTCTAAACAAATATCTTATAAGCATTGGTCTTTCAATTGTCCGATAATAATAATTACTATTTGAATGGAATAGTTATCTTTTAAGTAATTACATGACTATATGATGATTCTCTTATTTTCTACCTATTTAATTGATATGTTATTTTTAGTTTTGTATATTACAAGATGTATTTGAGTTTAGTTATAGAATTTTTATTTCTTGCACCATTTTATTAAACCAGGTTAGTGTATAACAATTTTTTCACTTTACAAAACCAAGATAAAAAATAGGCTAACAAGTGAAATTAAATTATTAGTTTATATTTTTTGAAGTAAATTTATAGTATTAGAAAATTTTATATTATACATCATTGCATTTGTGTAAATATCTAAAATATTGTTTATTTTTCATTAAAGATTCTTTTTCTTCCTTGACATCACCTTTAATTCATCACTTTATATTTAATATTTAGATAATTATTTATGTCATAAGATCATACACAATGTCATATCTAAACAAAATATGATAAGATACGTAACTTAGTAATAAATACCATATCTTCTTATATGCTTATATCTTAAAATCACTTTAGGAAGATTTTTTTTAAATAAAACATTATAATAGAAAATAACATATTTCATAATAGAAAATATAGACAAACTGAACACGAAAATGTAACCCTAATACTCTTTATTTTATAAACATATCATTGGCTTTGAACATTATGATTATATCTTAAAATTACTTTAGGATGATTTTTAAATAACACATTAGAAATTCTCTTTCATCTCTTTCATGTGCACAAATATGAGTAAAAAGTGAATGAGTATCTTTCTAGAGAATTAGTTAGTAATTCTCGAATAATTCAATATGTGATGCTCTTTTTGATATAACATATAACAAATATGTTTAAATCTTATTTTGAAAAGTACATCAAATTATTATCTCAAAAACTCAAATTAGTTTTTCTATACAATGAGAAAAACTAAATGTGATAACGTAATGCAAACTCTTAAAATTTATAATTCGAGTAATCACTAGTTGGACTCATTTAGCAAATTAGTTGATAATCCTCTTTTACATGATAACATTCTTCCACATGTAAATCAAATGATCATTATTTGATTTACATAATAATGATCATTTGATTTACATGTAACTCTAATACGTATTTCATAATAAAAAATATAGACAAACTGAACAAGAAAATGTAACTCTAATACTCATTATTATATAAAAGTATCAATGGCTTTTAACATTAGGCTTATATCTTAAAATATCTTTAGGAAGATTTTTAAATAATACATTAGAAATTCTCTTTCATCTTTTTCACGTGCACAAATATGAGTAAAATATGACTGAGTTTCTTTCTCGAGAATTAGTTAGTAATTCTCTAATAATTCAATATGTGATACTCTTTTTGATATAACATATAACAAATATGATTAAATCTTGTTTTGAAAAGTATATCAAATTATTATCTCAAAACCCCAAATTAGTATTTCTATACAATGAGAAAACCTAAATGTGATAAAGAAATGAAAACCCTTAAAATTTATAATTCGAGTAATCACTAGTTGGACTCATTTAGCAAATTAGTTGATAATCCTCTTTTACATGATAACATTCTTCCACATGTAAATCAAATGATCATAAACATAATGTTTTTGAAGCCATTGTTATTTATTTTATATTAAAAGAATAAAATATTATAATTAAAGATTAAGTATCTGACTATAATTTGAATCGACATATATTGTTATCATGATTGTACTACATTACTAGACATACTTGTAACAATTAAATTTCTTTTTAGTGTAAAATTTTTGAATCTAAAAATATCAATTTTAAGAATACATTATATAAAAATAATCTAATAAATCAGACATATTAAAAATCTAGTATGATATAATTCACATTATATTAAAAGATTTTAAACTTTTTATGTTTTTAATACGCATCAAACTGTCATTATATTATCGATCTAAACAAAGAAAGTTAAGCCAAGTATTGGTAAAGAAATTTTAATAAATTTTTAGCAAAGAGTGTTTGATAATTTAGTATTTCATTTTCTCATCAAAATTTTCGAGCATCACTTTGTTATTTAATATCGTGTGCTTAAGTACACTAAATTTTTAAATTAACTTTTAAAAATAGAAGTCCTCAGGGTTAATTTGATAAGCACATACTTTATTGAGCATTTATAAAAAAAAATTTCATATTTATACTTTTATGTAAAATGATATATTTATTATTCAATATGTAAAACAATTTTTTCACTTTACAAAACCAAGATAAAAAATAGGCTAACAAATTACTCCAAAAGTGGTTAAGTGATGTAAATATTAGAATCTTCATATTGAAATTTAATTATTAGTTTATATTTTTTGAAGTAAATTTATAGTATTATAAAATTTTATATTATACATCATTGCATTTGTGTAAATATCTAAAATATTTTTTATTTTTCTTTAAAGATTCTTTTCCTTCCTTAAAATCACATTGAATTCATCACTTTATTTTTAATATTTAGATAATTATTTATGTCATAAGATCAAACACAAAGTCATATCTAAAAAAAATATGATAAGATACATAACTAAGTAATAAATACAATGTCTTCTGATATGGTAGAATTCATATAGTTAAAAGGACGGTCATGACATGTTTAGTCGAGTCTGCACCACCATTAAATATCTCTAAGTTTGGTAATCAAATATAAGGATAATTTTTTTTAATATTAGAATCTTCATATTTAAATTAAATTATTAGTTTATATTTTTTGACAAAAAAATTATTATATTATAAAATTCTAAATTATACATCATTGTATTTGTGCAAATATCTAAAATATTTTTTATTTTTAAAAAAGATTCTTTTCTTTCCTTGACATCACCTTAAATTCATCACATTATATTTAATATTTAGATAATTATTTATGTTATAACATCAGACATAATATCATATCTTAAAATAATATATGATAAGATCCATATATTAGTAAATATAACATATCATATGATATGCTAGAATTTATATTTTAAAAGGAAGTTCGGTACATGTTTAGTCGAGTCTTCACCACCATTAAATATCTCCAAGATTAGTAATCATACATAAGGATAAATTCTTTTGAATATTTTATATAAACGGAGATAGGCCCATGGTAAGGTTGGCACGATCATTACCCATGGCTAAATAAAAATGTAAACAAATATCTTCTAAGCATTGGTCTTTCTATTGTAGTTGTGTCTGGAGGGCGTATTATGTGAATACACAACAATTCAAGTGAATGCACAATATAATATAAGATGATTGAATCCAAAAGTTTGAGGATTAGAAAAGTGATATTAAACTTTAGAATTTGAATCAAATTAGATGAGCCATATAATATGAGTTCTAAAAGGGGCAAAAAGGACTTCCTCTTATGACTATGGTTAAGTTGTGTTAACATGCTTTAATGTGATGTACCTTAGAGTAACAGTACAGGAAGATCCCTTCAATAACAATCTTAAGAACCATACAATACTGACGACTCTCAAGACATCATGTAATAATGATCTCCATCCTGACTAATGCCCCCTGCCTCCCCTCTTAAACCCGTTGGTACAAATATTTACAAAATATGTGCTATTTTGTATAGTTTTTCCTTTGTCTCGTATATCAAATTATTTTTTATATACACATATATATTTATTTTCTAGATAATATATCATGGTATCATTCAAGAATCACTTTTAAAATATAATATTATATGACTGAGTAATCAAACATTTTCGTAGATTGTATAGTTTCGTTAAAATCATTTAATTGAAGGCTTTATACACATTAGACATGAAAGGATACACAAAAATTATACCCTTATCAAATTTTATTTTATTTATTTAATATTATTCATAGAGTAATAACAAAGCATAGGGTACAATGTAATGATAATATAATAATACATTATAATTTATTTCCAAAAATATAAAGAAAAATAACTTAACAATTGAATGGGTGATGAGGAGGGTAAACAGGTTTAAGGGTAGGCGAGAAGATAAAAGGTTTAACTTTAAATGGTTCACTATCATCACCAACTAGAGCCTCTTTGATAGCAGTGGTTAAACACACAAGTAACTCAAGTTAATGAAATATTTTAAACTAAAAGAATAATCATATAAATCCTTACAATAAAGGAAACCAACTAAAGCATAGATTAATATAACAAAATTAATAAAAGAAATAAATTATTTAGTAACATTGACAATAGCCAAAGATAATTTTCTACTCCTACTATTACAGGCATGGTTCTCATCTTATAAAACTTACTATCACTTATCCTTAGTTTCAGTTTCAAAATTACAATGATGGTAGCAAGCGTGTTATTCCAAATTCTAAAGACAATTGGAGAAAAATTGTTGTTGATCTAAAATTTTAGTCAACTCTTCTAGAACAAAAGATGATGTGGGAGCAATCTCTTCAGATGCTACAATAGAAACTTGAATTATCATCAAAAGAAGGAAGATTGCTAGGCTGACGAGGAGTTGCTTTGTAGTCATGATAGTCTAACACTTAATTAATTGTAGTAAAATGGATTTGGCAATTTTAAACATATATCT
Source organism: Ensete ventricosum (assembly GCA_029747655.1). NCBI lineage: Eukaryota > Viridiplantae > Streptophyta > Magnoliopsida > Zingiberales > Musaceae > Ensete > Ensete ventricosum. The sequence continues at coordinate 19,540,433 of JAQQAF010000008.1, read as the reverse complement.
GGATTGTTGAATTGCTTATCGTCAATGTAACAATATAAAGATCGAAAGCTAATTTAAACTGTTGTATAATGGTTTTAGCTTTAATACTGATTTTGTTCTACTAAAAACTTAAATCTTCGCTTTATATGCCAAATTGCCTTATAAGAGAATAACGTATTTCATAATAAAAAAATATACACAAACTGAACAAGAAAATGTAACCTAATACACTTTATTATATCAAAGTATCATTGCCTTTTAATATTATGGTTATATCTTAAAATCACTTTAGGAAGATTTTTAAATAATACATTAGAAATTCTCTTTCATCTCTTTCACGTGCACAAACATGAGTAAAAAATGAATGAGTATCCCTTTAGAGAATTAGTTAGTAATTCTCGAATAATTCAATATGTGATACTCTTTTTGATATAACAAATAACAAATATGATTAAATCTTATTTTGAAAAGTACATCAAATTATTATCTCGAAACCCCAAATTAGTATTCCTATACAATGAGAAAACCTAAATGTGATAAAGAAATGCAAACTGTTAAAATTTATAATTCGAGTAATGACTAGTTTGCCTCATTTAGCAAATTAGCTGATAATCCTCTTTTACAAGATAAGATTCTTCCAATTTTAAATCGAATGATCATTAACATAACCTTTTTGAAGCCATTGTAATTTATTTTTTTATTAAAAGAATAAATTATTATAATTAAGGATTAAGTATCTGACTATAATTTGAATTAACATATATTGTTATCACGATTGTACTACATTACTAGACATACTTGCAACAATTAAATTAATTTTTAGTGTAAATTTTTTAATCTAAAAATATCAATTTTAAGAATATATTATAAAAAAATCTAATAAATCAGACATATTAAAAATCTAGTATGATATAATTCACATTATATTAAAATACCTTAAACTTTTATATGTTTTTAATACGCATCAAACTATCACTACATTATTGATCTAAACCAAAGGAAGTTAAGCTAGGTACCGATAAGAAAATTTTAATAATTTTTTAGCAAAGAGTGTTTGATATTTTAGTATTTAGTTTTCTCATCCAAATTTTGAGCATCGCTTTGTTATTTAATATCGTATGCTTAAGTACATTAAATTTTTAAATTAACTTTAAAAAAATGAGTCCTCTAGGTTAATCTGATAAGCGCATACTTTATTGAGCACCTATAAATAAAAATATTTCATATTTATACTATTATATAAAATGATATATTTATTATTTAATAATAATAATTACTATTCGAATGGAATAGTTATCTTTTAAGCAATTACATTACCATATGATGATTCTCTTATTTTCTAAATATTTAATAGATATGTTATTTTTAGTTTTCTATATTACAAGATACAGTTGAGTTTAGTTATAAAAATTTTATTTATGCACCATTTGATTAAACTAGGTTTGTGTATAACAATTTTTTCACTTTACAAAACCAAGATAAAAAATAGGCTAACAAATTACTCCATAAGTGGTTAAGTGTTGTAAAAATTAGAATCTTCATATTGAAATTAAATTATTAGTTTATATTTTTTCAAGTAAATTTATAGTATTATAAAATTTTATATTATACATCATTGCATTTGTGTAAATATCTACAATATTTTTTATTTTTCATTAAAGATACTTTCCTTCCTTGACATCACCTCGAATTCATCACTTTATATTTAATATTTAGATAATTATTTATGTCATAAGATCATACACAATGTCATATCTAAAAAAATATGATAAGATACATAACTTAGTAATAAATATAATGTCTTTTGATATGGTAGAATTCATATAGTTAAAAGGACTGTCCTGACATGTTTAGTCGAGTCTACACCACTATTAAATATCTCCAAGTTTGGTAATCAAACATAAGGATAAATTTTTTTAATATTAGAATCTTAATAATTAAATTAAATTATTAGTTTATATTTTTTGACACAAATTTATTGTATTATAAAATTTTAAATTATACATCATTGTGTTTATGTAAATATTTAAAATATTTTTTATTTTAAAAAAGATTCTTTTCGTTCCTTGGCATCACATTAAATTCATCACATTATATTTAATATTTAGATAATTATTTATGTTATAACATCATACATAATATCATATCTTAAAATAATATATGATAAGATCCATATATTAGTAATAGATAGCATATCATATGATATGCTAGAATTTATATTTTAAAAGGAAGTTCGGTACATGTTTAGTCGAGTCTTCACCACCATTAAATATCTCTAAGATTGGTAATCATACATAAGGATAAATTCTTTTGAATATTTTATATAAATGGAGATTGGCAAATGGTAAGGTTGGCTCGACCATTACCCATGGCTAAATAAAACTGTAAACAAATATCTTCTAAGCATTGGTCTTTCTATTGTAGTTGTGTGTGGAGGGCGTATTATGTGAATACACAACAATTCAAGTGAATGTACAATATAATATAAGATGATTGAATCCAAAAGTTTGAGGATTAGAAAAGTGATATTAAACTTTAGAATTTGAATCAAATTAGATGAGCCATATAATATGAGTTCTAAAAGGGGCAAAAATGACTTCCTCTTATGACTATGGTGAAGTTGTTGTGTTAACATGCTTTAAGGTGACGTACCTTAGAGTAACACTACAGGAAGATCTCTTTAATAACAATCTTAAGAACCTTACAATACTGACGACTCTCAAGACATAACACAATGATGATCTCCATCCTGACTAATGCCCCCTGCCTCCCCTCTTAAACCCGTTGGTACAAATATTTACAAAATATGTGCTATTGTGTCCAGTTTTTCCTATGTCTCGTATATCAAATTATTTTTGATATACACATTTTATATTTATTTTCTAGATAATAAATCATGGTATCATTCAAGAATCATCATTGAAATATAATATTACATAACCGAGTAATCAAGTGTTTTCTTAGATTGTATAGCTTCCCTAAAATCATTTTATTGAAGGTTTTATACACTTTAGATATGAAAGGATACACAAAAATTATGCGATTATCAAAATTTCTTTTATTTATTTATTATTATTCATGGAGTAATAACAAAGTATACGATACAATGTAATGATAATATAATAATACATTACAATTTTTTTCCAAAAATATAAAGAAAATAACTTAATAATTTAATGGGTGATGAGGAGGGTAAACAGGTTTAAGGGCAGGCGAGAAGATAAAAGGTTTAACTTCAAATGGTTCGCTGCCATCGCCAACTAGAGCCTCTTTGATAGCAATGGCTAAAAAACATAAGTAACTCAGGTTAATGAAATATTTTTAAACTAAAAGGAAAATCATATAAATCATTACAATAAAGGAAACCAACTAAAACATAGATAAATATATCAAAATTAATAAAATAACAAATTATTTAGTAACATGGACAATAGCCAAAGATAATTTTCTACTCCTACTATTACATGCATAGTTCTCATCTTATTAAACTTACTATCACTTATCCTTAGTTTTAGTTTCAAAACTACAATGATGGTAGCAAGCATGATATTCCAAATTCTAAAGGCAATTGGCGAAAAATTATTGATGACCTAAAATTTTAGTCAACTCTTCTAGAGCAAAAGATGATGTGGGAGCAATCTCTTCAGATGCTACAATAGAAACTTGAATGATCATCAAAAGAAGGAAGATTGCTAGGATGAGGAGGAGTTGCTTTGTAGTCATGATAGTCTAACACCTAATTATTTGTAGTAAAATGGATTTTGCAATCTTAAACTGATATCTGGATTGTAGAATTGTTTATCGTCAATGAGATAATATAAAGATCGGGAGCTAGTTGAAACTATTGCATAATGGATTTAGCTTGAATACTGACTTTGTTCTACTAGAAACTTAAATCTTCGTTGTATATGTCAAATTGACTTATAAGAGAATAACGTATTTCATTATAAAAAATATAGACAGACTGAACAAGAAAATGTAACTATAATACTCTTTATTATATAAAAGTATCATTGACTTTTAACATTATGCTTATATCTTAAAATAACTTTAGGAAGATTTTTAAATAATACATTAGAAATTCTCTTTCATCTTTTTCACGTGCACAAATATGAGTAAAAAATGACTGATTATCTTTCTCGAGAATTAGTTAGTAATTCTCAAATAATTCAATATGTGATACTATTTTTGGTATAACATATAACAAATATGATTAAATCTTATTTTGAATAGTATCAAATTATTATCTCGAAACCCCAAATTAGTATTCCGATACAATGAGAAAACCTAAATGTGATAAAGAAATGAAAACTCTTAAAATTTATAATTCGAGTAATCACTAGTTTGTCTCATTTAGCAAATTAGTTGATAATCCACTTTTACAAGATAACATTCTCCACATGTAAATCAAATGATCATTAAGATAATGATTTTGTAGCCATTGTTATTTATTTTATATTAAAAAAATAAAATATTATAATTAAAGATTAAGTATCTGACTATAATTTGAATCGACATATATTGTTATCACGGTTGTACTACATTACTAGACATACTTGTAACAATTAAATTTCTTTTTAGTGTAAAATTTTTGAATCTAAAAATAACAATTTTAAGCATACATCATATAATAATAATCTAATAAATTAGACATATTAAAAATCTAGTATGTTATAATTCATACTATATTAAAATATTTTAAACTTTTTATGTTTTTAATACGCATCATACTGTCATTATATTATCGATCTAAACAACGAAAGTTAAACCTTGTATCTGTAACGAAATTTTAATAAATTTTTAGCAAAGAGTGTTTTATTTTTTAGTATTTCATTTTCTCATCAAAAATTTCGAGCATCACTTTGTTATTTAATATCGTGTGCTTAAGTACACTAAAATTTTAAATTAACTTTGAAAAATAGAAGTCCTCAAGGTTAATTTGATAAGCACATACTTTTTTGTGCATTTATAAAAAAAGTTATTTCATATTTATACTATTGTGTAAAATGATATATTTATTATTCAATAATAATAATTACTATTCGAATGTAATAGTTATCTTTTAAGCAATTACATTACATATGATGATTCTCTTATTTTCAACATATTTAACAGATATGTTATTTTTAGTTTTCTATATTACAAGATGCACTATATATAAATTCTCTTGAATATTTCATACAAACGGTCATTCGCCCTTGGTAAGGATGGCAAGACCATTACACATGGCTAAATAAAACTCTAAACAAATATCTTCTAAGTATTGATCTTTCTATTGTAGTTGTGTGTGGAGGGCGTATTATTTGAATATACAAAAATTCAAGTGAATGCACAACATAATATAAGATGATTAAATACAAAATTTTGAGGATTAGAAAAGTGATATTAAAAATAAGAATCTGAATCAAATTAGATAAGTCATATAATATGAGTTCTAAAAGGGGCAAAATGGACTTCCTCTTATGACTATGGTTAACTTGTTGTATTAACATGCTTTAAAGTGACATACCTTAGTGTAACACTACAGAAAAATCCCTTCAATAACAATCTCAACAACCTTATAATACTGGTGGCTCTTAAGACATCATGCAATGATAATCTCCATCCTGACTAGTTCCCCCTGCCTCCCCTCTCAAACCCGTTGGTATAAATATTTAAAAAACATGTGCTATTGTGTACACTTTTTCCTATGTCTCATCTATCAAATTATTTTTGATATACACATATATATATTTATTTTCTAGATAATAAATCATGGTATCATTCAAGAATCATCTTCGAAATATAATATTACATAACCGAGTAATCAAGCATTTTCTTAGATTGTATAGCTTCACTAAAATCATTTTATTGATGGTTTTATACACTTTAGATATGAAAGGATTCACAAAAATTATGCCATTATCAAAATTTCTTTTATTTATTTATTATTATTCATGGAGCAATAACAAAGTATACGATACAATGTAATGATAATATAATAACACATTACAATTTATTTCCAAAAATATAAAGAAAAATAACTTAATAATTGAATGGGTGATGAGGAGGGTAAACAGGTTTAAGGGCAGGCGAGAAGATAAAAGGTTTAACTTCAAATGGTTCGCTGCAATAAATCATTACAATAAAGGAAACCAACTAAAACATAGATTAATATATCAAAATTTATAAAACAACTAATTATTTAGTAACATGGACAATAGCCAAAGATAATTTTCTACTCCTATTATTACATGCATAGTTATCATCTTATTAAACTTACTATCACTTATCCTTAGTTTTAGTTTCAAAACTACAATGATGGTAGCAAGCATGTTATTCCAAATTCTAAAGGCAATTGGAGAAAAATTGTTGCTGACCTAAAATTTTAGTCACCTCTTCTAGAGCGAAAGATGATGTGGGACCAATCTCTTCAGATGCTACAATAGAAACTTGAATTATCATCAAAAGAAGGAGATTGCTAGGATTACGAGGAGTTGCTTTGTAGTCATGATAGTCTAACACCTAATTATTTGTAGTAAAATAGATTTTGCAATCTTAAACTTATATCTGGATTGTTGAATTGTTTATCGTTAATGAGACAATATAAAGATCGGGAGCTTATTGAAATTATTGCATAATGGTTTTAGCTTTAATGCTGACTTTGTTCTACTAGAAACTTAAATCTTCATTGTATATGTCAAATTGGCTTATAAGATAATAACGTATTTCATAATAAAAAATATAGACAAACTGAACAAGAAAATGTAACTCTAATACTCATTATTATATAAAAGTATCACTGGCTTTTAACATTAGGCTTATATCTTAAAAGAACTTTAGGAAGATTTTTAAATAATACATTAGAAATTCTCTTTCATCTTTTTCACGTGCACAAATATGAGTAAAATATGACTGAGTTTCTTTCTCAAGAATTAGTTAGTAATTCTCTAATAATTCAATTTTTGAATCTAAAAATATCAATTTTAAGAATACATTATATAAAAATAATCTAATAAATCAGACATATTAAAAATCTATTATGATATAATTCACATTATATTAAAAGATTTTAACCTTTTTATGTTTTTAATACGCATCAAACTGTCATTATATTATCGATCTAAACAAAGAAAGTTAAGCCAAGTATTGGTAAAGAAATTTTAATAAATTTTTAACAAAGAGTGTTTGATAATTTAGTATTTCATTTTTTCATCAAAATTTTCGAGCATCACTTTGTTATTTAGTATCGTGTGCTTAAGGAAACTAAATTTTTAAATTAACTTTTAAAAATAGAAGTCCTCAAGGTTAATTTGATAAGCGCATACTTTATTGAGCGTTTATAAAAAAATATTTCAAATTTATACTTTTATGTAAAATGATATATTTATTATTCAATAATAATAATTACTATTCGAATGGAATAGTTAACTTTTAAGCAATTACATTACCATATGATGATTCTCTTATTTTCAACATATTTAACAGAAATGTTTTTTTTAGTTTCCTATATTACAAGATGCACTTGAGTTTAGTTATAGAATTTTTATTTCTTGCACCATTTGATTAAACCAGGTTAGTGGATAACGATTTTTCTCTTTAAAAAACCAACATAAAAAATATGCTAACAAATTACTCCGAAGTGGTTAGTAATGTAAATATTTGAATCTTCATATTGAAATTAAATTATTAGTTTATATTTTTTGAAGTAAATTTATAGTATTATAAAATTTTATATTATACATCATTGCATTTGTTTAAATATCTAAAATACTTTTTATTTTCCATTAAATATTCTTTTTCTTCCTTGACATCACCTTGAATTCATCTCTTTATGTTTAATATTTAGATAATTATTTATGTCTTAAGATCATACACAATGTCATATCTAAACAAAATATGATAAGATACGTAACTTAGTAATAAATACCATATCATCTGATATGGTAGAATTTATATTGTTAAAAGGAAGGTCGTGACATGTTTAGTCGAGTCTGCACCACCATAAAATATCTCAAAATTGGTAATCAAACATAAGTATAATTTTTTTTAATATTAGAATCTTCATATTTAAATTAAATTATTAGTTTATATTTTTTGAAGCAAATTTATAGTATTATAAAATTTTAAATTGTACATCATTGAATTTGTGTAAATATCTAAAATATTTTTTTTCTTTTAAAAAATATTCTTTTCTTTCCTTGACAATCACCTTAAATTCATCATATTATCTTTAATATTTATATAATTATTTATGTTATAACAACATACATAATATCATATCTTAAAAAAAAAATATGATAAGATCAATACATTAGTAATAGATAGCATATCATATGATATGCTAGAATTTATTTATTTAAAAGGACGGTCGGGACATGTTTAGTCGAGTCTTCACAACCATTAAATATCTCCAAAATTGATAATCAAACATATGGATAAATTCTTTTGAATATTTCATATAAACGGTGATTGGCCCTTGATAAGGTTGGCTAGACCATTACACATGACTAAATAAAACTCTAAACAAATATCTTATAAGCATTGATCTTTCTATTGTAATTGTGTCTGGAGGGCGTATTATGTGAATATACAAAAATTCAAGTGAATGCACAACATAAAATAAGATGATTAAATATAAATGTTTGAGGATTAGAAAAGTGATATTAAAAATAAGAATTTGAATCAAATTAGATAAGTCATATAATATGAGTTCTAAAAGGGGCAAAATGGACTTCCTCTTATGACTATTGTTGACTTGTTGTGTTAACATGCTTTAAGGTGACATACCATAGAATAACACTACAGAAAGATCCCTTCAATAACAATCTCAACAACCTTATAATATTCACGGCTCTTAAGACGTCATGCAATGATAAGCGCCATCATGACTAGTTCCCCCTACCTCTCATCTCAAACCCATTGGTATAAATATTTACAAAACTTGTGCTATTGTGTACACTTTTTCCTATGCCTCATCTATCAAATTATTTTTGATATACATATATATATATATATATATATATTCTAGATAATAAATCATGGTATCTTTCAAGAATCATCATTGAAATATAATATTACATAACCGAGTAATCAAGTGTTTTCTTATATTGTATAGCTTCACTAAAATCATTTTATTGAAGGTTTTATACACTTTAGATATGAAAGGATACACAAAAATTATGCCATTATCAAAATTTCTTTTATTTATTTATTATTATTCATGGAGTAATAACAAAGTATACGATACAATGTAATGATAATATAATAATACATTACAATTTATTTCCAAAAATATAAAAAAAAATAACTTAATAATTAAATGGGTGATGAGGAGGGTAAACAGGTTTAAGGGCAGGCGAGAAGATAAAAGGTTTAACTTCAAATGGTCCGCTGCCATCGCCAACTAGAGCCTCTTTGATAGCAGTGGCTAAAAAACATAAGTAACTCATGTTAATGAAATATTTTTAAACTAAAAAGAAAATCATATAAATCATTACAATAAAGGAAACCAACTAAAACATAGATAAATATATCAAAATTAATAAAATAACAAATTATTTAGTAACATGGACAATAGCCAAAGATAATTTTCTACTCCTACTATTACATGCATAGTTCTCATCTTATTAAACTTACTATCACTTATCCTTAGTTTTAGTTTCAAAACTACAATGATGGTAGCAAGCATGTTATTCCAAATTCTAAAGGCAATTGGAGAAAAATTATTGCTGACCTAAAATTTTAGTCAACTCTTCTAGAGCAAAAGATGATGTGGGAGCAATCTCTTCAGATGCTACAATAGAAACTTGAATTATCATCAAAAGAAGGAAGATTGCTAGGCTGACGAGGAGTTGCTTTGTAGTCATGATAGTCTAACACTTAATTATTTGTAGTAAACTGGATTTTGCAATCTTAAACTTATATCTGGATTGTTGAATTGTTTATCGTCAATGAGACAATATAAAGATCGGGGGCTAATTGAAACTGTTTTATAATGGTTTTACTTTAATGCTGATTTTGTTCTACTAGAAATATAAATCTTCGTTGTATATGCCAAATTGGCTTATAAGAGAATAACGTATTGCATAATAAAAAACATAGATAAACTGAACAAGAAAATGTAACTCTAATACTCTTTATTATATAAAAGTATCATTGGCTTTTAACATTAAGCTTATATCTTAAAATAACTTTAGGAAGATTTTTAAATAATACATTATAAATTCTCTTTCATCTTTTTCACGTGCACGAATATGAGTAAAAAATGACTGAGTATCTTTCTCGAGAATTAGTTTGTAATTCTCAAATAATTCAATATGTGATATTCTTTTTGATATAACATATAACAAATATGATTAAATCTTGTTTTGAAAAGTATATCAAATTATTATCTCGAAACCCCAAATTAATATTCCTATACAATGAGAAAACCTAAATGTGATAAAGAAATGAAAACTCTTCAAATTTATAATTCGAGTAATCACTAGTTGGACTCATTTAGCAAATTAGTTGATAATCCTCTTTTACAAGATAACATTCTTCCACATGTAAATCAAATGATCATTAACATAATGTTTTTGAAGCCATTGTTATTTATTTTACATTAAAAGAATAAAATATTATAATTAAAAATTAAGTATCTGACTATAATTTGAATCAACATATATTGTTATCACGATTGTACTACATTACTAGACATACTGGTAACAATTAAATATCTTTTTAGTGTAAAATTTTTTAATCTAAAAATATCAATTTTCAGAATACATTATATAAAAATAATCTAATAAATCAGACATATTACAAATCTATTATGATATAATTCACATTATATTAAAAGATTTTAAACTTTTTATGTTTTTAATACGCATCAAACTGTCATTATATTATCGATCTAAACAAAGAAAGTTAAGCTAAGTATTGGTAAAGAAATTTTAATAAATTTTTAACAAAGAGTGTTTGATAATTTAGTATTTCATTTTCTCATCAAAATTTTCGAGCATCACTTTGTTATTTTGTATCGTGTGCTTAAGGAAACTAAATTTGTAAATTAACTTTTAAAAATAGAAGTCCTCAAGGTTAATTTGATAAGCGCATACTTTATTGAGCATTTATAAAAAAATATTTCAAATTTATACTTTTATGTAAAATGATATATTTATTATTCAATAATAATAATTACTATTCGAATGGAATAGTTAACTTTTAAGCAATTACATTACCATATGATGATTCTCTTATTTTCAACATATTTAACAGAAATGTTTTTTTTAGTTTCCTATATTACAAGATGCACTTGAGTTTAGTTATAGAATTTTTATTTCTTGCACCATTTGATTAAACCAGGTTAGTGGATAACGATTTTTTCACTTTACAAAACCAAGATAAAAAATAGGCTAACAAATTACTCCAAAAGTGGTTAGTAATTAAAATAAGCATTTGTGTAAATATCTAAAATATTTTTTATTTTTCATTAAAGATTATTTTTCTTCCTTGACATCACCTTGAATTCATCACTTTATGTTTAATATTTAGATAATTATTTATATCATAAGATCATACACAATGTCATATCTAAACAAAATATGATAAGATACGTAACTTAGTAATAAATACCATATCTTCTGATATGGTAAAATTTATATAGTGAAAAGGAAGGTCGTGACATGTTTAGTCGAGTCTGCACCACCATTAAATATCTTTAAGATTGGTAATCAAACATATTGATAAATTTTTTAATATTAGAAACTTCATATTTAAATTAAATTATTAGTTTATATTTTTTGAAGTAAATTTATAGTATTATAAAATTTTAAATTATACATCATTGTATTTATATTAATATGTAAAATAATTTTTATTTTTTAAAATTTCTTTTCTTTCCTTGACACCACCTTAAATTCATCACATTATATTTAATATTGAGATAATTATTTATTTTATAACATCATACATAATATCATATCTTAAAAAATATATGATAAGACCCATATATTAGTAATAGATTGCATATTATATGATATGCGAGAATTTATATATTTAAAAGGAAGGACGAGATATGTTTAGTCGAGTCTGCACCGCCATTAAATATCTCCAAGATTGGTAATAAAGATAATGATAAATTCATTTGAATATTTTATATAAACAGAGATTGGCCCATGGTAAGGTTGAATAGACAATTACCCATGGTTAAATAAAACTCTAAATAAATATCTTCTAAGCATTGGTCTTTCTATGGTAGTTCTGTTTGGAGTGTGTATTATTTGAATATACAACAACTTAAGTGAATTCACAACATAATATAAGATGATTGAATGCAAAAATTTGAGCATTAGAAAAGTGATATTGAATATAAGAATTTGAATCAAATTACATAAGCCATATAATATAAGTTCTAAAAGGGGTAAAAATGACTTCCTCTCATGACTATGGTTAACTTGTTATGTTAACATGCTTTAATGTGACGTACCTTAGAGTAACACCACAGGAAGATCGTTTCAATAACAATCTTAAGAACCTCACAATACTGACGGCTCTCAAGACATCATGCAATGATGATCTCCATCCTGACTAGGCCCCCTGCCTCCCCTCTCAAACCCGTTAGTACAAATATTTACAAAATATGTGCTATAGTGTACACTTTTTCCTATGTCTCATATATCAAATTATTTTTGATATACACATATCTTTATGTTTTCTATGTAATAAATCATAGTATCATTCAAGAATCATCTTTGAAATATAATATTATATAACCGAGTAATCAAGCGTTTTCATAGATTGTATAGTTTCATTAAAATCATTTTATTGAAGGCTTTATAAACTTTAGACATGAAAGGATACACAAAAATTATGCCCTTATCAAATTTTCTTTTATTTTATTTTTATTATTCATGGAGTAATAATAAAGCATAGGATACAATGTAATGATAATATAATAATGCATTACAATTTATATCCAAAAATATAAAGAAAAATAACTTAGTAATTGAATGGGTGATGAGGAGCGTAAACAGGTTTAAGGGCAGGCGAGAAGATAAAAGGTTTAACTTCTAATGGTTTACTGTCATCACCAACTAGAGCTTCTTTGATAGTAGTGGCTAAAAACCATAAGTAACTCAAGTTAATGAAATATTTTTAAACTAAAAGAAAAATCATATAAATCTTTACAATAAAGGAAAGCAACTAAAACATAAATTAATATATCAAAATTAATAAAATAAATAAATTATTTAGTAACATGGACAATAACCAAAGATAATTTTCTACTCTTACTATTACATGCATAGTTCTCATCTTATAAAACTTACTATCACTTATCCTTCGTTTCAATTTTAAAACTACAATGATGGTAGAAAGCATGTTATTCCAAATTCTAAAGGGAATTGGAGAAAAATTGTTGCTGAACTAAAATTTTAGTCAACTTTTCTAGAGCAAAAGATGATGTGAGAGCAATCTCTTCAGATGCTACAATAAAAACTTGAATTGTAATCAAAAGAAGAAAGATTGCTAGGCTGACGAGGAGTTGCTTTTTAGTCATGATAGTTTAACACTTAATTATTTGTAGTAAAATGGATTTTACAATCTTAAACTTATATCTGGATTGCGAAATTGTTTATCGTCAATGAGACAATATAAAGAACCAGAGCTAATTGAAACTGTTGCATTATGGTTTTAGCTTTAATACTAACTTTGTTCTACTAAAAACATAAATCTTCGTTGTATATGCCAAATTGCCTTATAAGAGAATAGCGTATTTCATGATAAAAAAATAAAGACAAACTGAAAAAGAAAATATAACCCTAATACTCTTTATTATATAAAAGTATCATTGGCTTTTAACATTATGCTTATATATTAAAATCACTTTAGGAAGATTTTTAAATAATACATTAAAAATTCTCTTTCATCTCTTTCATGTGCACAAATATGAGTAAAAAATGAATGAGTATACTTCTAGAGAATTAGTTAGTAATTCTCGAATAATTCAAATGTGATACTCTTTTCGATATAACATATAACAATATGATTAAATCTTATTTTGAAAAGTACATCAAATTATTATCTCAAAACCCCAAATTAGTATTCCTATACATTGAGAAAACCTAAATGTGACAAAGAAATGCATACTCTTAAAATTTAATTTCAGTAATCACTAGTTTGCCTCATTTAGCAAATTAGTTGATAATCCTCTTTTATAAGGTAAGAGTCTTCTAAATTTAAATCAAATGATCTTTAACATAACCTTTTTGAAGCCATTGGTATTTATTTTAATTAAAAAATAAAATATTAAAATTAAAGATTAAGTATCTGACTATAATTTGAATCGACATATATTTTATCATGATTGTACTACATTACGAGACATACTTGCAACAATTAAATTTCTTTTAGAGTAAAAGTTTTGGATATAAAAATATCAATTTTAAGAATACATTATATAAAATAATCTAATAAATCAAACATATTAAAAATCTAGTATGATATAATTTACATTATATTAAAATACCTTAAACTGTTATTTGTTTTTAATACGCATCATACTGTCACTATATTACTGATCTAAACGAAAGGAAGTAAAGCAAAGTATTGGTAAGGAAATTTTAATAAATATTTAGCAAAGAGTGTTTGATATTTTAGTATTTCATTTTCTCATCAAAATTTCCGAGCATCGCTTTGTTATTTAATATCGTGTGCTTAAGTACACTAAATTTTTAAATTAACTTTTAAAAAAATGAGTCATCAAGGTTAATCTGATAAGCGCATACTTTATTGAGCATCTACAAATAAAAATATTTCATATTTATACTATTATGTAAAATGATATATTTATTGTTCAATAATAATAATTACTATTTGAATGGAATAGTTATCTTTTAATCAATTACATTAATATATGATGATTCTCTTATTTTCTACATATTTAATAGATATGTTATTTTTAGTTTTGTATATTACAAGATGCATTTGAGTTTAGTTATAGAATTTTTATTTCTTGCAACATTTGATTAAACCAGGTTAGTGTATAACAATTTTTCACTTTACAAAACCATGATTAAAAATAGGCTAACAAATTACTCTAAAAGTGGTTAAGTGATGTAATTTGAATCAAATTAGATAAACCATATAATTTGAGTACTAAAATGGGCAAAAAGGACTTCCTCTTATGAGTATAGTTAACTAGTTGTGTTAACATGCTTTAAGGTGACGTAACTTAGAGTAACACTACAGGGAGATCCCTTCAATAACAATATCAAGAACCTTATAATACTGACGGCTCTCAAGTCATCATGTAACGATGATCTCCATCCTGACTAGTGCCCCCTGCCTCCCCTCTCAAACCCGTTGGTACAAATATTTATAAAACATGTGCTATTGTGTACACTTTTTCCTATGTTACATATATCAAATTATTTTTTATATATAAATATATATTTTTGTTTTCGAGATAATAAATCTTGGTATCATTCAAGAATCATCTTTGAAATAAAATACTACATAACCGAATAATCAAGCGTTTTCTTAGATTGTCTAGTTTCACTAAAATCATTTTATTGAAGGTTTTATACACTTTATATATTAAAGGATAAACAAAAATTATGCCATTATCAAAAAAAAATTATTTATTTATTATTATTCCTGAAGTAATAACAAAGCATAGGATACAATGTAATGATAATATAATAATATATTACAATGTATTTCCAAAAATATCAAGAAAAATAACTTAATAATTGAATGGGTGATGAGGAGGGTAAACAGGTTTAAGGGCAGGTGAGAAGATAAAAGGTTTAACTTCAAATGGTTCGCTGCCATCACCAACTAGAGCCTCTTTGATAGCACTGGCTAAAAAACATATGTTACTCAAGTTAATGAAATATTTTTAAACTAAAAGAAAATTCATATAAATCTTTACAATAAAGGAAACCAACTAAAACAAAGATTAATATATCAAAATTAATAAAAGAAATAAATTATTTAGTAACATGGACAATAGCCAAAGATAATTTTCTACTCCTACTATTACATGCATGGTTCTCATCTTATTAAACTTACTATCACTTATCCTTAGTTTTAGTTTCCAAACTACAATGATGGTAGCAAGCATGTTATTCCAAATTCTAAAGGCAATTGAAGAAAAATTGTTGCTGACCTAAAATTTTAGTCAATTCTTCTAGAGCAAAAGATGATGTGGGAGCAATCTCTTCAGATGCTATAATAGAAACTTGAATTGTCATCAAAAGAAGGAAGATTGCCAGGCTGACGAGGAGTTGCTTTGTAGTCATAATAGTCTAACACTTAATTATTTGTAGTAAAATAGATTTTGCAATCTTAAATTTATATCTGGATTGTTGAATTGTTTATAGTCAATGAGACAATATAAAGATCGGGAGCTCATTGAAACTGTTGCATAATAGTTTTAGCTTTAATACTAACTTTGTTCTACAAGAAACTTAAATCTTCGTTGTATATGCCAAATTGCCTTATAAGAGAATAACGTATTTCATAATAGAAAATATAGACAAACTGAACACAAAAATGTAACCCTAATACTCTTTATTTGATAAAAGTATCATTGGCTTTTAACATTATGATTATATCTTAAAATCACTTTAGGATGATTTTTAAATAATACATTAGAAATTCTCTTTCATCTCTTTCACGTGCACAAATATGAGTAAAAACTGAATGAGTATCTTTCTAGAGAATTAGTTAGTAATTCTCAAATAATTCAGTATGTGATACTCTTTTTGATATAACATATAACAAATATGATTAAATATTATTTTAAAAAGTATATCAAATTATTATCTCGTAACCCCAAATTAGTATTCCTATACAATGAGAAAACCTAAATGTGATAAAGAAATGAAAACTCTTAAAATTTGTAATTCGAGTAATCACTAGTTTGACTCATTTATCTAATTAGTTGATAATCCTCTTTTACAATATAACATTCTTCCAAATTTAAATCAAATGATCATTACCATAATGTTTTTGAAGCCATTGTTATTTATTATATATTAAAAGAATAAAATATTATAATTAAACATTAAGTATCTCACTATAATTTGAACGAACATATATTGTTATCATGATTGTACAACAATAATAGACATACTTGTAACAATTACATTTCTTTTTAGTGTAAAATTTTTTAATCTAAAAATATATATTTTAAGAATACATTATATAAAAATAATCTAATAAATCAGACATATTAAAAATCTAGTATGATATAATTCACATTATATTAAAATATCATAAACTTTTTTATGTTTTTAATACCTATCAAACTATTATTATATTATCGATCTAAACCAAAGGAAGTTAAGCCAAGTATCGGTAAAGAAATTTTAATAAATTTTTAGCAAAGAGTGTTTGATATTTTAGTATTTCGTTTTCTTATCAAAGTTTTCCAACATCACTTTGTTATTTAATATCATGTGTTTAAGTACACTAAATTTTTAAATTAACTTTTAAGAAAACGAAGTCCTCAAGGTTAATTTGATAAGTGCATACTTTATTGATCATTTATAAATAAAATATTTCATATTTATACTATTATGTAAAATGATATATTTATTATTCAATAATAATAATTACTATTCGAGTGGAATAGTTATCTTTTAAGCAATTACATTACCATCTGATGATTCTCTTATTTCCTAAATATTTAATAGATATGTTATTTTTAGTTTTCTATATTACAAGATAGACTTGAGTTTAGTTATAAAATTTTTATTTCTTGCACCAGTTGATTAAACCAGGTTTGTGTATAACAATTTTTTCACTTTACAAAAACAAGATAAAAAATAGGTTAACAAATTCCTCAAAAAGTGGTTAAGGGAAGCAAATATTTGAATCTTCATATTGAAATTAAATTATTAGTTTATATTTTTTGAAGTAAATTTATAGTATTATAAAATTTTATATTATACATCATTGCATTTGTTTAAATATCTAAAATACTTTTTATTTTCCATTAAATATTCTTTTTCTTCCTTGACATCACCTTGAATTCATCTCTTTATGTTTAATATTTAGATAATTATTTATGTCTTAAGATCATACACAATGTCATATCTAAACAAAATATGATAAGATACGTAACTTAGAAATATATCATCTGATATGGTAGAATTTATATAGTTAAAAGGAAGGTCGTGACATGTTTAGTCGAGTCTGCACCACTATTAAAGATATCCAAGATTGGTAATCAAACATAAGGATAATTTTTTTTATATTAGAAACTTCACATTTAAATTAAATTATTAGTTTATATTTTTTGAAGCAAATTTATAGCGTTATAAAATTTTAACTTAGACATCATTGTATTTATGTAAATATCCAAAATATTTTTATTTTTTAAAAAGATTCTTTTCTTTCCTTGACATCACCTTAAATTCATCACATTATATTTAATATTTAGATAATTATTTATGTTATAATATCATATCTTAAAAAATATATGATAAGATCCATATTTTAGTAATAGATAACATATCATATGATATGCTAAAATTTATATATTTAAAAGGAAGGTCGGGACATATTTAGTGGAGTCTGCACCACCATTAAATATCTCCAAGATTGGTAATCAAATATAAGGATAAATTCTTTTGAATATTTTTTATAAACGGAGATTGGCCTATGGTAAGGTTGGCTAGACCATTATCCATGGCTAAATAAAACTCTAAACAAATATCTTCTAAGAATTGGTCTTTCTATTGTAGTCATATAGGGTGTATTATGTGAATACACAACAATTCAAGTGAATGCACAATATAATATAAGATGATTGAATGCAAAAGTTTGAGGATTAGAGAAGTGATATTAAACATTAGAATTTGAATCAAATTTGGTGAGCCATAAAATATGAGTTCTAAAAGGGGCAAAAATGACTTCCTCTTATGACTATGGTTAAGTTGTTGTGTTAACATGCTTTAAGGTGACATACCTTAGAGTAACACTACACGAAGATCCCTTCAATAACAATCCCAACAAACTTATAATATTGACGTCTCTCAAGACATCATGCAATGATGATCTCCATCCTGACTAGTTCCCCCTGCCTCCCCTCTCAAACCCGTTGGTACAAATATTTACAAAACATGTGCTATTGTGTATAAAAAGATGATGTGAGAACAATCTCTTCGGATGCTACAATAAAAACTTGAATTGTCATCAAAAGAAGGAAGATTGCTAGGCTGACGAGGAGTTGCTTTGTAGTCATGATAGTCTGACACATAATTATTTGTAGTAAAATGGATTTTAAAATCTTAAACTTATATCTGGATTGTTGAATTGTTTATCGTGAATGAGACAATATAAAGATCGGGAGCTAATTGAAACTGTTGCATAATGGTTTGAGCTTTAGTACTGACTTTGTTCTACTTGAAACTTAAATCATCGTTGTATATGTCAAAGTGCCTTATATGAGAATAACGTATTTCATAATAAAAAATATAGACAAACTGAACAAGAAAATGTAACCCTAATACTCTTTATTATATAAAAATATCATTGGCTTTTAACATTCTGCTTATATCTTAAAATCACTTTAAGAATATTTTTAAATAATACATTAGAAATTCACTTTCATCTCTTTCACGTGCACAAATATAAGTAAAAAATGAATGAGTGTCATTATAGAGAATTAGTTAGTAATTCTCGAATAATTCAGTATGTGATACTCTTTTTGATATAATATATAACAAATATGATTAAATCTTATTTTGAAAAGTATATCAAATTATTATCTCGAAACCCCAAATTAGTATTACTATACAATGAGAAAACCTAAATGTAATAAAGAAATGAAAACTCTTAAAATTTATAATTCGAGTAATCACTAGTTTGACTCATTTAGCAAATTAGTTGATAATCCTCTTTTACAAGATAACATTCTTCCAAATTTAAATCAAATGATCATTAACATATCGTTTTTTAAGCCATTGTTATTTATTTGTATTAAAAGAATAAAATATTATAATTCAAGATTAAGTATCTGACTATAATTTGAATCGACATATATTGTTATCACAATTGTACTACATTACTAGACATACTTGCAACAATTAAATTTCTTTTTAGAGTAAAATTTTTGAATCTAAAAATATCAATTTTAAGAATAGATTATATAAAAATAATCTAATAAATCAGACATATTAAAAATCTAGTATGATATAGTTCACATTATATTAAAATACCTTAAACTTTTATTTATTTTTAATATGCATCAAACTGTCACTATATTATCGATCTAAACCAAACGAAGTTAAGTCAAGTATCGGTAAGGAAATTTTAATAAAATTTTAGTAAAGAGTGTTTTATATTTTAGTATTTCTTTTTCTCATCAAAATTTTCGAGCATCACTTTGTTATTTAATATCGTGTGCTTAAGTACACTAAAATTTTAAATTAACTTTTAAAAAAAGAAGTCCTGAAGGTTAATTTGATAAGCGCATACTTTATTGAGCATTTATAAATAAAAATATTTCATATTTATACTATTATGTAAAATGATATATTTATTATTAAATAATAATAATTACTATTCGAATGGAATAGTTATCTTTTAAGCAATTACATTACCATCTGATGATTCTCTTATTTTCTACATATTTAATAGATATGTTAATTTTAGTTTTCTATATTACAAGATGCACTTGAGTTTAGTTATAAAAATTTTATTTATTGCACCATTTGATTAAACCAGGTTAGTGGATAACAATTTTTTCACTTTACAAAACCAAGATAAAAAATAGTCTAACAAATTACTCCAAAAGTGGTTAAGTGATGTAAATATTAGAATCTTCATATTGAAATTAAATTATTAGTTTATATTTTTTGAAGTAAATTTATAGTATTATAAAATTTTATATTATACATCATTGCATTTGTTTAAATATCTAAAATATTTTTTATTTTTCATTAAAGATTCTTTTTCTTCCTTGACATCACCTTGAATTCATCACTTTATGTTTAATATTTAGATAATTATTTATGTCATAAGATCATACGCAATGTCATATCTAAACAAAATATGATAAGATACGTAACTTAGTAATAAATATCATATCTTCTGATATGGTAGAATTTATATAGTTAAAAGGAAGGTCGTGACATGTTTAGTCGAGTCTGCATCACCATTAAATATCTTTAAGATTGGTAATCAAACATAATGATAATTTTTTAATATTAAAATCCTAATATTTAAATTAAATTATTAGTTTATATTTTTTGAAGTAAATTTATAGTATTATAGAATTTAAATTATACATCATTGTATTTGTGTAAATATCTAAAATACTTTTTATTTTTTAAAAAAGATTCTTCTCTTTCCTTGACATCACCTTAAATTCATCATATTATGTTTAATATTTAGATAATTATTTCTCTTATAATATCATAAATAATATCATATCTTAAAAAAATATATGATAAGATCCATATTTTAGTAATAGGTAGTATATCATATGATATGCACCACTATTAAATATCTCCAAGATTGGTAATCAAACATAAGGTTAAATTCTTTTGAATAATTTATATAAACGGAGTTTGGCCCATGGTAAGGTTGGATAGACCATTACCCATGACTAAATAAAACTCTAAACAAATATCTTTTAAGCATTGATTTTTCTATTATAGTTGTGTGTGGAGGGCATATTATGTGAATATACAACAATTCAAGTGAATGCACAATATAATATAAAGAGTATCCTTCTAGAGAATTAGTGAGTAATTCTCGAATAATTCAATATGTGATACTCCTTTTGATATAACATATAACAAATATGATTAAATCGTATTTTGAAAAGTACATCAAATTATTATCTCGAAACCCCAAATTAGTATTATAGTGAGAAAACCTATAAAGATTAAGTATCTGACTATAATTTGAATCCACATATATTGTTACCACGATTGTACTACATTACTAGACATACTTGCAACAATTAAATTTCTTTTTAGAGTAAATTTTTTTATTATAAAAATATCAATTTTAAGAATAGATTATATAAAAATAATCTAATAAATTAGACATATTAAAAATCTAGTATGATATAATTCACAATATATTAAAATACCTTAAACTTTTATTTATTTTTAATACGTATCAAACTGTCACTATATTATCGATCTAAACCAAAGGAAGTTAAGCCAAGTATCGGTAAAGAAATTTTAATAAATATTTAGCAAAGAGTGTCTGATATTTTAGTATTTCGTTTTCTCATCAAAATTTCCGAGCATCGCTTTGTTATTTAATATCGTGTGCTTAAGTACACTAAATTTTTAAATTAACTTTTAAAAGAATGAGTCATCAAGGTTAATCTGATAAGCTCATACTTTATTGAGCACCTATAAATAAAAATATTTCATATTTATACTATTATGTAAAATGATATATTTATTGTCCGATAATAATAATTACTATTTGAATGGAATAGTTATCTTTTAAGCAATTACATGACTATATGATGATTCTCTTATTTTCTACCTATTTAATTGATATGTTATTTTTAGTTTTGTATATTACAAGATGTATTTGAGTTTAGTTATAGAATTTTTATTTCTTGCACCATTTGATTAAACCAGGTTAGTGTATAACAATTTTTTCACTTTACAAAACCAAGATAAAAAATAGGCTAACAAGTGAAATTAAATTATTAGTTTATATTTTTTGAAGTAAATTTATAGTATTAGAAAATTTTATATTATACATCATTGCATTTGTGTAAATATCTAAAATATTGTTTATTTTTCATTAAAGATTCTTTTTCTTCCTTGACATCACCTTTAATTCATCACTTTATATTTAATATTTAGATAATTATTTATGTCATAAGATCATACACAAAGTCATATCTAAACAAAATATGATAAGATACGTAACTTAGTAATAAATACCATATCTTCTTATATGCTTATATCTTAAAATCACTTTAGGAAGATTTTTTTAAAATAAAACATTATAATAGAAAATAACATATTTCATAATAGAAAATATAGACAAACTGAACACGAAAATGTAACCCTAATACTCTTTATTTTATAAAAGTATCATTGGCTTTTAACATTATGATTATATCTTAAAATCACTTTAGGATGATTTTTAAATAATACATTAGAAATTCTCTTTCATCTCTTTCATGTGCACAAATATGAGTAAAAAGTGAATGAGTATCTTTCTAGAGAATTAGTTAGTAATTCTCGAATAATTCAATATGTGATGCTCTTTTTGATATAACATATAACAAATATGTTTAAATCTTATTTTGAAAAGTACATCAAATTATTATCTCAAAAACTCAAATTAGTATTTCTATACAATGAGAAAAACTAAATGTGATAAAGAAATGAAAACTATTAAAATTTATAATTCGAGTAATCACTAGTTGGACTCATTTAGCAAATTAGTTGATAATCCTCTTTTACATGATAACATTCTTCCACATGTAAATCAAATGATCATTATTTGATTTACATAATAATGATCATTTGATTTACATGTAACTCTAATACGTATTTCATAATAAAAAATATAGACAAACTGAACAAGAAAATGTAACTCTAATACTCATTATTATATAAAAGTATCACTGGCTTTTAACATTAGGCTTATATCTTAAAATAACTTTAGGAAGATTTTTAAATAATACATTAGAAATTCTCTTTCATCTTTTTCACGTGCACAAATATGAGTAAAATATTACTGAGTTTCTTTCTCGAGAATTAGTTAGTAATTCTCTAATAATTCAATATGTGATACTCTTTTTGATATAATATATAACAAATATGATTAAATCTTGTTTTGAAAAGTATATCAAATTATTATCTCAAAACCCCAAATTAGTATTTCTATACAATGAGAAAACCTAAATGTGATAAAGAAATGAAAACCCTTAAAATTTATAATTCGAGTAATCACTAGTTGGACTCATTTAGCAAATTAGTTGATAATCCTCTTTTACATGATAACATTCTTCCACATGTAAATCAAATGATCATTAACATAATGTTTTTGAAGCCATTGTTATTTATTTTATATTAAAAGAATAAAATATTATAATTAAAGATTAAGTATCTGACTATAATTTGAATCGACATATATTGTTATCATGATTGTACTACATTACTAGACATACTTGTAACAATTAAATTTCTTTTTAGTGTAAAATTTTTGAATCTAAAAATATCAATTTTAAGAATACATTATATAAAAATAATCTAATAAATCAGACATATTAAAAATCTAGTATGATATAATTCACATTATATTAAAAGATTTTAAACTTTTTATGTTTTTAATACGCATCAAACTGTCATTATATTATCGATCTAAACAAAGAAAGTTAAGCCAAGTATTGGTAAAGAAATTTTAATAAATTTTTAGCAAAGAGTGTTTGATAATTTAGTATTTCATTTTCTCATCAAAATTTTCGAGCATCACTTTGTTATTTAATATCGTGTGCTTAAGTACACTAAATTTTTAAATTAACTTTTAAAAATAGAAGTCCTCAGGGTTAATTTGATAAGCACATACTTTATTGAGCATTTATAAAAAAAAATTTCATATTTATACTTTTATGTAAAATGATATATTTATTATTCAATATGTAAAACAATTTTTTCGCTTTACAAAACCAAGATAAAAAATAGGCTAACAAATTACTCCAAAAGTGGTTAAGTGATGTAAATATTAGAATCTTCATATTGAAATTTAATTATTAGTTTATATTTTTTTGAAGTAAATTTATAGTATTATAAAATTTTATATTATACATCATTGCATTTGTGTAAATATCTAAAATATTTTTTATTTTTCTTTAAAGATTCTTTTCCTTCCTTAAAATCACATTGAATTCATCACTTTATTTTTAATATTTAGATAATTATTTATGTCATAAGATCAAACACAAAGTCATATCTAAAAAAAATATGATAAGATACATAACTAAGTAATAAATACAATGTCTTCTGATATGGTAGAATTCATATAGTTAAAAGGACGGTCATGACATGTTTAGTCGAGTCTGCACCACCATTAAATATCTCTAAGTTTGGTAATCAAATATAAGGATAATTTTTTTTAATATTAGAATCTTCATATTTAAATTAAATTATTAGTTTATATTTTTTGACAAAAAATTTATTATATTATAAAATTTTAAATTATACATCATTGTATTTGTGCAAATATCTAAAATATTTTTTATTTTTAAAAAAGATTCTTTTCTTTCCTTGACATCACCTTAAATTCATCACATTATATTTAATATTTAGATAATTATTTATGTTATAACATCAGACATAATATCATATCTTAAAATAATATATGATAAGATCCATATATTAGTAAATATAACATATCATATGATATGCTAGAATTTATATTTTAAAAGGAAGTTCGGTACATGTTTAGTCGAGTCTTCACCACCATTAAATATCTCCAAGATTAGTAATCATACATAAGGATAAATTCTTTTGAATATTTTATATAAACGGAGATAGGCCCATGGTAAGGTTGGCACGATCATTACCCATGGCTAAATAAAAATGTAAACAAATATCTTCTAAGCATTGGTCTTTCTATTGTAGTTGTGTCTGGAGGGCGTATTATGTGAATATACAAAAATTCAAGTGAATGCACAACATAAAATAAGATGATTAAATATAAATGTTTGAGGATTAGAAAAGTGATATTAAAAATAAGAATTTGAATCAAATTAGATAAGTCATATAATATGAGTTCTAAAAGGGGCAAAATGGACTTCCTCTTATAACTATTGTTGACTTGTTGTGTTAACATGCTTTAAGGTGACATACCATAGAATAACACTACAGAAAGATCCCTTCAATAACAATCTCAACAACCTTATAATATTCACGGCTCTTAAGACGTCATGCAATGATAATCTCTATCATGACTAGTTCTCCCTGCCTCTCATCTCAAACCCGTTGGTATAAATATTTACAAAACATGTGCTATTGTGTACACTTTTTCCTATGCCTCATCTATCAAATTATTTTTGATATACATATATATATATATATATATATATATATATATATATATATATATATATATATATATATATATATATATATATATATATATATATATATATTTTCTAGATAATAAATCATGGTATCTTTCAAGAATCATCATTGAAATATAATATTACATAACCGAGTAATCAAGTGTTTTCTTATATTGTATAGCTTCACTAAAATCATTTTATTGAAGGTTTTATACACTTTAGATATGAAAGGATACACAAAAATTATGCCATTATCAAAATTTCTTTTATTTATTTATTATTATTCATGGAGTAATAACAAAGTATACGATACAATGTAATGATAATATAATAATACATTACAATTTATTTCGATAAATATAAAAAAAAATAACTTAATAATTGAATGGGTGATGAGGAGGGTAAACAGGTTTAAGGGCAGGCGAGAAGATAAAAGGTTTAACTTCAAATGGTCCGCTGCCATCGCCAACTAGAGCCTCTTTGATAGCAGTGGCTAAAAAACATAAGTAACTCATGTTAATGAAATATTTTTAAACTAAAAAGAAAATCATATAAATCATTACAATAAAGGAAACCAACTAAAACATAGATAAATATATCAAAATTAATAAAATAACAAATTATTTAGTAACATGGACAATAGCCAAAGATAATTTTCTACTCCTACTATTACATGCATAGTTCTCATCTTATTAAACTTACTATCACTTATCCTTAGTTTTAGTTTCAAAACTACAATGATGGTAGCAAGCATGTTATTCCAAATTGTAAAGGCAATTGGAGAAAAATTATTGCTGACCTAAAATTTTAGTCAACTCTTCTAGAGCAAAAGATGATGTGGGAGCAATCTCTTCAGATGCTACAATAGAAACTTGAATTATCATCAAAAGAAGGAAGATTGCTAGGCTGACGAGGAGTTGCTTTGTAGTCATGATAGTCTAACACTTAATTATTTGTAGTAAAATGGATTTTGCAATCTTAAACTTATATCTGGATTGTTGAATTGTTTATCGTCAATGAGACAATATAAAGATCGGGGGCTAATTGAAACTGTTTTATAATGGTTTTAGCTTTAATGCTGATTTTGTTCTACTAGAAACTTAAATCTTCGTTGTATATGCCAAATTGGCTTATAAGAAAATAACGTATTGCATAATAAAAAACATAGATAAACTGAACAAGAAAATGTAACTCTAATACTCTTTATTATATAAAAGTATCATTGGCTTTAACATTAAGCTTATATCTTAAAATAACTTTAGGAAGATTTTTAAATAATACATTATAAATTCTCTTTCATCTTTTTCACGTGCACAAATATGAGTAAAAAATGACTGAGTATCTTTCTCGAGAATTAGTTTGTAATTCTCAAATAATTCAATATGTGATATTCTTTTTGATATAACATATAACAAATATGATTAAATCTTGTTTTGAAAAGTATATCAAATTATTATCTCGAAACCCCAAATTAATATTCCTATACAATGAGAAAACCTAAATGTGATAAAGAAATGAAAACTCTTCAAATTTATAATTCGAGTAATCACTAGTTGGACTCATTTAGAAAATTAGTTGATAATCCTCTTTTACAATATAACATTCTTCCACATGTAAATCAAATGATCATTAACATAATGTTTTTGAAGCCATTGTTATTTATTTTATATTAAAAGAATAAAATATTATAATTAAAAATTAAGTATCTGACTATAATTTGAATCAACATATATTGTTATCACGATTGTACTACATTACTAGACATACTGGTAACAATTAAATTTCTTTTTAGTGTAAAATTTTTTAATCTAAAATATCAATTTTAAGAATACATTATATAAAAATAATCTAATAAATCAGACATATTACAAATCTATTATTATATAATTCACATTATATTAAAAGATTTTAAACTTTTTATGTTTTTAATACGCATCAAACTGTCATTATATTATCGATCTAAACAAAGAAAGTTAAGCCAAGTATTGGTAAAGAAATTTTAATAAATTTTTAACAAAGAGTGTTTGATAATTTAGTATTTCATTTTCTCATCAAAATTTTCGAGCATCACTTTGTTATTTAGTATCGTGTGCTTAAGGAAACTAAATTTTTAAATTAACTTTTAAAAATAGAAGTCCTCAAGGTTAATTTGATAAGCGCATACTTTATTGAGCGTTTATAAAAAAATATTTCAAATTTATACTTTTATGTAAAATGATATATTTATTATTCAATAATAATAATTACTATTCGAATGGAATAGTTAACTTTTAAGCAATTACATTACCATATGATGATTCTCTTATTTTCAACATATTTAACACAAATGTTTTTTTTAGTTTCCTATATTACAAGATGCACTTGAGTTTAGTTATAGAATTTTTATTTCTTGCACCATTTGATTAAACCAGGTTAGTGGATAACGATTTTTCTCTTTAAAAAACCAACATCAAAAATATGCTAACAAATTACTCCGAAGTGGTTAGTAATGTAAATATTTGAATCTTCATATTGAAATTAAATTATTAGTTTATATTTTTTGAAGTAAATTTATAGTATTATAAAATTTTATATTATACATCATTGCATTTGTTTAAATATCTAAAATACTTTTTATTTTCCATTAAATATTCTTTTTCTTCCTTGACATCACCTTGAATTCATCTCTTTATGTTTAATATTTAGATAATTATTTATGTCATAAGATCATACACAATGTCATATCTAAACAAAATATGATAAGATACGTAACTTAGAAATAAATACCATATCATCTGATATGGTAGAATTTATATTGTTAAAAGGAAGGTCGTGACATGTTTAGTCGAGTCTGCACCACCATAAAATATCTCAAAATTGGTAATCAAACATAAGTATAATTTTTTTTAATATTAGAATCTTCATATTTAAATTAAATTATTAGTTTATATTTTTTGAAGCAAATTTATAGTATTATAAAATTTTAAATTGTACATCATTGAATTTGTGTAAATATCTAAAATATTTTTTATCTTTTAAAAAATATTCTTTTCTTTCCTTGACAATCACCGTAAATTCATCATATTATCTTTAATATTTATATAATTATTTATGTTATAACAACATACATAATATCATATCTTAAAAAAAAAATATGATAAGATCAATACATTAGTAATAGATAGCATATCATATGATATGCTAGAATTTATTTATTTAAAAGGATGGTCGGTGTTGGAAATAGAAAGAAGTAATGAAAATGCCCAATTGATTCATTGATCCATCGTCAATTTATACATGTGAAGATAGAAGGATTCCCTCAACTAACCTACGTGATTTCCTCATTCAGTTAAGGAAATTATATCTAAATCATAACTTACTCTTATCTTCTATCATGCCCCCGCAAGATCGAGCTCCTGTAAGGACGTCGATCTTGAACTGAGGACGTTGATCTTGAACCGATGACGATGAATCCGAAGAAAGGAGCAGACGATTCTGCTAGAGCCAAATTTGACAATCCGATTAGATCGAACTATCATGCCCCCGCAAGATCAAGCTCCTGTAAAGGACACTGATCTTTACTCGATGTCAAGGAGACCGTTGTGTTGTCAACCGTGATGAAGGTCTGACAACGGTTGACTTCAGCGGAGGAGATGCTGCTACGGCTGGGGCGATCGATAGATCTGAAGGGCAGCGGGAGAAGCGTGCGGTCGTAGATATACTGTCGTTTGACAGCGAGAATGAACTTATTGCTGAAGGGGTAGGGAAGGTGTCGCTGCTTGTTGGTGCTGATGCGACAGTGGTGGTGCACAAGGAAGATGGCCTCGTGCAGAAGAACACCTCGGTAGAGGAATTGAGAAAGCCAACGCACTAGAAGTCTCCAGCTTCGATGTCGATGAGAGACTGTCGTTTGACAGCAAGAAGCGATAGATCTAAGGAGAGGGTAGCAGTTGTGGCCGGTGAGGGCTGCAGTTGCGACTGCAATTGTTGGAGTAAGGGGGGTCGGCAGCGAGCATAGTAACTGCCGAAGGAGAAGATGAGGAAGCCGTTGTAGTGAAGGTGTGCTTCCCTTTCTTCCCTGACTTTAAGACCACAATGTTGCGGTCCCTTCTTTGGAGGTGTAGAGACGATGCAGAGAGGGATCTGCACCGAAGAGAAGCGACCGAGTTATTGCTGTGACGGCAACAGCAGCGAATGAAAACGGCGCTGGCGATGCTCTGTTTTTTTTTTGTTGTTGTCAGGAAACAGAGATCGCGACTTTGCAGAAGAGGAGTCGACAATTGCGGCTTCGCAAAAGGGCAGTCGACGGGATGAGGATTTGCTACCGTTTGATAGCAAAAAGGAACTTGTTGTGCCCTCTCTACAAAGCACCGAGAGACGATGGGCAATGGCCCTTACAGATGCTCTTGGCAGAGAGAACAAAGGCTGCAGGAGAGACGATGCGGGTGTAGAAGTTGTCATCTACTGCAAATGAGGTAGGAGAGATCTCCGGAGCAGAGAATGTCCGGGAGGGTGGCGACAGATGACCCCTGAGTATCTGCAGTTTTGCAGCGGGGTTGTCGACGAACAAACGGTAATAAAAGCTGTCGTTTGACAGTGAAGAAAAAAAGGTAATCTCTCTTATAGAGAGAGGGGCTCTGATACCATGTTGGAAATAGAAAGAAGTAATGAAAATGCCCAATTGATTCATTGATCCATCGTCAATTTATACATGTGAAGATAGAAGGATTCCCTCAACTAACCTACGTGATTTCCTCATTCAGTTAAGGAAATCATATCTAAATCATAACTTACTCTTATCTTCTATCAGTCGGGACATGTTTAGTCGAGTCTTCACCACCATTAAATATCTCCAAAATTGATAATCAAACATATGGATAAATTCTTTTGATTATTTCTTATAAACGGTGATTGGCCCTTGGTAAGGTTGGCTAGACCATTACACATGACTAAATAAAACTCTAAACAAATATCTTATAAGCATTGGTCTTTCTATTGTAGTTGTGTCTGGAGGGCGTATTATGTGAATATACAAAAATTCAAGTGAATGCACAACATAAAATAAGATGATTAAATATAAATGTTTGAGGATTAGAAAAGTGATATTAAAAATAAGAATTTGAATCAAATTAGATAAGTCATATAATATGAGTTCTAAAAGGGGCAAAATGGACTTCCTCTTATGACTATTGTTGACTTGTTGTGTTAACATGCTTTAAGGTGACATACCATAGAATAACACTACAGAAAGATCCCTTCAATAACAATCTCAACAACCTTATAATATTCACGGCTCTTAAGACGTCATGCAATGATAATCTCTATCATGACTAGTTCTCCCTACCTCTCATCTCAAACCCGTTGGTATAAATATTTACAAAACATGTGCTATTGTGTACACTTTTTCCTATGCCTCATCTATCAAATTATTTTTGATATACATATATATATATATATATATATATATATATATATATATATATATATATATATATATATATATATATATATATATTTTATTTATTTTCTAGATAATAAATCATGGTATCTTTCAAGAATCATCATTGAAATATAATATTACATAACCGAGTAATCAAGTGTTTTCTTATATTGTATAGCTTCACTAAAATCATTTTATTGAAGGTTTTATACACTTTAGATATGAAAGGATACACAAAAATTATGCCATTATCAAAATTTCTTTTATTTATTTATTATTATTCATGGAGTAATAACAAAGTATACGATACAATGTAATGATAATATAATAATACATTACAATTTATTTCGATAAATATAAAAAAAAATAACTTAATAATTGAATGGGTGATGAGGAGGGTAAACAGGTTTAAGGGCAGGCGAGAAGATAAAAGGTTTAACTTCAAATGGTCCGCTGCCATCGCCAACTAGAGCCTCTTTGATAGCAGTGGCTAAAAAACATAAGTAACTCATGTTAATGAAATATTTTTAAACTAAAAAGAAAATCATATAAATCATTACAATAAAGGAAACCAACTAAAACATAGATAAATATATCAAAATTAATAAAATAACAAATTATTTAGTAACATGGACAATAGCCAAAGATAATTTTCTACTCCTACTATTACATGCATAGTTCTCATCTTATTAAACTTACTATCACTTATCCTTAGTTTTAGTTTCAAAACTACAATGATGGTAGCAAGCATGTTATTCCAAATTCTAAAGGCAATTGGAGAAAAATTATTGCTGACCTAAAATTTTAGTCAACTCTTCTAGAGCAAAAGATGATGTGGGAGCAATCTCTTCAGATGCTACAATAGAAACTTGAATTATCATCAAAAGAAGGAAGATTGCTAGGCTGACGAGGAGTTGCTTTGTAGTCATGATAGTCTTACACTTAATTATTTGTAGTAAAATGGATTTTGCAATCTTAAACTTATATCTGGATTGTTGAATTGTTTATCGTCAATGAGACAATATAAAGATCGGGGGCTAATTGAAACTGTTTTATAATGGTTTTAGCTTTAATGCTGATTTTGTTCTACTAGAAACTTAAATCTTCGTTGTATATGCCAAATTGGCTTATAAGAAAATAACGTATTGTATAATAAAAAACATAGATAAACTGAACAAGAAAATGTAACTCTAATACTCTTTATTATATAAAAGTATCATTGGCTTTTAACATTAAGCTTATATCTTAAAATAACTTTAGGAAGATTTTTAAATAATACATTATAAATTCTCTTTCATCTTTTTCACGTGCACAAATATGAGTAAAAAATGACTGAGTATCTTTCTCGAGAATTAGTTTGTAATTCTCAAATAATTCAATATGTGATATTCTTTTTGATATAACATATAACAAATATGATTAAATCTTGTTTTGAAAAGTATATCAAATTATTATCTCGAAACCCCAAATTAATATTCCTATACAATGAGAAAACCTAAATGTGAAAAAGAAATGAAAACTCTTCAAATTTATAATTCGAGTAATCACTAGTTGGACTCATTTAGCAAATTAGTTGATAATCCTCTTTTACAAGATAACATTCTTCCACATGTAAATCAAATGATCATTAACATAATGTTTTTGAAGCCATTGTTATTTATTTTATATTAAAAGAATAAAATATTATAATTAAAAATTAAGTATCTGACTATAATTTGAATCAACATATATTGTTATCACGATTGTACTACATTACTAGACATACCGGTAACAATTAAATTTCTTTTTAGTGTAAAATTTTTTAATCTAAAATATCAATTTTAAGAATACATTATATAAAAATAATCTAATAAATCAGACATATTACAAATCTATTATTATATAATTCACATTATATTAAAAGATTTTAAACTTTTTATGTTTTTAATACGCATCAAACTGTCATTATATTATCGATCTAAACAAAGAAAGTTAAGCCAAGTATTGGTAAAGAAATTTTAATAAATTTTTAACAAAGAGTGTTTGATAATTTAGTATTTCATTTTCTCATCAAAATTTTCGAGCATCACTTTGTTATTTAGTATCGTGTGCTTAAGGAAACTAAATTTTTAAATTAACTTTTAAAAATAGAAGTCCTCAAGGTTAATTTGATAAGCGCATACTTTATTGAGCGTTTATAAAAAAATATTTCAAATTTATACTTTTATGTAAAATGATATATTTATTATTCAATAATAATAATTACTATTCGAATGGAATAGTTAACTTTTAAGCAATTACATTACCATATGATGATTCTCTTATTTTCAACATATTTAACACAAATGTTTTTTTTAGTTTCCTATATTACAAGATGCACTTGAGTTTAGTTATAGAATTTTTATTTCTTGCACCATTTGATTAAACCAGGTTAGTGGATAACGATTTTTCTCTTTAAAAAACCAACATCAAAAATATGCTAACAAATTACTCCGAAGTGGTTAGTAATGTAAATATTTGAATCTTCATATTGAAATTAAATTATTAGTTTATATTTTTTGAAGTAAATTTATAGTATTATAAAATTTTATATTATACATCATTGCATTTGTTTAAATATCTAAAATACTTTTTATTTTCCATTAAATATTCTTTTTCTTCCTTGACATCACCTTGAATTCATCTCTTTATGTTTAATATTTAGATAATTATTTATGTCATAAGATCATACACAATGTCATATCTAAACAAAATATGATAAGATACGTAACTTAGAAATAAATACCATATCATCTGATATGGTAGAATTTATATTGTTAAAAGGAAGGTCGTGACATGTTTAGTCGAGTCTGCACCACCATAAAATATCTCAAAATTGGTAATCAAACATAAGTATAATTTTTTTTAATATTAGAATCTTCATATTTAAATTAAATTATTAGTTTATATTTTTTGAAGCAAATTTATAGTATTATAAAATTTTAAATTGTACATCATTGAATTTGTGTAAATATCTAAAATATTTTTTATCTTTTAAAAAATATTCTTTTCTTTCCTTGACAATCACCTTAAATTCATCATATTATCTTTAATATTTATATAATTATTTATGTTATAACAACATACATAATATCATATCTTAAAAAAAAAATGATGAGATCAATACATTAGTAATAGATAGCATATCATATGATATGCTAGAATTTATTTATTTAAAAGGACGGTCGGGACTTGTTTAGTCGAGTCTTCACCACCATTAAATATCTCCAAAATTGATAATCAAACATATGGATAAATTCTTTTGAATATTTCATATAAACGGTGATTGGCCCTTGATAAGGTTGGCTAGACCATTACACATGACTAAATAAAACTCTAAACAAATATCTTATAAGCATTGATCTTTCTATTGTAATTATGTCTGGAGGGCGTATTATGTGAATATACAAAAATTCAAGTGAATGCACAACATAAAATAAGATGATTAAATATAAATGTTTGAGGATTAGAAAAGTGATATTAAAAATAAGAATTTGAATCAAATTAGATAAGTCATATAATATGAGTTCTAAAAGGGGCAAAATGGACTTCCTCTTATGACTATTGTTGACTTGTTGTGTTAACATGCTTTAAGGTGACATACCATAGAATAACACTACAGAAAGATCCCTTCAATAACAATCTCAACAACCTTATAATATTCACGGCTCTTAAGACGTCATGCAATGATAATCGCCATCATGACTAGTTCCCCCTGCCTCTCATCTCAAACCCGTTGGTATAAATATTTACAAAACATGTGTTATTGTGTACACTTTTTCCTATGCCTCATCTATCAAATTATTTTTGATATACATATATATATATATATATATATATATATTTTCTAGATAATAAATCATGGTATCTTTCAAGAATCATCATTGAAATATAATATTACATAACCGAGTAATCAAGTGTTTTCTTATATTGTATAGCTTCACTAAAATCATTTTATTGAAGGTTTTATACACTTTAGATATGAAAGGATACACAAAAATTATGCCATTATCAAAATTTATTTTATTTATTTATTATTATTCATGGAGTAATAACAAAGTATACGATACAATGTAATGATAATATAATAATACATTACAATTTATTTCCAAAAATATAAAAAAAAATAACTTAATAATTGAATGGGTGATGAGGAGCGTAAACAGGTTTAAGGGCAGGCGAGAAGATAAAAGGTTTAACTTCTAATGGTTTACTGTCATCACCAACTAGAGCTTCTTTGATAGTAGTGGCTAAAAACCATAAGTAACTCAAGTTAATGAAATATTTTTAAACTAAAAGAAAAATCATATAAATCTTTACAATAAAGGAAAGCAACTAAAACATAAATTAATATATCAAAATTAATAAAATAAATAAATTATTTAGTAACATGGACAATAACCAAAGATAATTTTCTACTCTTACTATTACATGCATAGTTCTCATCTTATAAAACTTACTATCACTTATCCTTCGTTTCAATTTTAAAACTACAATGATGGTAGAAAGCATGTTATTCCAAATTCTAAAGGGAATTGGAGAAAAATTGTTGCTGAACTAAAATTTTAGTCAACTTTTCTAGAGCAAAAGATGATGTGAGAGCAATCTCTTCAGATGCTACAATAAAAACTTGAATTGTTATCAAAAGAAGAAAGATTGCTAGGCTGACGAGGAGTTGCTTTTTAGTCATGATAGTTTAACACTTAATTATTTGTAGTAAAATAGATTTTACAATCTTAAACTTATATCTGGATTGTGAAATTGTTTATCGTCAATGAGACAATATAAAGAACCAGAGCTAATTGAAACTGTTGCATTATGGTTTTAGCTTTAATACTAACTTTGTTCTACTAAAAACATAAATCTTCGTTGTATATGCCAAATTGCCTTATAAGAGAATAGCGTATTTCATGATAAAAAAATAAAGACAAACTGAAAAAGAAAATATAACCCTAATACTCTTTATTATATAAAAGTATCATTGGCTTTTAACATTATGCTTATATATTAAAATCACTTTAGGAAGATTTTTAAATAATACATTAAAAATTCTCTTTCATCTCTTTCATGTGCACAAATATGAGTAAAAAATGAATGAGTATACTTCTAGAGAATTAGTTAGTAATTCTCGAATAATTCAAATGTGATACTCTTTTCGATATAACATATAACAATATGATTAAATCTTATTTTGAAAAGTACATCGAATTATTATCTCAAAACCCCAAATTAGTATTCCTATACATTGAGAAAACCTAAATGTGACAAAGAAATGCATACTCTTAAAATTTAATTTCAGTAATCACTAGTTTGCCTCATTTAGCAAATTAGTTGATAATCCTCTTTTATAAGGTAAGAGTCTTCTAAATTTAAATCAAATGATCTTTAACATAACCTTTTTGAAGCCATTGGTATTTATTTTAATTAAAAAATAAAATATTAAAATTAAAGATTAAGTATCTGACTATAATTTGAATCGACATATATTTTATCATGATTGTACTACATTACGAGACATACTTGCAACAATTAAATTTCTTTTAGAGTAAAAGTTTTGGATATAAAAATATCAATTTTAACAATACATTATATAAAATAATCTAATAAATCAAACATATTAAAAATCTAGTATGATATAATTTACATTATATTAAAATACCTTAAACTGTTATTTGTTTTTAATACGCATCATACTGTCACTATATTACTGATCTAAACGAAAGGAAGTAAAGCAAAGTATTGGTAAGGAAATTTTAATAAATATTTAGCAAAGAGTGTTTGATATTTTAGAATTTCATTTTCTCATCAAAATTTCCGAGCATCGCTTTGTTATTTAATATCGTGTGCTTAAGTACACTAAATTTTTAAATTAACTTTTAAAAAAAATGAGTCATCAAGGTTAATCTAATAAGCGCATACTTTATTGAGCATCTACAAATAAAAATATTTCATATTTATACTATTATGTAAAATGATATATTTATTGTTCAATAATAATAATTACTATTTGAATGGAATAGTTATCTTTTAATCAATTACATTAATATATGATGATTCTCTTATTTTCTACATATTTAATAGATATGTTATTTTTAGTTTTGTATATTACAAGATGCATTTGAGTTTAGTTATAGAATTTTTATTTCTTGCAACATTTGATTAAACCAGGTTAGTGTATAACAATTTTTCACTTTACAAAACCATGATTAAAAATAGGCTAACAAATTACTCTAAAAGTGGTTAAGTGATGTAATTTGAATCAAATTAGATAAACCATATAATTTGAGTACTAAAATGGGCAAAAAGGACTTCCTCTTATGAGTATATTTAACTAGTTGTGTTAACATGCTTTAAGGTGACGTAACTTAGAGTAACACTACAGGGAGATCCCTTCAATAACAATATCAAGAACCTTATAATACTGACGGCTCTCAAGTCATCATGTAATGATGATCTCCATCCTGACTAGTGCCCCCTGCCTCCCCTCTCAAACCCGTTGGTACAAATATTTACAAAACATGTGCTATTGTGTACACTTTTTCCTATGTTACATATATCAAATTATTTTTTATATATAAATATATATTTTTGTTTTCGAGATAATAAATCTTGGTATCATTCAAGAATCATCTTTGAAATAAAATACTACATAACCGAGTAATCAAGCGTTTTCTTAGATTGTCTAGTTTCACTAAAATCATTTTATTGAAGGTTTTATACACTTTATATATTAAAGGATAAACAAAAATTATGCCATTATCAAAAAAAAATTATTTATTTATTATTATTCCTGAAGTAATAACAAAGCATAGGATACAATGTAATGATAATATAATAATATATTACAATGTATTTCCAAAAATATCAAGAAAAATAACTTAATAATTGAATGGGTGATGAGGAGGGTAAACAGGTTTAAGGGCAGGTGAGAAGATAAAAGGTTTAACTTCAAATGGTTCGCTGCCATCACCAACTAGAGCCTCTTTGATAGCACTGGCTAAAAAACATATGTTACTCAAGTTAATGAAATATTTTTAAACTAAAAGAAAATTCATATAAATCTTTACAATAAAGGAAACCAACTAAAACAAAGATTAATATATCAAAATTAATAAAAGAAATAAATTATTTAGTAACATGGACAATAGCCAAAGATAATTTTCTACTCCTACTATTACATGCATGGTTCTCATCTTATTAAACTTACTATCACTTATCCTTAGTTTTAGTTTCCAAACTACAATGATGGTAGCAAGCATGTTATTCCAAATTCTAAAGGCAATTGAAGAAAAATTGTTGCTGACCTAAAATTTTAGTCAATTCTTCTAGAGCAAAAGATGATGTGGGAGCAATCTCTTCAGATGCTATAATAGAAACTTGAATTGTCATCAAAAGAAGGAAGATTGCCAGGCTGACGAGGAGTTGCTTTGTAGTCATAATAGTCTAACACTTAATTATTTGTAGTAAAATAGATTTTGCAATCTTAAATTTATATCTGGATTGTTGAATTGTTTATAGTCAATGAGACAATATAAAGATCGGGAGCTCATTGAAACTGTTGCATAATGGTTTTAGCTTTAATACTGACTTTGTTCTACAAGAAACTTAAATCTTCGTTGTATATGCCAAATTGCCTTATAAGAGAATAACGTATTTCATAATAGAAAATATAGACAAACTGAACACAAAAATGTAACCCTAATACTCTTTATTTTATAAAAGTATCATTGGCTTTTAACATTATGATTATATCTTAAAATCACTTTAGGATGATTTTTAAATAATACATTAGAAATTCTCTTTCATCTCTTTCACGTGCACAAATATGAGTAAAAACTGAATAGGTATCTTTCTAGAGAATTAGTTAGTAATTCTCAAATAATTCAGTATGTGATACTCTTTTTGATATAACATATAACAAATATGATTAAATATTATTTTAAAAAGTATATCAAATTATTATCTCGAAACCCCAAATTAGTATTCCTATACAATGAGAAAACCTAAATGTGATAAAGAAATGAAAACTCTTAAAATTTGTAATTCGAGTAATCACTAGTTTGACTCATTTATCTAATTAGTTGATAATCCTCTTTTACAATATAACATTCTTCCAAATTTAAATCAAATGATCATTAACATAATGTTTTTGAAGCCATTGTTATTTATTATATATTAAAAGAATAAAATATTATAATTAAACATTAAGTATCTCACTATAATTTGAACGAACATATATTGTTATCATGATTGTACAACAATAATAGACATACTTGTAACAATTACATTTCTTTTTAGTGTAAAATTTTTTAATCTAAAAATATATATTTTAAGAATACATTATATAAAAATAATCTAATAAATCAGACATATTAAAAATCTAGTATGATATAATTCACATTATATTAAAATATCATAAACTTTTTTATGTTTTTAATACGTATCAAACTATTATTATATTATCGATCTAAACCAAAGGAAGTTAAGCCAAGTATCGGTAAAGAAATTTTAATAAATTTTTAGCAAAGAGTGTTTGATATTTTAGTATTTCGTTTTCTTATCAAAGTTTTCCAACATCACTTTGTTATTTAATATCATGTGTTTAAGTACACTAAATTTTTAAATTAACTTTTAAGAAAACGAAGTCCTCAAGGTTAATTTGATAAGTGCATACTTTATTGAGCATTTATAAATAAAATATTTCATATTTATACTATTATGTAAAATGATATATTTATTATTCAATAATAATAATTACTATTCGAATGGAATAGTTATCTTTTAAGCAATTACATTACCATCTGATGATTCTCTTATTTCCTAAATATTTAATAGATATGTTATTTTTAGTTTTCTATATTACAAGATAGACTTGAGTTTAGTTATAAATTTTTTATTTCTTGCACCAGTTGATTAAACCAGGTTTGTGTATAACAATTTTTTCACTTTACAAAAACAAGATAAAAAATAGGTTAACAAATTCCTCAAAAAGTGGTTAAGGGAAGCAGATATTAGAATCATCATATTGAAATTAAGTTATTAGTTTATTTTTTTAAAGTAAATTTATAGTATTATAAAATTTTATATTATACATAATTACATTTGTGTAAATATCTAAAATATTTTTTATTTTTCATTAAAGATTATTTCCTTCCTTGACATCACCTTGAATTCATCACTTTATATTTAATATTTAGATAATTATTTATGCCATAGGATCATACACAATGTCATATTTTAAAAAAATATGATAAGATACATAACTTAGTAATAAATACCATATCTTCTAATATGGTAGAATCTATATAGTTAAAAGGAAGGTCGTGACATGTTTAGTCGAGTCTGCACCACTATTAAAGATATCCAAGATTGGTAATCAAACATAAGGATAATTTTTTTTATATTAGAAACTTCACATTTAAATTAAATTATTAGTTTATATTTTTTGAAGCAAATTTATAGCGTTATAAAATTTTAAATTAGACATCATTGTATTTATGTAAATATCCAAAATATTTTTATTTTTTAAAAAGATTCGTTTCTTTCCTTGACATCTCCTTAAATTCATCACATTATATTTAATATTTAGATAATTATTTATGTTATAATATCATAAATAATATCATATCTTAAAAAATATATGATAAGATCCATATTTTAGTAATAGATAACATATCATATGATATGCTAAAATTTATATATTTAAAAGGAAGGTCGGGACATATTTAGTGGAGTCTGCACCACCATTAAATATCTCCAAGATTGGTAATCAAATATAACGATAAATTCTTTTGAATATTTTTTATAAACGGAGATTGGCCTATGGTAAGGTTGGCTAGACCATTATCCATGGCTAAATAAAACTCTAAACAAATATCTTCTAAGCATTGATCTTTCTATTGTAGTCATATAGGGTGTATTATGTGAATACACAACAATTCAAGTGAATGCACAATATAATATAAGATGATTGAATGCAAAAGTTTGAGGATTAGAGAAGTGATATTAAACATTAGAATTTGAATCAAATTTGGTGAGCCATAAAATATGAGTTCTAAAAGGGGCAAAAATGACTTCCTCTTATGACTATGGTTAAGTTGTTGTGTTAACATGCTTTAATGTGACGTACCTTAGAGTAACAGTACAGGAAGATCCCTTCAATAACAATCTTAAGAACCATACAATACTGATGACTCTCAAGACATCATGTAATAATGATCTCCATCCTGACTAATGTCCCCTGCCTCCCCTCTTAAACCCGTTGGTACAAATATTTACAAAATATGTGCTATTTTGTATAGTTTTTCCTTTGTCTCGTATATCAAATTATTTTTTATATACACATATATATTTATTTTCTAGATAATATATCATGGAATCATTCAAGAATCACTTTTAAAATATAATATTATATGACTGAGTAATCAAACATTTTCGTAGATTGTATAGTTTCGTTAAAATCATTTAATTGAAGGCTTTATACATATTAGACATGAAAGGATACACAAAAATTATACCCTTATCAAATTTTATTTTATTTATTTAATATTATTCATAGAGTAATAACAAAGCATAGGGTACAATGTAATGATAATATAATAATACATTATAATTTATTTCCAAAAATATAAAGAAAAATAACTTAACAATTGAATGGGTGATGAGGAGGGTAAACAGGTTTAAGGGTAGGCGAGAAGATAAAAGGTTTAACTTTAAATGGTTCACTATCATCACTAACTAGATCCTCTTTGATAGCAGTGGTTAAACACATAAGTAACTCAAGTTAATGAATTATTTTAAACTAAAAGAATAATCATATAAATCCTTACAATAAAGGAAACCAACTAAAGCATAGATTAATATAACAAAATTAATAAAAGAAATAAATTATTTAGTAACATTGACAATAGCCAAAGATAATTTTCTACTCCTACTATTACAGGCATGGTTCTCATCTTATAAAACTTACTATCACTTATCCTTATTTTCAGTTTCAAAATTACAATGATGGTAGCAAGCGTGTTATTCCAAATTCTAAAGACAATTGGAGAAAAATTGTTGTTGATCTAAAATTTTAGTCAACTCTTCTAGAACAAAAGATGATGT
This sequence comes from Ensete ventricosum, assembly GCA_029747655.1. Taxonomy (NCBI): domain Eukaryota; kingdom Viridiplantae; phylum Streptophyta; class Magnoliopsida; order Zingiberales; family Musaceae; genus Ensete; species Ensete ventricosum. Next base: position 19,497,879 of record JAQQAF010000008.1, on the reverse strand, counting down.
GGGAGCAATCTCTTCAGATGCTACAATAGAAACTTGAATTATCATCAAAAGAAGGAAGATTGCTAGGCTGACGAGGAGTTGCTTTGTAGTCATGATAGTCTAACACTTAATTAATTGTAGTAAAATGGATTTGGCAATTTTAAACATATATCTGGATTGTTGAATTGCTTATCGTCAATGTAACAATATAAAGATCGAAAGCTAATTTAAACTGTTGCATAATGGTTTTAGCTTTAATACTGATTTTGTTCTACTAAAAACTTAAATCTTCGCTTTATATGCCAAATTGCCTTATAAGAGAATAACGTATTTCATAATAAAAAAATATACACAAACTGAACAAGAAAATGTAACCTAATACACTTTATTATATCAAAGTATCATTGCCTTTTAATATTATGGTTATATCTTAAAATCACTTTAGGAAGATTTTTAAATAATACATTAGAAATTCTCTTTCATCTCTTTCACGTGCACAAACATGAGTAAAAAATGAATGAGTATCCCTTTAGAGAATTAGTTAGTAATTCTCGAATAATTCAATATGTGATACTCTTTTTGATATAACAAATAACAAATATGATTAAATCTTATTTTGAAAAGTACATCAAATTATTATCTCGAAACCCCAAATTAGTATTCCTATACAATGAGAAAACCTAAATGTGATAAAGAAATGCAAACTCTTAAAATTTATAATTCGAGTAATGACTAGTTTGCCTCATTTAGCAAATTAGCTGATAATCCTCTTTTACAAGATAAGATTCTTCCAATTTTAAATCGAATGATCATTAACATAACCTTTTTGAAGCCATTGTAATTTATTTTTTATTAAAAGAATAAATTATTATAATTAAGGATTAAGTATCTGACTATAATTTGAATTAACATATATTGTTATCACGATTGTACTACATTACTAGACATACTTGCAACAATTAAATTAATTTTTAGTGTAAATTTTTTAATCTAAAAATATCAATTTTAAGAATATATTATAAAAAAATCTAATAAATCAGACATATTAAAAATCTAGTATGATATAATTCACATTATATTAAAATACCTTAAACTTTTATATGTTTTTAATACGCATCAAACTATCACTACATTATTGATCTAAACCAAAGGAAGTTAAGCTAGGTACCGATAAGAAAATTTTAATAATTTTTTAGCAAAGAGTGTTTGATATTTTAGTATTTAGTTTTCTCATCCAAATTTTGAGCATCGCTTTGTTATTTAATATCGTATGCTTAAGTACATTAAATTTTTAAATTAACTTTAAAAAAATGAGTCCTCTAGGTTAATCTGATAAGCGCATACTTTATTGAGCACCTATAAATAAAAATATTTCATATTTATACTATTATATAAAATGATATATTTATTATTTAATAATAATAATTACTATTCGAATGGAATAGTTATCTTTTAAGCAATTACATTACCATATGATGATTCTCTTATTTTCTAAATATTTAATAGATATGTTATTTTTAGTTTTCTATATTACAAGATACAGTTGAGTTTAGTTATAAAAATTTTATTTATGCACCATTTGATTAAACCAGGTTTGTGTATAACAATTTTTTCACTTTACAAAACCAAGATAAAAAATAGGCTAACAAATTACTCCATAAGTGGTTAAGTGTTGTAAAAATTAGAATCTTCATATTGAAATTAAATTATTAGTTTATATTTTTTCAAGTAAATTTATAGTATTATAAAATTTTATATTATACATCATTGCATTTGTGTAAATATCTACAATATTTTTTATTTTTCATTAAAGATACTTTCCTTCCTTGACATCACCTCGAATTCATCACTTTATATTTAATATTTAGATAATTATTTATGTCATAAGATCATACACAATGTCATATCTAAAAAAATATGATAAGATACATAACTTAGTAATAAATATAATGTCTTTTGATATGGTAGAATTCATATAGTTAAAAGGACTGTCCTGACATGTTTAGTCGAGTCTACACCACCATTAAATATCTCCAAGTTTGGTAATCAAACATAAGGATAAATTTTTTTAATATTAGAATCTTAATAATTAAATTAAATTATTAGTTTATATTTTTTGACACAAATTTATTGTATTATAAAATTTTAAATTATACATCATTGTGTTTATGTAAATATTTAAAATAGTTTTTATTTTAAAAAAGATTCTTTTCTTTCCTTGGCATCACATTAAATTCATCACATTATATTTAATATTTAGATAATTATTTATGTTATAACATCATACATAATATCATATCTTAAAATAATATATGATAAGATCCATATATTAGTAATAGATAGCATATCATATGATATGCTAGAATTTATATTTTAAAAGGAAGTTCGGTACATGTTTAGTCGAGTCTTCACCACCATTAAATATCTCTAAGATTGGTAATCATACATAAGGATAAATTCTTTTGAATATTTTATATAAATGGAGATTGGCAAATGGTAAGGTTGGCTCGACCATTACCCATGGCTAAATAAAACTATAAACAAATATCTTCTAAGCATTGGTCTTTCTATTGTAGTTGTGTGTAGAGGGCGTATTATGTGAATACACAACAATTCAAGTGAATGTACAATATAATATAAGATGATTGAATCCAAAAGTTTGAGGATTAGAAAAGTGATATTAAACTTTAGAATTTGAATCAAATTAGATGAGCCATATAATATGAGTTCTAAAAGGGGCAAAAATGACTTCCTCTTATGACTATGGTGAAGTTGTTGTGTTAACATGCTTTAAGGTGACGTACCTTAGAGTAACACTACAGGAAGATCTCTTTAAAAACAATCTTAAGAACCTTACAATACTGACGACTCTCAAGACATAACACAATAATGATCTCCATCCTGACTAATGCCCCCTGCCTCCCCTCTTAAACCCGTTGGTACAAATATTTACAAAATATGTGCTATTGTGTCCAGTTTTTCCTATGTCTCGTATATCAAATTATTTTTGATATACACATTTTATATTTATTTTCTAGATAATAAATCATGGTATCATTCAAGAATCATCATTGAAATATAATATTACATAACCGAGTAATCAAGTGTTTTCTTAGATTGTATAGCTTCACTAAAATCATTTTATTGAAGGTTTTATACACTTTAGATATGAAAGGATACACAAAAATTATGCCATTATCAAAATTTCTTTTATTTATTTATTATTATTCATGGAGTAATAACAAAGTATACGATACAATGTAATGATAATATAATAATACATTACAATTTATTTCCAAAAATATAAAGAAAAATAACTTAATAATTGAATGGGTGATGAGGAGGGTAAACAGGTTTAAGGGCAGGCGAGAAGATAAAAGGTTTAACTTCAAATGGTTCGCTGCCATCGCCAACTAGAGCCTCTTTGATAGCAGTGGCTAAAAAACATAAGTAACTCATGTTAATGAAATATTTTTAAACTAAAATGAAAATAATATAAATCATCACAATAAATGAAACCAACTAAAACATAGATAAATATATCAAAATTAATAAAATAACAAATTATTTAGTAACATGGACAATAGCCAAAGATAATTTTCTACTCCTACTATTACATGCATAGTTCTCATCTTATTAAACTTACTATCACTTATCCTTAGTTTTAGTTTCAAAACTACAATGATGGTAGCAAGCATGTTATTCCAATTTCTAAAGGCAAATGGAGAAAAATTGTTGCTGACCTAAAATTTTAGTCAACTCTTCTAGAGCAAAAGATGATGTGGGAGCAATCTCTTCAGATGCTACAATAGAAACTTGAATGATCATCAAAAGAAGGAAGATTGCTAGGCTGACGAGGAGTTGCTTTGTAGTCATGATATTCTAACACTTAATTATTTGTAGTAAAATGGATTTTGCAATCTTAAACTTATATCTGGATTGTTGAATTATTTATCGTCAATGAGACAATATAAAGATCGGGAGCTAATTGAAACTGTTTTATAATGGTTTTAGCTTTAATACTGACTTTGTTCTACTAGAAACTTAAATCTTCGTTATATATGCCAAATTGGCTTACAAGAGAATAACGTATTTCATAATAAAAAATATAGACAAACTGAACAAGAAAATGTAACTCTAATACTCTTTATTATATAAAAGTATCATTGGCTTTTAACATTATGCTTATATCTTAAAATAACTTTAGGAAGATTTTTAAATAATACATTAGAAATTATCTTTCATCTTTTCACGTGCACAAATATGAGTGGAAAATGACTATCTTTCTCGAGAATTAGTTGGTAATTCTCAAATAATTCAATATGTGATAATCTTTTTGATATAACATATAACAAATTTGATTAAATCTTGTTTTGAAAAGTATATCAAATTATTATCTCGAAACCCCAAATTAGTATTCCTATACAATGAGAAAACCTAAATGTGATAAAGAAATGAAAACTCTGAAAATTTATAATTCGAGTAATCACTAGTTCGACTCATTTAGCAAATTAGTTGATAATCCTCTTTTACAAGATAACATTCTTCCACATGTAAATCAAATGATCATTAACATAATGTTTTTGAAGCCATTGTTATTTATTTTATATTAAAAGAATAAAATATTATAATTAAAAATTAAGTATCTGACTATAATTTGAATTGACATAATTTGTTATCACGATTGTACTACATTACTAGACATACTTGTAACAATTAAATTTCTTTTTAGTGTAAAATTTGTGAATCTAAAAATATCAATTTTAAGAATACATTATATAAAAAGAATCTAATAAATCAGACATATCAAAAATCTAGTATGATATAATTCACATTATATTAAAAGATTTTAAACTTTTTATATTTTTAATACGCATCAAACTGTCATTATATTATCGATCTAAACAAAGAAAGTTAAGCCAAGTATTGGTAAAGAAATTTTAATAAATTTTTAGCAAAGAGTGTTTGATAATTTAGTATTTCATTTTCTCATCAAAATTTTCGAGCATCACTTTGTTATTTAATATCGAGTGCTTAAGTACACTAAATTTTTAAATTAACTTTTAAAAATAGAAGTCCTCAAGGTTAATTTGATAAGCACATACTTTATTGGGCATTTATAAAAAAATATTTCATATTTATACTTTTATGTAAAATGATATATTTATTATTCAATAATAATAATTACTATTCGAATGGAATAGTTATCTTTTAAGCAATTACATTACCATATGATGATTCTCTTATTTTCAACATATTTAACAAATATGTTATTTTTAGTTTCCTATATTACAAGATGCACTTGAGTTTAGTTATAGAATTTTTATTTCTTGCACCATTTGATTAAACCAGGTTAGTGGATAACGATTTTTCTCTTTAAAAAACCAAGATAAAAAATATGCTAACAAATTAATCCAAAGTGGTTAGTAATGTAAATATTAGAATCTTCATATTGAAATTAAATTATTAGTTTATATTTTTTGAAGTAAATTTATAGTATTATAAAATTTTATATTATACATCATTGCATTTGTTTAAATATCTAAAATACTTTTTATTTTCCATAAAATATTCTTTTTCTTCCTTGACATCACCTTGAATTCATCACTTTATGTTTAATATTTAGATAATTATTTATGTCATAAGATCATACACAATGTCATATCTAAACAAAATATGATAGGATACGTAACTTAGTAATAAATACAATGTCATCTGATATGGTAGAATTTATATAGTTAAAAGGATGGTCGTGACATGTTTAGTCGAGTCTGCACCACCATTAAATATCTCAAAATTGGTAGTCAAACATAAGTATAATTTTTTTAATATTAGAAACTTCATATTTAAATTAAATTATTAGTTTATATTTTTTGACGCAAATTTATAGTATTATAAAATTATAAATTATACATCATTGTATTTGTGTAAATATCTTAAATATTGTTTATCTTTTAAAAAAGATTCTTTTCTTTCCTTGCATCACCTTAAATTCATCATATTATATTTAATATTTATATAATTAGTTACGTTATAACAACATACATAGTATCATATCCTAAAAAAATATGATAAGATCAATATATTAGTAATAGATAGCATATCATATGATATGCTAGAATTTATTTATTTAAAAGGACGGTCGGGACATGTTTAGTCGAGTCTTCACCACCATTAAATATCTCCAAAATTGATAATCAAACATATGGATAAATTCTTTTGAATATTTCATATAAACGGTGATTGGCCCTTGATAAGGTTGGCTAGACCATTACACATGACTAAATAAAACCCTAACAAATATCTTATAAGCATTGATCTTTCTATTGTAATTGTGTCTGGAGGGCGTATTCTGTGAATATACAAAAATTCAAGTGAATGCACAACATAAAATAAGATGATTAAATATAAATGTTTGAGGATTAGAAAAGTGATATTAAAAATAAGAATTTGAATCAAATTAGATAAGTCATATAATATGAGTTCTAAAAGGGGCAAAATGGACTTCCTCTTATGACTATTGTTGACTTGTTGTGTTAACATGCTTTAAGGTGACATAACTTAGAATAACACTACAGAAAGATCCCTTCAATAACAATCTCAACAACCTTATAATATTGACGGCTCTTAAGATGTCATGCAATGATAATCTCCATCCTGACTAGTTCCCCCTACCTCTCATCTCAAACCCGTTGGTATAAAAATTTACAAAACAAGTGCTATTGTGTACACTTTTTCCTATGTCTCATCTATCAAATTATTTTTGATATACATATATATATATATTTATTTATTTTCTAGATAATAAATCATGGTATCATTCAAGAATCATCATTGAAATATAATATTACATAACCGAGTAATCAAGTGTTTTCTTAGATTGTATAGCTTCACTAAAACCATTTTATTGAAGGTTTTATACACTTTAGATATGAAAGGATACACAAAAATTATGCCATTTTCAAAATTTCTTTTATTTATTTATTATTATTCATGGAGTAATAACAAAGTATACGATACAATGTAATGATAATATAATAATACATTACAATTTATTTCCAAAAATATAAAGAAAAATAACTTAATAATTGAATGGGTGATGAGGAGGGTAAACAGGTTTAAGGGCAGGCGAGAAGATAAAAGGTTTAACTTCAAATGGTTCGCTGCCATCGCCAACTAGAGCCTCTTTGATAGCAGTGGCTAAAAAACATAAGTAACTCATGTTAATGAAATATTTTTAAACTAAAATGAAAATAATATAAATCATCACAATAAATGAAACCAACTAAAACATAGATAAATATATCAAAATTAATAAAATAACAATTTATTTAGTAACATGGACAATAGCCAAAGATAATTTTCTACTCCTACTATTACATGCATAGTTCTCATCTTATTAAACTTACTATCACTTATCCTTAGTTTTAGTTTCAAAACTACAATGATGGTAGCAAGCATGTTATTCCAAATGCTAAAGGCAATTGGAGAAAAATTATTGCTGACCTAAAATTTTAATCAACTCTTCTAGAGCAAAAGATGATGTGGGAGCAATCTCTTCAGATGCTACAATAGAAACTTGAATTATCATCAAAAGAAGGAAGATTGCTAGGCTGACGAGGAGTTGCTTTGTAGTCATGATAGTCTAACACTTAATTATTTGTAGTAAAATGTATTTTGCAATCTTAAACTTATATCTGGATTGTTGAATTGTTTATCGTCAATGAGACAATATAAAGATCGGGGGCTAATTGAAACTGTTTTATAATGGTTTTAGCTTTAATGCTGATTTTGTTCTACTAGAAACTTAAATCTTCGTTGTATATGCCAAATTGGCTTATAAGAGAATAACGTATTGCATAATAAAAAACATAGATAAACTGAACAAGAAAATGTAACTCTAATACTCATTATTATATAAAAGTATCAATGGCTTTTAACATTAGGCTTATATCTTAAAATATCTTTAGGAAGATTTTTAAATAATACATTAGAAATTCTCTTTCATCTTTTTCACGTGCACAAATATGAGTAAAATATGACTGAGTTTCTTTCTCGAGAATTAGTTAGTAATTCTCTAATAATTCAATATGTGATACTCTTTTTGATATAACATATAACAAATATGATTAAATCTTGTTTTGAAAAGTATATCAAATTATTATCTCAAAACCCCAAATTAGTATTTCTATACAATGAGAAAACCTAAATGTGATAAAGAAATGAAAACCCTTAAAATTTATAATTCGAGTAATCACTAGTTGGACTCATTTAGCAAATTAGTTGATAATCCTCTTTTACATGATAACATTCTTCCACATGTAAATCAAATGATCATAAACATAATGTTTTTGAAGCCATTGTTATTTATTTTATATTAAAAGAATAAAATATTATAATTAAAGATTAAGTATCTGACTATAATTTGAATCGACATATATTGTTATCATGATTGTACTACATTACTAGACATACTTGTAACAATTAAATTTCTTTTTAGTGTAAAATTTTTGAATCTAAAAATATCAATTTTAAGAATACATTATATAAAAATAATCTAATAAATCAGACATATTAAAAATCTAGTATGATATAATTCACATTATATTAAAAGATTTTAAACTTTTTATGTTTTTAATACGCATCAAACTGTCATTATATTATCGATCTAAACAAAGAAAGTTAAGCCAAGTATTGGTAAAGAAATTTTAATAAATTTTTAGCAAAGAGTGTTTGATAATTTAGTATTTCATTTTCTCATCAAAATTTTCGAGCATCACTTTGTTATTTAATATCGTGTGCTTAAGTACACTAAATTTTTAAATTAACTTTTAAAAATAGAAGTCCTCAGGGTTAATTTGATAAGCACATACTTTATTGAGCATTTATAAAAAAAAATTTCATATTTATACTTTTATGTAAAATGATATATTTATTATTCAATATGTAAAACAATTTTTTCACTTTACAAAACCAAGATAAAAAATAGGCTAACAAATTACTCCAAAAGTGGTTAAGTGATGTAAATATTAGAATCTTCATATTGAAATTTAATTATTAGTTTATATTTTTTGAAGTAAATTTATAGTATTATAAAATTTTATATTATACATCATTGCATTTGTGTAAATATCTAAAATATTTTTTATTTTTCTTTAAAGATTCTTTTCCTTCCTTAAAATCACATTGAATTCATCACTTTATTTTTAATATTTAGATAATTATTTATGTCATAAGATCAAACACAAAGTCATATCTAAAAAAAATATGATAAGATACATAACTAAGTAATAAATACAATGTCTTCTGATATGGTAGAATTCATATAGTTAAAAGGACGGTCATGACATGTTTAGTCGAGTCTGCACCACCATTAAATATCTCTAAGTTTGGTAATCAAATATAAGGATAATTTTTTTTAATATTAGAATCTTCATATTTAAATTAAATTATTAGTTTATATTTTTTGACAAAAAAATTATTATATTATAAAATTCTAAATTATACATCATTGTATTTGTGCAAATATCTAAAATATTTTTTATTTTTAAAAAAGATTCTTTTCTTTCCTTGACATCACCTTAAATTCATCACATTATATTTAATATTTAGATAATTATTTATGTTATAACATCAGACATAATATCATATCTTAAAATAATATATGATAAGATCCATATATTAGTAAATATAACATATCATATGATATGCTAGAATTTATATTTTAAAAGGAAGTTCGGTACATGTTTAGTCGAGTCTTCACCACCATTAAATATCTCCAAGATTAGTAATCATACATAAGGATAAATTCTTTTGAATATTTTATATAAACGGAGATAGGCCCATGGTAAGGTTGGCACGATCATTACCCATGGCTAAATAAAAATGTAAACAAATATCTTCTAAGCATTGGTCTTTCTATTGTAGTTGTGTCTGGAGGGCGTATTATGTGAATACACAACAATTCAAGTGAATGCACAATATAATATAAGATGATTGAATCCAAAAGTTTGAGGATTAGAAAAGTGATATTAAACTTTAGAATTTGAATCAAATTAGATGAGCCATATAATATGAGTTCTAAAAGGGGCAAAAAGGACTTCCTCTTATGACTATGGTTAAGTTGTGTTAACATGCTTTAATGTGATGTACCTTAGAGTAACAGTACAGGAAGATCCCTTCAATAACAATCTTAAGAACCATACAATACTGACGACTCTCAAGACATCATGTAATAATGATCTCCATCCTGACTAATGCCCCCTGCCTCCCCTCTTAAACCCGTTGGTACAAATATTTACAAAATATGTGCTATTTTGTATAGTTTTTCCTTTGTCTCGTATATCAAATTATTTTTTATATACACATATATATTTATTTTCTAGATAATATATCATGGTATCATTCAAGAATCACTTTTAAAATATAATATTATATGACTGAGTAATCAAACATTTTCGTAGATTGTATAGTTTCGTTAAAATCATTTAATTGAAGGCTTTATACACATTAGACATGAAAGGATACACAAAAATTATACCCTTATCAAATTTTATTTTATTTATTTAATATTATTCATAGAGTAATAACAAAGCATAGGGTACAATGTAATGATAATATAATAATACATTATAATTTATTTCCAAAAATATAAAGAAAAATAACTTAACAATTGAATGGGTGATGAGGAGGGTAAACAGGTTTAAGGGTAGGCGAGAAGATAAAAGGTTTAACTTTAAATGGTTCACTATCATCACCAACTAGAGCCTCTTTGATAGCAGTGGTTAAACACACAAGTAACTCAAGTTAATGAAATATTTTAAACTAAAAGAATAATCATATAAATCCTTACAATAAAGGAAACCAACTAAAGCATAGATTAATATAACAAAATTAATAAAAGAAATAAATTATTTAGTAACATTGACAATAGCCAAAGATAATTTTCTACTCCTACTATTACAGGCATGGTTCTCATCTTATAAAACTTACTATCACTTATCCTTAGTTTCAGTTTCAAAATTACAATGATGGTAGCAAGCGTGTTATTCCAAATTCTAAAGACAATTGGAGAAAAATTGTTGTTGATCTAAAATTTTAGTCAACTCTTCTAGAACAAAAGATGATGTGGGAGCAATCTCTTCAGATGCTACAATAGAAACTTGAATTATCATCAAAAGAAGGAAGATTGCTAGGCTGACGAGGAGTTGCTTTGTAGTCATGATAGTCTAACACTTAATTAATTGTAGTAAAATGGATTTGGCAATTTTAAACATATATCTGGATTGTTGAATTGCTTATCGTCAATGTAACAATATAAAGATCGAAAGCTAATTTAAACTGTTGTATAATGGTTTTAGCTTTAATACTGATTTTGTTCTACTAAAAACTTAAATCTTCGCTTTATATGCCAAATTGCCTTATAAGAGAATAACGTATTTCATAATAAAAAAATATACACAAACTGAACAAGAAAATGTAACCTAATACACTTTATTATATCAAAGTATCATTGCCTTTTAATATTATGGTTATATCTTAAAATCACTTTAGGAAGATTTTTAAATAATACATTAGAAATTCTCTTTCATCTCTTTCACGTGCACAAACATGAGTAAAAAATGAATGAGTATCCCTTTAGAGAATTAGTTAGTAATTCTCGAATAATTCAATATGTGATACTCTTTTTGATATAACAAATAACAAATATGATTAAATCTTATTTTGAAAAGTACATCAAATTATTATCTCGAAACCCCAAATTAGTATTCCTATACAATGAGAAAACCTAAATGTGATAAAGAAATGCAAACTGTTAAAATTTATAATTCGAGTAATGACTAGTTTGCCTCATTTAGCAAATTAGCTGATAATCCTCTTTTACAAGATAAGATTCTTCCAATTTTAAATCGAATGATCATTAACATAACCTTTTTGAAGCCATTGTAATTTATTTTTTTATTAAAAGAATAAATTATTATAATTAAGGATTAAGTATCTGACTATAATTTGAATTAACATATATTGTTATCACGATTGTACTACATTACTAGACATACTTGCAACAATTAAATTAATTTTTAGTGTAAATTTTTTAATCTAAAAATATCAATTTTAAGAATATATTATAAAAAAATCTAATAAATCAGACATATTAAAAATCTAGTATGATATAATTCACATTATATTAAAATACCTTAAACTTTTATATGTTTTTAATACGCATCAAACTATCACTACATTATTGATCTAAACCAAAGGAAGTTAAGCTAGGTACCGATAAGAAAATTTTAATAATTTTTTAGCAAAGAGTGTTTGATATTTTAGTATTTAGTTTTCTCATCCAAATTTTGAGCATCGCTTTGTTATTTAATATCGTATGCTTAAGTACATTAAATTTTTAAATTAACTTTAAAAAAATGAGTCCTCTAGGTTAATCTGATAAGCGCATACTTTATTGAGCACCTATAAATAAAAATATTTCATATTTATACTATTATATAAAATGATATATTTATTATTTAATAATAATAATTACTATTCGAATGGAATAGTTATCTTTTAAGCAATTACATTACCATATGATGATTCTCTTATTTTCTAAATATTTAATAGATATGTTATTTTTAGTTTTCTATATTACAAGATACAGTTGAGTTTAGTTATAAAAATTTTATTTATGCACCATTTGATTAAACTAGGTTTGTGTATAACAATTTTTTCACTTTACAAAACCAAGATAAAAAATAGGCTAACAAATTACTCCATAAGTGGTTAAGTGTTGTAAAAATTAGAATCTTCATATTGAAATTAAATTATTAGTTTATATTTTTTCAAGTAAATTTATAGTATTATAAAATTTTATATTATACATCATTGCATTTGTGTAAATATCTACAATATTTTTTATTTTTCATTAAAGATACTTTCCTTCCTTGACATCACCTCGAATTCATCACTTTATATTTAATATTTAGATAATTATTTATGTCATAAGATCATACACAATGTCATATCTAAAAAAATATGATAAGATACATAACTTAGTAATAAATATAATGTCTTTTGATATGGTAGAATTCATATAGTTAAAAGGACTGTCCTGACATGTTTAGTCGAGTCTACACCACTATTAAATATCTCCAAGTTTGGTAATCAAACATAAGGATAAATTTTTTTAATATTAGAATCTTAATAATTAAATTAAATTATTAGTTTATATTTTTTGACACAAATTTATTGTATTATAAAATTTTAAATTATACATCATTGTGTTTATGTAAATATTTAAAATATTTTTTATTTTAAAAAAGATTCTTTTCGTTCCTTGGCATCACATTAAATTCATCACATTATATTTAATATTTAGATAATTATTTATGTTATAACATCATACATAATATCATATCTTAAAATAATATATGATAAGATCCATATATTAGTAATAGATAGCATATCATATGATATGCTAGAATTTATATTTTAAAAGGAAGTTCGGTACATGTTTAGTCGAGTCTTCACCACCATTAAATATCTCTAAGATTGGTAATCATACATAAGGATAAATTCTTTTGAATATTTTATATAAATGGAGATTGGCAAATGGTAAGGTTGGCTCGACCATTACCCATGGCTAAATAAAACTGTAAACAAATATCTTCTAAGCATTGGTCTTTCTATTGTAGTTGTGTGTGGAGGGCGTATTATGTGAATACACAACAATTCAAGTGAATGTACAATATAATATAAGATGATTGAATCCAAAAGTTTGAGGATTAGAAAAGTGATATTAAACTTTAGAATTTGAATCAAATTAGATGAGCCATATAATATGAGTTCTAAAAGGGGCAAAAATGACTTCCTCTTATGACTATGGTGAAGTTGTTGTGTTAACATGCTTTAAGGTGACGTACCTTAGAGTAACACTACAGGAAGATCTCTTTAATAACAATCTTAAGAACCTTACAATACTGACGACTCTCAAGACATAACACAATGATGATCTCCATCCTGACTAATGCCCCCTGCCTCCCCTCTTAAACCCGTTGGTACAAATATTTACAAAATATGTGCTATTGTGTCCAGTTTTTCCTATGTCTCGTATATCAAATTATTTTTGATATACACATTTTATATTTATTTTCTAGATAATAAATCATGGTATCATTCAAGAATCATCATTGAAATATAATATTACATAACCGAGTAATCAAGTGTTTTCTTAGATTGTATAGCTTCACTAAAATCATTTTATTGAAGGTTTTATACACTTTAGATATGAAAGGATACACAAAAATTATGCCATTATCAAAATTTCTTTTATTTATTTATTATTATTCATGGAGTAATAACAAAGTATACGATACAATGTAATGATAATATAATAATACATTACAATTTATTTCCAAAAATATAAAGAAAAATAACTTAATAATTGAATGGGTGATGAGGAGGGTAAACAGGTTTAAGGGCAGGCGAGAAGATAAAAGGTTTAACTTCAAATGGTTCGCTGCCATCGCCAACTAGAGCCTCTTTGATAGCAGTGGCTAAAAAACATAAGTAACTCATGTTAATGAAATATTTTTAAACTAAAATGAAAATAATATAAATCATCACAATAAATGAAACCAACTAAAACATAGATAAATATATCAAAATTAATAAAATAACAAAATATTTAGTAACATGGACAATAGCCAAAGATAATTTTCTACTCCTACTATTACATTCATAGTTCTCATCTTATTAAACTTACTATCACTTATCCTTAGTTTTAGTTTCAAAACTACAATGATGGTAGCAAGCATGTTATTCCTAATTCTAAAGGCAATTGGAGAAAAATTGTTGCTGACCTAAAATTTTAGTCAACTCTTCTAGAGCAAAAGATGATGTGGGAGCAATCTCTTCAGATGCTACAATAGAAACTTGAATGATCATCAAAAGAAGGAAGATTGCTAGGCTGACGAGGAGTTGCTTTGTAGTCATGATATTCTAACACTTAATTATTTGTAGTAAAATGGATTTTGCAATCTTAAACTTATATCTGGATTGTTGAATTATTTATCATCAATGAGACAATATAAAGATCGGGAGCTAATTGAAACTGTTTTATAATGGTTTTAGCTTTAATACTGACTTTGTTCTACTAGAAACTTAAATCTTCGTTATATATGCCAAATTGGCTTACAAGAGAATAACGTATTTCATAATAAAAAATATAGACAAACTGAACAAGAAAATGTAACTCTAATACTCTTTATTATATAAAAGTATCATTGGCTTTTAACATTATGCTTATATCTTAAAATAACTTTAGGAAGATTTTTAAATAATACATTAGAAATTATCTTTCATCTTTTCACGTGCACAAATATGAGTTGAAAATGACTATCTTTCTCGAGAATTAGTTGGTAATTCTCAAATAATTCAATATGTGATAATCTTTTTGATATAACATATAACAAATTTGATTAAATCTTGTTTTGAAAAGTATATCAAATTATTATCTCGAAACCCCAAATTAGTATTCCTATACAATGAGAAAACCTAAATGTGATAAAGAAATGAAAACTCTGAAAATTTATAATTCGAGTAATCACTAGTTCGACTCATTTAGCAAATTAGTTGATAATCCTCTTTTACAAGATAACATTCTTCCACATGTAAATCAAATGATCATTAACATAATGTTTTTGAAGCCATTGTTATTTATTTTATATTAAAGGAATAAAATATTATAATTAAAAATTAAGTATCTGACTATAATTTGAATCGACATAATTTGTTATCACGATTGTACTACATTACTAGACATACTTGTAACAATTAAATTTCTTTTTAGTGTAAAATTTGTGAATCTAAAAATATCAATTTTAAGAATACATTATATAAAAAGAATCTAATAAATCAGACATATCAAAAATCTAGTATGATATAATTCACATTATATTAAAAGATTTTAAACTTTTTATATTTTTAATACGCATCAAACTGTCATTATATTATCGATCTAAACAAAGAAAGTTAAGCCAAGTATTGGTAAAGAAATTTTAATAAATTTTTAGCAAAGAGTGTTTGATAATTTAGTATTTCATTTTCTCATCAAAATTTTCGAGCATCACTTTGTTATTTAATATCGTGTGCTTAAGTACCCTAAATTTTTAAATTAACTTTTAAAAATAGAAGTCCTCAAGGTTAATTTGATAAGCACATACTTTATTGGGAATTTATAAAAAAATATTTCATATTTATACTTTTATGTAAAATGATATATTTATTATTCAATAATAATAATTACTATTCGAATGGAATAGTTATCTTTTAAGCAATTATGTTGGAAATAGGAAGAAGTAATGAAAATGCCCAATTGATTCATTGATCCATTGTCAATTTATACAGGTGAAATAGGAGGATTTTCCTCAACTAACTACGTGATTTCCTCAACTGATGAACGAGAGAATCTCGTTCGGTTATGGAAATTTGTTACAGCTAACAAATTACATTACCATATGATGATTCTCTTATTTTCAACATATTTAACAGATATGTTATTTTTAGTTTCCTATATTACAAGATGCACTTGAGTTTAGTTATAGAATTTTTATTTCTTGCACCATTTGATTAAACCAGGTTAGTGGATAACGATTTTTCTCTTTAAAAACCCAAGATAAAAAATATGCTAACAAATTAATCCAAAGTGGTTAGTAATGTAAATATTAGAATCTTCATATTGAAATTAAATTATTGGTTTATATTTTTTGAAGTAAATTTATAGTATTATAAAATTTTATATTATACATCATTGCATTTGTTTAAATATCTAAAATACTTTTTATTTTCCATTAAATATTCTTTTTCTTCCTTGACATCACCTTGAATTCATCACTTTATGTTTAATATTTAGATAATTATTTATGTCATAAGATCATACACAATGTCATATCTAAACAAAATATGATAAGATACGTAACTTAGTAATAAATACCATGTCATCTGATATGGTAGAATTTATATAGTTAAAAGGAAGGTCGTGACATGTTTAGTCGAGTCTGCACCACCATTAAATATCTCAAAATTGGTAGTCAAACATAAGTATAATTTTTTTAATATTAGAAACTTCATATTTAAATTAAATTATTAGTTTATATTTTTTGAAGCAAATTTATAGTATTATAAAATTATAAATTATACATCATTGTATTTGTGTAAATATCTTAAATATTGTTTATCTTTTAAAAAAGATTCTTTTCTTTCCTTGCATCACCTTAAATTCATCATATTATATTTAATATTTATATAATTAGTTACGTTATAACAACATACATAGTATCATATCCTAAAAAAATATGATAAGATCAATATATTAGTAATAGATAGCATATCATATGATATGCTAGAATTTATTTATTTAAAAGGACGGTCGGGACATGTTTAGTCGAGTCTTCACCACCATTAAATATCTCCAAAATTGATAATCAAACATATGGATAAATTCTTTTGAATATTTCATATAAACGGTGATTGGCCCTTGATAAGGTTGGCTAGACCATTACACATGACTAAATAAAACTCTAAACAAATATCTTATAAGCATTGATCTTTCCATTGTAATTGTGTCTGGAGGGCGTATTCTGTGAATATACAAAAATTCAAGTGAATGCACAACATAAAATAAGATGATTAAATATAAATGTTTGAGGATTAGAAAAGTGATATTAAAAATAAGAATTTGAATCAAATTAGATAAGTCATATAATATGAGTTCTAAAAGGGGCAAAATGGACTTCCTCTTATGACTATTGTTGACTTGTTGTGTTAACATGGTTTAAGGTGACATAACTTAGAATAACACTACAGAAAGATCCCTTCAATAACAATCTCAACAACCTTATAATATTGACGGCTCTTAAGACGTCATGCAATGATAATCTCCATCCTGAATAGTTCCCCCTGCCTCTCATCTCAAACCCGTTGGTATAAAAATTTACAAAACATGTGCTATTGTGTACACTTTTTCCTATGTCTCATCTATCAAATTATTTTTGATATACATATATATATATATATATATATTTATTTATTTTCTAGATAATAAATCATGGTATCATTCAAGAATCATCATTGAAATATAATATTACATAACCGAGTAATCAAGTGTTTTCTTAGATTGTATAGCTTCACTAAAACCATTTTATTGAAGGTTTTATACACTTTAGATATGAAAGGATACACAAAAATTATGCCATTATCAAAATTTCTTTTATTTATTTATTATTATTCATGGAGTAATAACAAAGTATACGATACAATGTAATGATAATATAATAATACATTACAATTTATTTCCAAAAATATAAAGAAAAATAACTTAATAATTGAATGGGTGATGAGGAGGGTAAACAGGTTTAAGGGCAGGCGAGAAGATAAAAGGTTTAACTTCAAATGGTTCGCTGCCATCGCCAACTAGAGCCTCTTTGATAGCAGTGGCTAAAAAACATAAGTAACTCATGTTAATGAAATATTTTTAAACTAAAATGAAAATCATATAAATCATCACAATAAATGAAACCAACTAAAACATAGATAAATATATCAAAATTAATAAAATAACAAATTATTTAGTAACATGGACAATAGCCAAAGATAATTTTCTACTCCTACTATTACATGCATAGTTCTCATCTTATTAAACTTACTATCACTTATCCTTAGTTTTAGTTTCAAAACTACAATGATGGTAGCAAGCATGTTATTCCAAATTCTAAAGGCAATTGGAGAAAAATTGTTGCTGACCTAAAATTTTAGTCAACTCTTCTAGAGCAAAAGATGATGTGGGAGCAATCTCTTCAGATGCTACAATAGAAACTTGAATGATCATCAAAAGAAGGAAGATTGCTAGGCTGACGAGGAGTTGCTTTGTAGTCATGATATTCTAACACTTAATTATTTGTAGTAAAATGGATTTTGCAATCTTAAACTTATATCTGGATTGTTGAATTATTTATCGTCAATGAGACAATATAAAGATCGGGAGCTAATTGAAACTGTTTTATAATAGTTTTAGCTTTAATACTGACTTTGTTCTACTAGAAACTTAAATCTTCGTTATATATGCCAAATTGGCTTACAAGAGAATAACGTATTTCATAATAAAAAATATAGACAAACTGAACAAGAAAATGTAACTCTAATACTCTTTATTATATAAAAGTATCATTGGCTTTTAACATTATGCTTATATCTTAAAATAACTTTAGGAAGATTTTTAAATAATACATTAGAAATTATCTTTCATCTTTTCACGCGCACAAATATGAGTGGAAAATGACTATCTTTCTCGAGAATTAGTTGGTAATTCTCAAATAATTCAATATGTGATAATCTTTTTGATATAACATATAACAAATTTGATTAAATCTTGTTTTGAAAAGTATATCAAATTATTATCTCGAAACCCCAAATTAGTATTCCTATACAATGAGAAAACCTAAATGTGATAAAGAAATGAAAACTCTGAAAATTTAAAATTCGAGTAATCACTAGTTCGACTCATTTAGCAAATTAGTTGATAATCCTCTTTTACAAGATAACATTCTTCCACATGTAAATCAAATGATCATTAACATAATGTTTTTGAAGCCATTGTTATTTATTTTATATTAAAAGAATAAAATATTATAATTAAAAATTAAGTATCTGACTATAATTTGAATCGACATAATTTGTTATCACGATTGTACTACATTACTAGACATACTTGTAACAATTAAATTTCTTTTTAGTGTAAAATTTGTGAATCTAAAGATATCAATTTTAAAAATATCATATCAAAAATCTAGTATGATATAATTCACATTATATTAAAAGATTTTAAACTTTTTATATTTTTAATACGCATCAAACTGTCATTATATTATCGATCTAAACAAAGAAAGTTAAGCCAAGTATTGGTAAAGAAATTTTAATAAATTTTTAGCAAAGAGTGTTTGATAATTTAGTATTTCATTTTCTCATCAAAATTTTCGAGCATCACTTTGTTATTTTATATCGTGTGCTTAAGTACACTAAATTTTTAAATTAACTTTTAAAAATAGAAGTCCTCAAGGTTAATTTGATAAGCACATACTTTATTGGGCATTTATAAACAAATATTTCATATTTATACTTTTATGTAAAATGATATATTTATTATTCAATAATAATAATTACTATTCGAATGGAATAGTTATCTTTTAAGCAATTACATTACCATATGATGATTCTCTTATTTTCAACATATTTAACAGATATGTTATTTTTAGTTTCCTATATTACAAGATGCACTTGAGTTTAGTTATAGAATTTTTATTTCTTGCACCATTTGATTAAACCAGGTTAGTAGATAACGATTTTTCTCTTTAAAAAACCCAAGATAAAAAATATGCTAACAAATTAATCCAAAGTGGTTAGTAATGTAAATATTAGAATCTTCATATTGAAATTAAATTATTAGTTTATATTTTTTGAAGTAAATTTATAGTATTATAAAATTTTATATTATACTTTATTGCATTTGTTTAAATATCTAAAATACTTTTTATTTTCCATTAAATATTCTTTTTCTTCCTTGACATCACCTTGAATTCATCACTTTATGTTTAATATTTAGATAATTATTTATGTCATAAGATCATACACAATGTCATATCTAAACAAAATATGATAAGATATGTAACTTAGAAATAAATACCATATCATCTTATATGGTAGAATTTATATTGTTAAAAGGAAGGTCGAGACATGTTTAGTCGAGTCTGCACCACCATAAAATATCTAAAAATTGGTAATCAAACATAAGTATAAATTTTTTTAATATTAGAATCTTCACATTTAAATTAAATTATTATTTTATATTTTTTGAAGCAAATTTATAGTATTATAAAATTTTAAATTATACATCATTGAATTTGTGTAAATATCTAAAATATTTTTTATCTTTTAAAAAATATTCTTTTCTTTCCTTGACAATCACCTTAAATTCATCATATTATATTTAATATTTATATAATTATTTATGTTATAACAACATACATAATATCATATCTTAAAAAAAAATATGATAAGATCAATACATTAGTAATAGATAGCATATCATATGATATGCTAGAATTTATTTATTTAAAAGGACGGTCGGGACATGTTTAGTCGAGGTTTCACCACCATTAAATATCTCCAAAATTGATAATCAAACATATGGATAAATTCTTTTGAATATTTCATATAAACGGTGATTGGCCCTTAGTAAGGTTGGCTACACCATTACACATGACTAAATAAAACTCTAAACAAATATCTTATAAGCATTGGTCTTTCAATTGTAGTTGTGTCTGGAGGGCGTATTATGTGAATATACAAAAATTCAAGTGAATGCACAACATAAAATAAGATGATTAAATATAAAAGTTTGAGGATTAGAAAAGTGATATTAAAAATAAGAATTTGCATCAAATTAGATAAGTCATATAATATGAGTTCTAAAAGGGGCAAAATGGACTTCCTCTTATGACTATTGTTGACTTGTTGTGTTAACATGCTTTAAGGTGACATACCTTAGAATAACACTACAGAAAGATCCCTTCAATAACAATCTCAACAACCTTATAATATTCACGGCTCTTAAGACGTCATGCAATGATAAGCGCCATCATGACTAGTTCCCCCTACCTCTCATCTCAAACCCATTGGTATAAATATTTACAAAACTTGTGCTATTGTGTACACTTTTTCCTATGCCTCATCTATCAAATTATTTTTGATATACATATATATATATATATATATATATATATATATATTTTCTAGATAATAAATCATGGTATCTTTCAAGAATCATCATTGAAATATAATATTACATAACCGAGTAATCAAGTGTTTTCTTATATTGTATAGCTTCACTAAAATCATTTTATTGAAGGTTTTATACACTTTAGATATGAAAGGATACACAAAAATTATGCCATTATCAAAATTTCTTTTATTTATTTATTATTATTCATGGAGTAATAACAAAGTATACGATACAATGTAATGATAATATAATAATACATTACAATTTATTTCCAAAAATATAAAAAAAAATAACTTAATAATTAAATGGGTGATGAGGAGGGTAAACAGGTTTAAGGGCAGGCGAGAAGATAAAAGGTTTAACTTCAAATGGTCCGCTGCCATCGCCAACTAGAGCCTCTTTGATAGCAGTGGCTAAAAAACATAAGTAACTCATGTTAATGAAATATTTTTAAACTAAAAAGAAAATCATATAAATCATTACAATAAAGGAAACCAACTAAAACATAGATAAATATATCAAAATTAATAAAATAACAAATTATTTAGTAACATGGACAATAGCCAAAGATAATTTTCTACTCCTACTATTACATGCATAGTTCTCATCTTATTAAACTTACTATCACTTATCCTTAGTTTTAGTTTCAAAACTACAATGATGGTAGCAAGCATGTTATTCCAAATTCTAAAGGCAATTGGAGAAAAATTATTGCTGACCTAAAATTTTAGTCAACTCTTCTAGAGCAAAAGATGATGTGGGAGCAATCTCTTCAGATGCTACAATAGAAACTTGAATTATCATCAAAAGAAGGAAGATTGCTAGGCTGACGAGGAGTTGCTTTGTAGTCATGATAGTCTAACACTTAATTATTTGTAGTAAACTGGATTTTGCAATCTTAAACTTATATCTGGATTGTTGAATTGTTTATCGTCAATGAGACAATATAAAGATCGGGGGCTAATTGAAACTGTTTTATAATGGTTTTACTTTAATGCTGATTTTGTTCTACTAGAAATATAAATCTTCGTTGTATATGCCAAATTGGCTTATAAGAGAATAACGTATTGCATAATAAAAAACATAGATAAACTGAACAAGAAAATGTAACTCTAATACTCTTTATTATATAAAAGTATCATTGGCTTTTAACATTAAGCTTATATCTTAAAATAACTTTAGGAAGATTTTTAAATAATACATTATAAATTCTCTTTCATCTTTTTCACGTGCACGAATATGAGTAAAAAATGACTGAGTATCTTTCTCGAGAATTAGTTTGTAATTCTCAAATAATTCAATATGTGATATTCTTTTTGATATAACATATAACAAATATGATTAAATCTTGTTTTGAAAAGTATATCAAATTATTATCTCGAAACCCCAAATTAATATTCCTATACAATGAGAAAACCTAAATGTGATAAAGAAATGAAAACTCTTCAAATTTATAATTCGAGTAATCACTAGTTGGACTCATTTAGCAAATTAGTTGATAATCCTCTTTTACAAGATAACATTCTTCCACATGTAAATCAAATGATCATTAACATAATGTTTTTGAAGCCATTGTTATTTATTTTACATTAAAAGAATAAAATATTATAATTAAAAATTAAGTATCTGACTATAATTTGAATCAACATATATTGTTATCACGATTGTACTACATTACTAGACATACTGGTAACAATTAAATATCTTTTTAGTGTAAAATTTTTTAATCTAAAAATATCAATTTTAAGAATACATTATATAAAAATAATCTAATAAATCAGACATATTACAAATCTATTATGATATAATTCACATTATATTAAAAGATTTTAAACTTTTTATGTTTTTAATACGCATCAAACTGTCATTATATTATCGATCTAAACAAAGAAAGTTAAGCTAAGTATTGGTAAAGAAATTTTAATAAATTTTTAACAAAGAGTGTTTGATAATTTAGTATTTCATTTTCTCATCAAAATTTTCGAGCATCACTTTGTTATTTTGTATCGTGTGCTTAAGGAAACTAAATTTGTAAATTAACTTTTAAAAATAGAAGTCCTCAAGGTTAATTTGATAAGCGCATACTTTATTGAGCATTTATAAAAAAATATTTCAAATTTATACTTTTATGTAAAATGATATATTTATTATTCAATAATAATAATTACTATTCGAATGGAATAGTTAACTTTTAAGCAATTACATTACCATATGATGATTCTCTTATTTTCAACATATTTAACAGAAATGTTTTTTTTAGTTTCCTATATTACAAGATGCACTTGAGTTTAGTTATAGAATTTTTATTTCTTGCACCATTTGATTAAACCAGGTTAGTGGATAACGATTTTTTCACTTTACAAAACCAAGATAAAAAATAGGCTAACAAATTACTCCAAAAGTGGTTAGTAATTAAAATAAGCATTTGTGTAAATATCTAAAATATTTTTTATTTTTCATTAAAGATTATTTTTCTTCCTTGACATCACCTTGAATTCATCACTTTATGTTTAATATTTAGATAATTATTTATATCATAAGATCATACACAATGTCATATCTAAACAAAATATGATAAGATACGTAACTTAGTAATAAATACCATATCTTCTGATATGGTAAAATTTATATAGTGAAAAGGAAGGTCGTGACATGTTTAGTCGAGTCTGCACCACCATTAAATATCTTTAAGATTGGTAATCAAACATATTGATAAATTTTTTAATATTAGAAACTTCATATTTAAATTAAATTATTAGTTTATATTTTTTGAAGTAAATTTATAGTATTATAAAATTTTAAATTATACATCATTGTATTTATATTAATATGTAAAATAATTTTTATTTTTTAAAATTTCTTTTCTTTCCTTGACACCACCTTAAATTCATCACATTATATTTAATATTGAGATAATTATTTATTTTATAACATCATACATAATATCATATCTTAAAAAATATATGATAAGACCCATATATTAGTAATAGATTGCATATTATATGATATGCGAGAATTTATATATTTAAAAGGAAGGACGAGATATGTTTAGTCGAGTCTGCACCGCCATTAAATATCTCCAAGATTGGTAATAAAGATAATGATAAATTCATTTGAATATTTTATATAAACAGAGATTGGCCCATGGTAAGGTTGAATAGACAATTACCCATGGTTAAATAAAACTCTAAATAAATATCTTCTAAGCATTGGTCTTTCTATGGTAGTTCTGTTTGGAGTGTGTATTATTTGAATATACAACAACTTAAGTGAATTCACAACATAATATAAGATGATTGAATGCAAAAATTTGAGCATTAGAAAAGTGATATTGAATATAAGAATTTGAATCAAATTACATAAGCCATATAATATAAGTTCTAAAAGGGGTAAAAATGACTTCCTCTCATGACTATGGTTAACTTGTTATGTTAACATGCTTTAATGTGACGTACCTTAGAGTAACACCACAGGAAGATCGTTTCAATAACAATCTTAAGAACCTCACAATACTGACGGCTCTCAAGACATCATGCAATGATGATCTCCATCCTGACTAGGCCCCCTGCCTCCCCTCTCAAACCCGTTAGTACAAATATTTACAAAATATGTGCTATAGTGTACACTTTTTCCTATGTCTCATATATCAAATTATTTTTGATATACACATATCTTTATGTTTTCTATGTAATAAATCATAGTATCATTCAAGAATCATCTTTGAAATATAATATTATATAACCGAGTAATCAAGCGTTTTCATAGATTGTATAGTTTCATTAAAATCATTTTATTGAAGGCTTTATAAACTTTAGACATGAAAGGATACACAAAAATTATGCCCTTATCAAATTTTCTTTTATTTTATTTTTATTATTCATGGAGTAATAATAAAGCATAGGATACAATGTAATGATAATATAATAATGCATTACAATTTATATCCAAAAATATAAAGAAAAATAACTTAGTAATTGAATGGGTGATGAGGAGCGTAAACAGGTTTAAGGGCAGGCGAGAAGATAAAAGGTTTAACTTCTAATGGTTTACTGTCATCACCAACTAGAGCTTCTTTGATAGTAGTGGCTAAAAACCATAAGTAACTCAAGTTAATGAAATATTTTTAAACTAAAAGAAAAATCATATAAATCTTTACAATAAAGGAAAGCAACTAAAACATAAATTAATATATCAAAATTAATAAAATAAATAAATTATTTAGTAACATGGACAATAACCAAAGATAATTTTCTACTCTTACTATTACATGCATAGTTCTCATCTTATAAAACTTACTATCACTTATCCTTCGTTTCAATTTTAAAACTACAATGATGGTAGAAAGCATGTTATTCCAAATTCTAAAGGGAATTGGAGAAAAATTGTTGCTGAACTAAAATTTTAGTCAACTTTTCTAGAGCAAAAGATGATGTGAGAGCAATCTCTTCAGATGCTACAATAAAAACTTGAATTGTAATCAAAAGAAGAAAGATTGCTAGGCTGACGAGGAGTTGCTTTTTAGTCATGATAGTTTAACACTTAATTATTTGTAGTAAAATGGATTTTACAATCTTAAACTTATATCTGGATTGCGAAATTGTTTATCGTCAATGAGACAATATAAAGAACCAGAGCTAATTGAAACTGTTGCATTATGGTTTTAGCTTTAATACTAACTTTGTTCTACTAAAAACATAAATCTTCGTTGTATATGCCAAATTGCCTTATAAGAGAATAGCGTATTTCATGATAAAAAAATAAAGACAAACTGAAAAAGAAAATATAACCCTAATACTCTTTATTATATAAAAGTATCATTGGCTTTTAACATTATGCTTATATATTAAAATCACTTTAGGAAGATTTTTAAATAATACATTAAAAATTCTCTTTCATCTCTTTCATGTGCACAAATATGAGTAAAAAATGAATGAGTATACTTCTAGAGAATTAGTTAGTAATTCTCGAATAATTCAAATGTGATACTCTTTTCGATATAACATATAACAATATGATTAAATCTTATTTTGAAAAGTACATCAAATTATTATCTCAAAACCCCAAATTAGTATTCCTATACATTGAGAAAACCTAAATGTGACAAAGAAATGCATACTCTTAAAATTTAATTTCAGTAATCACTAGTTTGCCTCATTTAGCAAATTAGTTGATAATCCTCTTTTATAAGGTAAGAGTCTTCTAAATTTAAATCAAATGATCTTTAACATAACCTTTTTGAAGCCATTGGTATTTATTTTAATTAAAAAATAAAATATTAAAATTAAAGATTAAGTATCTGACTATAATTTGAATCGACATATATTTTATCATGATTGTACTACATTACGAGACATACTTGCAACAATTAAATTTCTTTTAGAGTAAAAGTTTTGGATATAAAAATATCAATTTTAAGAATACATTATATAAAATAATCTAATAAATCAAACATATTAAAAATCTAGTATGATATAATTTACATTATATTAAAATACCTTAAACTGTTATTTGTTTTTAATACGCATCATACTGTCACTATATTACTGATCTAAACGAAAGGAAGTAAAGCAAAGTATTGGTAAGGAAATTTTAATAAATATTTAGCAAAGAGTGTTTGATATTTTAGTATTTCATTTTCTCATCAAAATTTCCGAGCATCGCTTTGTTATTTAATATCGTGTGCTTAAGTACACTAAATTTTTAAATTAACTTTTAAAAAAATGAGTCATCAAGGTTAATCTGATAAGCGCATACTTTATTGAGCATCTACAAATAAAAATATTTCATATTTATACTATTATGTAAAATGATATATTTATTGTTCAATAATAATAATTACTATTTGAATGGAATAGTTATCTTTTAATCAATTACATTAATATATGATGATTCTCTTATTTTCTACATATTTAATAGATATGTTATTTTTAGTTTTGTATATTACAAGATGCATTTGAGTTTAGTTATAGAATTTTTATTTCTTGCAACATTTGATTAAACCAGGTTAGTGTATAACAATTTTTCACTTTACAAAACCATGATTAAAAATAGGCTAACAAATTACTCTAAAAGTGGTTAAGTGATGTAATTTGAATCAAATTAGATAAACCATATAATTTGAGTACTAAAATGGGCAAAAAGGACTTCCTCTTATGAGTATAGTTAACTAGTTGTGTTAACATGCTTTAAGGTGACGTAACTTAGAGTAACACTACAGGGAGATCCCTTCAATAACAATATCAAGAACCTTATAATACTGACGGCTCTCAAGTCATCATGTAACGATGATCTCCATCCTGACTAGTGCCCCCTGCCTCCCCTCTCAAACCCGTTGGTACAAATATTTATAAAACATGTGCTATTGTGTACACTTTTTCCTATGTTACATATATCAAATTATTTTTTATATATAAATATATATTTTTGTTTTCGAGATAATAAATCTTGGTATCATTCAAGAATCATCTTTGAAATAAAATACTACATAACCGAATAATCAAGCGTTTTCTTAGATTGTCTAGTTTCACTAAAATCATTTTATTGAAGGTTTTATACACTTTATATATTAAAGGATAAACAAAAATTATGCCATTATCAAAAAAAAATTATTTATTTATTATTATTCCTGAAGTAATAACAAAGCATAGGATACAATGTAATGATAATATAATAATATATTACAATGTATTTCCAAAAATATCAAGAAAAATAACTTAATAATTGAATGGGTGATGAGGAGGGTAAACAGGTTTAAGGGCAGGTAAGAAGATAAAAGGTTTAACTTCAAATGGTTCGCTGCCATCACCAACTAGAGCCTCTTTGATAGCACTGGCTAAAAAACATATGTTACTCAAGTTAATGAAATATTTTTAAACTAAAAGAAAATTCATATAAATCTTTACAATAAAGGAAACCAACTAAAACAAAGATTAATATATCAAAATTAATAAAAGAAATAAATTATTTAGTAACATGGACAATAGCCAAAGATAATTTTCTACTCCTACTATTACATGCATGGTTCTCATCTTATTAAACTTACTATCACTTATCCTTAGTTTTAGTTTCCAAACTACAATGATGGTAGCAAGCATGTTATTCCAAATTCTAAAGGCAATTGGAGAAAAATTGTTGCTGACCTAAAATTTTAGTCAATTCTTCTAGAGCAAAAGATGATGTGGGAGCAATCTCTTCAGATGCTATAATAGAAACTTGAATTGTCATCAAAAGAAGGAAGATTGCCAGGCTGACGAGGAGTTGCTTTGTAGTCATAATAGTCTAACACTTAATTATTTGTAGTAAAATAGATTTTGCAATCTTAAATTTATATCTGGATTGTTGAATTGTTTATAGTCAATAAGACAATATAAAGATCGGGAGCTCATTGAAACTGTTGCATAATGGTTTTAGCTTTAATACTGACTTTGTTCTACAAGAAACTTAAATCTTCGTTGTATATGCCAAATTGCCTTATAAGAGAATAACGTATTTCATAATAGAAAATATAGACAAACTGAACACAAAAATGTAACCCTAATACTCTTTATTTTATAAAAGTATCATTGGCTTTTAACATTATGATTATATCTTAAAATCACTTTAGGATGATTTTTAAATAATACATTAGAAATTCTCTTTCATCTCTTTCACGTGCACAAATATGAGTAAAAACTGAATGAGTATCTTTCTAGAGAATTAGTTAGTAATTCTCAAATAATTCAGTATGTGATACTCTTTTTGATATAACATATAACAAATATGATTAAATATTATTTTAAAAAGTATATCAAATTATTATCTCGAAACCCCAAATTAGTATTCCTATACAATGAGAAAACCTAAATGTGATAAAGAAATGAAAACTCTTAAAATTTGTAATTCGAGTAATCACTAGTTTGACTCATTTATCTAATTAGTTGATAATCCTCTTTTACAATATAACATTCTTCCAAATTTAAATCAAATGATCATTAACATAATGTTTTTGAAACCATTGTTATTTATTATATATTAAAAGAATAAAATATTATAATTAAACATTAAGTATCTCACTATAATTTGAACGAACATATATTGTTATCATGATTGTACAACAATAATAGACATACTTGTAACAATTACATTTCTTTTTAGTGTAAAATTTTTTAATCTAAAAATATATATTTTAAGAATACATTATATAAAAATAATCTAATAAATCAGACATATTAAAAATCTAGTATGATATAATTCACATTATATTAAAATATCATAAACTTTTTTATGCTTTTAATACGTATCAAACTATTATTATATTATCGATCTAAACCAAAGGAAGTTAAGCCAAGTATCGGTAAAGAAATTTTAATAAATTTTTAGCAAAGAGTGTTAAAAATTTTAGTATTTCGTTTTCTTATCAAAGTTTTCCAACATCACTTTGTTATTTAATATCATGTGTTTAAGTACACTAAATTTTCAAATTAACTTTTAAGAAAACGAAGTCCTCAAGGTTAATTTGATAAGTGCATACTTTATTGAGCATTTATAAATAAAATATTTCATATTTATACTATTATGTAAAATGATATATTTATTATTCAATAATAATAATTACTATTCGAATGGAATAGTTATCTTTTAAGCAATTACATTACCATCTGATGATTCTCTTATTTCCTAAATATTTAATAGATAGATATGTTATTTTTAGTTTTCTATATTACAAGATAGACTTGAGTTTAGTTATAAAATTTTTATTTCTTGCACCAGTTGATTAAACCAGGTTTGTGTATAACAATTTTTTCACTTTACAAAAATAAGATAAAAAATAGGTTAACAAATTCCTCAAAAAGTGGTTAAGGGAAGCAAATATTAGAATCATCATATTGAAATTAAGTTATTAGTTTATTTTTTTAAAGTAAATTTATAGTATTATAAAATTTTATATTATACATAATTACATTTGTGTAAATATCTAAAATATTTTTTATGTTTCATTAAAGATTCTTTCCTTCCTTGACATCACCTTGAATTCATCACTTTATATTTAATATTTAGATAATTATTTATGTCATAGGATCATACACAATGTCATATTTTAAAAAAATATGATAAGATACATAACTTAGTAATAAATACCATATCTTCTAATATGGTAGAATCTATATAGTTAAAAGGAAGGTCGTGACATGTTTAGTCGAGTCTGTACCACTATTAAAGATATCCAAGATTGGTAATCAAACATAAGGATAATTTTTTTTATATTAGAAACTTCGCATTTAAATTAAATTATTAGTTTATATTTTTTGAAGCAAATTTATAGCGTTATAAAATTTTAAATTAGACATCATTGTATTTATGTAAATATCCAAAATATTTTTATTTTTTAAAAAGATTCTTTTCTTTCCTTGACATCACCTTAAATTCATCACATTATATTTAATATTTAGATAATTATTTATGTTATAATATCATAAATAATATCATATCTTAAAAAATATATGATAAGATCCATATTTTAGTAATAGATAACATATCATATGATATGCTAAAATTTATATATTTAAAAGGAAGGTCGGGACATATTTAGTGGAGTCTGCACCACCATTAAATATCTCCAAGATTGGTAATCAAATATAAGGATAAATTCTTTTGAATATTTTTTATAAACGGAGATTGGCCTATGGTAAGGTTGGCTAGACCATTATCCATGGCTAAATAAAACTCTAAACAAATATCTTCTAAGCATTGGTCCTTCTATCGTAGTCATATAGGGTGTATTATGTGAATACACAACAATTCAAGTGAATGCACAATATAATATAAGATGATTGAATGCAAAAGTTTGAGGATTAGAGAAGTGATATTAAACATTAGAATTTGAATCAAATTTGGTGAGCCATAAAATATGAGTTCTAAAAGGGGCAAAAATGACTTCCTCTTATGACTATGGTTAAGTTGTTGTGTTAACATGCTTTAAGGTGACATACCTTAGAGTAACACTACAGGAAGATCCCTTCAATAACAATCCCAAAAAACTTATAATATTGACGTCTCTCAAGACATCATGCAATGATGATCTCCATCCTGACTAGTTCCCCCTGCCTCCCCACTCAAACCCGTTGGTAAAAATATTTACAAAACATGTGCTATTGTGTATACAAAGATGATGTGGGAACAATCTCTTCGGATGCTACAATAAAAACTTGAATTGTCATCAAAAGAAGGAAGATTGCTAGGCTGACGAGGAGTTGCTTTGTAGTCATGATAGTCTGACACATAATTATTTGTAGTAAAATGGATTTTAAAATCTTAAACTTATATCTGGATTGTTGAATTGTTTATCGTCAATGAGACAATATAAAGATCGGGAGCTAATTGAAACTGTTGCATAATGGTTTGAGCTTTAGTACTGACTTTGTTCTACTTGAAACTTAAATCATCGTTGTATATGCCAAAGTGCCTTATATGAGAATAACGTATTTCATAATAAAAAATATAGACAAACTGAACAAGAAAATGTAACCCTAATACTCTTTATTATATAAAAATATCATTGGCTTTTAACATTCTGCTTATATCTTAAAATCACTTTAAGAAGATTTTTAAATAATACATTAGAAATTCACTTTCATCTCTTTCACGTGCACAAATATAAGTAAAAAATGAATGAGTATCATTATAGAGAATTAGTTAGTAATTCTCGAATAATTCAATATGTGATACTCTTTTTGATATAATATATAACAAATATGATTAAATCTTATTTTGAAAAGTATATCAAATTATTATCTCGAAACCCCAAATTAGTATTACTATACAATGAGAAAACCTAAATGTAATAAAGAAATGAAAACTCTTAAAATTTATAATTCGAGTAATCACTAGTTTGACTCATTTAGCAAATTAGTTGATAATCCTCTTTTACAAGATAACATTCTTCCAAATTTAAATCAAATGATCATTAACATAATGTTTTTTAAGCCATTGTTATTTATTTGTATTAAAAGAATAAAATATTATAATTCAAGATTAAGTATCTGACTATAATTTGAATCGACATATATTGTTATCACGATTGTACTACATTACTAGACATACTTGCAACAATTAAATTTCTTTTTAGAGTAAAATTTTTGAATCTAAAAATATCAATTTTAAGAATAGATTATATAAAAATAAACTAACAAATCATACATATTAAAAATCTAGTATGATATAGTTCACATTATATTAAAATACCTTAAACTTTTATTTATTTTTAATATGCATCAAACTGTCACTATATTATCGATCTAAACCAAACGAAGTTAAGCCAAGTATCGGTAAGGAAATTTTAATAAAATTTTAGTAAAGAGTGTTTTATATTTTAGTATTTCTTTTTCTCATCAAAATTTTCGAGCATCACTTTGTTATTTAATATCGTGTGCTTAAGTACACTAAAATTTTAAATTAACTTTTAAAAAAAGAAGTCCTGAAGGTTAATTTGATAAGCGCATACTTTATTGAGCATTTATAAATAAAAATATTTCATATTTATACTATTATGTAAAATGATATATTTATTATTAAATAATAATAATTACTATTCGAATGGAATAGTTATCTTTTAAGCAATTACATTACCATCTGATGATTCTCTTATTTTCTACATATTTAATAGATATGTTAATTTTAGTTTTCTATATTACAAGATGCACTTGAGTTTAGTTATAAAAATTTTATTTATTGCACCATTTGATTAAACCAGGTTAGTGGATAACAATTTTTTCACTTTACAAAACCAAGATAAAAAATAGTCTAGCAAATTACTCCAAAAGTGGTTAAGTGATGTAAATATTAGAATCTTCATATTGAAATTAAATTATTAGTTTATATTTTTTGAAGTAAATTTATAGTATTATAAAATTTTATATTATACATCATTGCATTTGTTTAAATATCTAAATTATTTTTTATTTTTCATTAAAGATTCTTTTTCTTCCTTGACATCGCCTTGAATTCATCACTTTATGTTTAATATTTAGATAATTATTTATGTCATAAGATCATACACAATGTCATATCTAAACAAAATATGATAAGATACGTAACTTAGTAATAAATATCATATCTTCTGATATGGTAGAATTTATATAGTTAAAAGGAAGGTCGTGACATGTTTAGTCGAGTATGCATCACCATTAAATATCTTTAAGATTGGTAATCAAACATAATGATAATTTTTTAATATTAAAATCCTAATATTTCAATTAAATTATTAGTTTATATTTTTTGAAGTAAATTTATAGTATTATAGAATTTAAATTATACATCATTGTATTTGTGTAAATATCTAAAATACTTTTTATTTTTTAAAAAAGATTATTCTCTTTCCTTGACATCACCTTAAATTCATCATATAATATTTAATATTTAGATAATTATTTCTCTTATAATATCATAAATAATATCATATCTTAAAAAAATATATGATAAGATCCATATTTTAGTAATAGGTAGTATATCATATGATATGCACCGCTATTAAATATCTCCAAGATTGGTAATCAAACATAAGGTTAAATTCTTTTGAATAATTTATATAAACGGAGTTTGGCCCATGGTAAGGTTGGATAGACCATTACCCATGACTAAATAAAACTCTAAACAAATATCTTTTAAGCATTGATTTTTCTATTATAGTTGTGTCTGGAGGGCATATTATGTGAATATACAACAATTCAAGTGAATGCACAATATAATATAAAGAGTATCCTTCTAGAGAATTAGTGAGTAATTCTCGAATAATTCAATATGTGATACTCCTTTTGATATAACATATAACAAATATGATTAAATCGTATTTTGAAAAGTACATCAAATTATTATCTTGAAACCCCAAATTAGTATTATAGTGAGAAAACCTAAATGTGATAAAGAAATGCATACTCTTAAAATTTATAATTTGAGTAATCACTGGTTTGCCTCATTTAGCAAATTAGTTGATAATCCTCTTTTACAAGGTGAGAGTCTTCCAAATTTAAATCAAATGATCATTAACATAACCTTTTTGAAGCCATTGGTATTTATTTTATATTAAAAAATAAAATATTAAAATTAAAGATTAAGTATCTGACTATAATTTGAATCCACATATATTGTTACCACGATTGTACTACATTACTAGACATACTTGCAACAATTAAATTTCTTTTTAGAGTAAATTTTTTTATTATAAAAATATCAATTTTAAGAATAGATTATATAAAAATAATCTAATAAATTAGACATATTAAAAATCTAGTATGATATAATTCACAATATATTAAAATACCTTAAACTTTTATTTATTTTTAATACGTATCAAACTGTCACTATATTATCGATCTAAACCAAAGGAAGTTAAGCCAAGTATCGATAAAGAAATTTTAATAAATATTTAGCAAAGAGTGTCTGATATTTTAGTATTTCATTTTCTCATCAAAATTTCCGAGCATCGCTTTGTTATTTAATATCGTGTGCTTAAGTACACTAAATTTTTAAATTAACTTTTAAAAGAATGAGTCATCAAGGTTAATCTGATAAGCTCATACTTTATTGAGCACCTATAAATAAAAATATTTCATATTTATACTATTATGTAAAATGATATATTTATTGTCCGATAATAATAATTACTATTTGAATGGAATAGTTATCTTTTAAGCAATTACATGACTATATGATGATTCTCTTATTTTCTACCTATTTAATTGATATGTTATTTTTAGTTTTGTATTTTACAAGATGCATTTGAGTTTAGTTATAGAATTTTTATTTCTTGCAACATTTGATTAAACCAGGTTAGTGTATAACAATTTTTCACTTTACAAAACCATGATTAAAAATAGGCTAACAAGTGAAATTAAATTATTAGTTTATATTTTTTGAAGTAAATTTATAGTATTAGAAAATTTTATATTATACATCATTGCATTTGTGTAAATATCTAAAATATTGTTTATTTTTCATTAAAGATTCTTTTTCTTCCTTGACATCACCTTTAATTCATCACTTTATATTTAATATTTAGATAATTATTTATGTCATAAGATCATACACAATGTCATATCTAAATAAAATATGATAAGATACGTAACTTAGTAATAAATACCATATCTTCTTATATGCTTATATCTTAAAATCACTTTAGGAAGATTTTTTTAAAATAAAACATTATAATAGAAAATAACATATTTCATAATAGAAAATATAGACAAACTGAACACGAAAATGTAACCCTAATACTCTTTATTTTATAAAAGTATCATTGGCTTTTAACATTATGATTATATCTTAAAATCACTTTAGGATGATTTTTAAATAATACATTAGAAATTCTCTTTCATCTCTTTCATGTGCACAAATATGAGTAAAAAGTGAATGAGTATCTTTCTAGAGAATTAGTTAGTAATTCTCGAATAATTCAATATTTGATGCTCTTTTTGATATAACATATTACAAATATGTTTAAATCTTATTTTGAAAAGTACATCAAATTATTATCTCAAAAACTCAAATTAGTATTTCTATACAATGAGAAAAACTAAATGTGATAAAGAAATGCAAACTCTTAAAATTTATAATTCGAGTAATCACTAGTTGGACTCATTTAGCAAATTAGTTGATAATCCTCTTTTACATGATAACATTCTTCCACATGTAAATCAAATGATCATTATTTGATTTACATAATAATGATCATTTGATTTACATGTAACTCTAATACGTATTTCATAATAAAAAATATAGACAAACTGAACAAGAAAATGTAACGCTAATACTCATTATTATATAAAAGTATCACTGGCTTTTCACATTAGGCTTATATCTTAAAATAACTTTAGGAAGATTTTTAAATAATACATTGGAAATTCTCTTTCATCTTTTTCACGTGCACAAATATGAGTAAAATATGACTGAGTTTCTTTCTCGAGAATTAGTTAGTAATTCTCTAATAATTCAATATGTGATACTCTTTTTGATATAACATATAACAAATATGATTAAATCTTGTTAATGAAATATTTTTAAACTCATGTTAATGAAATATTTGTATATGCCAAATTAGCTTATAAGAGAATAACCTATTTCATAATAAAAAATATCGACAAACTGAACAAAAAATGTAACTCTAATACTCTTTATTATATAAAAGTGTCATTGGCTTTTAACATTATGCTTATATCTTAAAATAACTTTAGGAAGATTTTTAAATAATACATTAGAAATTATCTTTCATCTTTTTCATGTGCACAAATATGAGTGGAAAATGACTATCTTTCTCGAGAATTAGTTGGTAATTCTCAAATAATTCAATATGTGATAATCTTTTTGATATAACATATAACAAATATGATTAAATCTTGTTTTGAAAAGTATATCAAATTATTATCTCGAAACCCCAAATTAGTATTCCTATACAATGAAAAAAACCTAAATGTGATAAAGAAATGAAAACTCTGAAAATTTATAATTCAAGTAATCACTAGTTCGACTCATTTAGCAAATTAGTTGATAATCCTCTTTTACAAGATAACATTCTTCCACATGTAAATCAAATGATCACTAACATAATGTTTTTGAAGCCATTGTTATTTATTTTATATTAAAAGAATAAAATATTATAATTAAAAATTAAGTATTTGACTATAATTTGAATCGACATAATTTGTTATCACGATTGTACTACATTACTAGACATACTTGTAACAATTAAATTTCTTTTTAGTGTAAAATTTGTGAATCTAAAAATATCAATTTTAAGAATACATTATATAAAAATAATCTAATAAATCAGACATATTGAAAATCTAGTATGATATAATTCACATTATATTAAAAGATTTTAAACTTTTTATGTTTTTAATATGCATCAAACTGTCATTATATTATCGATCTAAACAAAGAAAGTTAATCCAAGTATTGGTAAAGAAATTTTAATAATTTTTTAGCAAAGAGTGTTTGATAATTTAGTATTTCATTTTCTCATCAAAATTTTCGAGCATCACTTTGTTATTTAATATCGTGTGCTTAAGTACACTAAATTTTTAAATTAACTTTTAAAAATAGAAGTCCTCAAGGTTAATTTGATAAGCACATACTTTATTGGGCATTTATAAAAATATATTTCATATTTATACTTTTATGTAAAATGATATATTTATTATTCAATAATAATAATTACTATTCGAATGGAATAGTTATCTTTTAAGCAATTACATTACCATATGATGATTCTCTTATTTTCAACAAATTTAACAGATATGTTATTTTTAGTTTCCTATATTACAAGATGCACTTGAGTTTAGTTATAGAATTTTTATTTCTTGCACCATTTGATTAAACCAGGTTAGTGGATAACGATTTTTCTCTTTAAAAAACCAAGATAAAAAATATGCTAACAAATTAATCCAAAGTGGTTAGTAATGTAAATATTAGAATCTTCATATTGAAATTAAATTATTAGTTTATATTTTTTGAAGTAAATTTATAGTATTATCAAATTTTATATTATACATCATTGCATTTGTTTAAATATCTAAAATACTTTTTATTTTCCATTAAATATTCTTTTTCTTCCTTGACATCACCTTGAATTCATCACTTTATGTTTAATATTTAGATAATTATTTATGTCATAAGATCATACACAATGTCATATCTAAACAAAATATGATAAGATACGTAACTTAGTAATAAATACCATGTCATCTGATATGGTAGAATTTATATAGTTAAAAGGAAGGTCGTGACATGTTTAGTCGAGTCTACACCACCATTAAATATCTCAAAATTGGTAGTCAAACATAAGTATAATTTTTTTAATATTAGAAACTTCATATTTAAATAAATTATTAGTTTATATTTTTTGAAGCAAATTTATAGTATTATAAAATTATAAATTATACATCATTGTATTTGTGTAAATATCTTAAATATTGTTTATCTTTTAAAAAAGATTCTTTTCTTTCCTTGCATCACCTTAAATTCATCATATTATATTTAATATTTATATAATTATTTACGTTATAACAACATACATAATATCATATCCTAAAAAAATATGATAAGATCAATATATTAGTAATAGATAGCATATCATATGATATGCTAGAATTTATTTATCTAAAAGGACGGTCGGGACATGTTTAGTCGAGTCTTCACCACCATTAAATATCTCCAAAATTGATAATCAAACATATTGATAAATTCTTTTGAATATTTCATATAAACGGTGATTGGCCCTTGATAAGGTTGACCAGACCATTACACATGACTAAATAAAACTCTAAACAAATATCTTATAAGCATTGGTCTTTCTATTGTAATTGTGTCTGGAGGGCGTATTATGTGAATATACAAAAATTCAAGTGAATGCACAACATAAAATAAGATGATTAAATATAAAAGTTTGAGAATTAGAAAAGTGATATTAAAAATAAGAATTTGAATCAAATTAGATAAGTCATATAATATGAGTTCTAAAAGGGGCAAAATGGACTTCCTCTTATGACTATTGTTGACTTGTTGTGTTAACATGCTTTAAGGTGACATACCTTAGAATAACACTACAGAAAGATCCTTTCAATAACAATCTCAACAACCTTATAATATTGACGGCTCTTAAGACGTTATGCAATGATAATCTCGATCCTGACTAGTTCTCCCTGCCTCTCATCTCGAACCCGTTGGTATAAAAATTTACAAAACATGTGCTATTGTGTACACTTTTTCCTATGTCTCATCTATCAAATTATTTTTGATATAAATATATATATATATATATATATATTTATTTATTTATTTATTTTCTAGATAATAAATCATGGTATCATTCAAGAATCATCATTGAAATATAATATTACAT
The DNA here is from genome assembly GCA_029747655.1 of Ensete ventricosum. Lineage (NCBI taxonomy): Eukaryota > Viridiplantae > Streptophyta > Magnoliopsida > Zingiberales > Musaceae > Ensete > Ensete ventricosum. Next base: position 19,458,205 of record JAQQAF010000008.1, on the reverse strand, counting down.
AACCGAGTAATCAAGTGTTTTCTTAGATTGTATAGCTTAACTAAAATTATTTTATTGAAGGTTTTATACACTTTAGATATGAAAGGATACACAAAAATTATGCCAATATCAAAATTTCTTTTATTTATTTATTATTATTCATGGAGTAATAACAAAGTATACGATACAATGTAATGATAATATAATAATACATTACAATTTATTTCCAAAAATATAAAGAAAAATAACTTAATAATTGAATGGGTGATGAGGAGGGTAAACAGGTTTAAGGGCAGGCGAGAAGATAAAAGGTTTAACTTCAAATGGTTCGCTGCCATCGCCAACTAGAGCCTCTTTGATAGCAGTGGCTAAAAAACATAAGTAACTCATGTTAATGAAATATTTTTAAACTAAAATGAAAATCATATAAATCATTACAATAAATGAAACCAACTAAAACATAGATAAATATATCAAAATTAATAAAATAACAAATTATTTAGTAACATGGACAATAGCCAAAGATAATTTTCTACTCCTACTATTACATGCATAGTTCTCATCTTATTAAACTTACTATCACTTATCCTTAGTTTTAGTTTCAAAACTACAATGATGGTAGCAAGCATGTTATTCCAAATTCTAAAGGCAATTGGAGAAAAATTGTTGCTGACCTAAAATTTTAGTCAACTCTTCTAGAGCAAAAGATGATGTGGGAGCAATCTCTTCAGATGCTACAATAGAAACTTGAATTATCATCAAAAGAAGGAAGATTGCTAGGCTGACGAGGAGTTGCTTTGTAGTCATGATATTCTAACACTTAATTACTTGTAGTAAAATAGATTTTGCAATCTTAAACTTATATCTGGATTGTTGAATTATTTATCGTCAATGAGACAATATAAAGATCGGGAGCTAATTGAAACTGTTTTATAATGGTTTTAGCTTTAATACTGACTTTGTTCTTCTAGAAACTTAAATCTTCGTTGTATATGCCAAATTAGCTTATAAGAGAATAACGTATTTCATAATAAAAAATATCGACAAACTGAACAAAAAATGTAACTCTAATACTCTTTATTATATAAAAGTATCATTGGCTTTTAACATTATGCTTATATCTTAAAATAACTTTAGGAAGATTTTTAAATAATACATTAGAAATTATCTTTCATCTTTTTCACGTGCACAAATATGAGTGGAAAATGACTATCTTTCTCGAGAATTAGTTGGTAATTCTCAAATAATTCAATATGTGATAATATTTTTGATATAACATATAACAAATATGATTAAATCTTGTTTTGAAAAGTATATCAAATTATTATCTCGAAACCTCAAATTAGTATTCCTATACAATGAGAAAACCTAAATGTGATAAAGAAATGAAAACTCTGAAAATTTATAATTCGAGTAATCACTAGTTCGACTCATTTAGCAAATTAGTTGATAATCCTCTTTTACAAGATAACATTCTTCCACATGTAAATCAAATGATCATTAACATAATGTTTTTGAAGCCATTGTTATTTATTTTATATTAAAATAATAAAATATTATAATTAAAAATTAAGTATCTGACTATAATTTGAATCGACATAATTTGTTATCACGATTGTACTACATTACTAGACATACTTGTAACAATTAAATTTCTTTTTAGTGTAAAATTTGTGAATCTAAAAATATCAATTTTAAGAATACATTATATAAAAATAATCTAATAAATCAGACATATTGAAAATCTAGTATGATATAATTCACATTATATTAAAAGATTTTAAACTTTTTATGTTTTTAATACGCATCAAACTGTCATTATATTATCGATCTAAACAAAGAAAGTTAAGCCAAGTATTGGTAAAGAAATTTTAATAAATTTTTAGCAAAGAGTGTTTGATAATTTAGTATTTCATTTTCTCATCAAATTTTCGAGCATCACTTTGTTATTTAATATCGTGTGCTTAAGTACACTAAATTTTTAAATTAACTTTTAAAAATAGAAGTCCTCAAGGTTAATTTGATAAGCACATACTTTATTGGGCATTTATAAAAATATATTTCATATTTATACTTTTATGTAAAATGATATATTTATTATTCAATAATAATAATTACTATTCGAATGGAATAGTTATCTTTTAAGCAATTACATTACCATATGATGATTCTCTTATTTTCAACATATTTAACAGATATGTTATTTTTAGTTTCCTATATTACAAGATGCACTTGAGTTTAGTTATAGAATTTTTATTTCTTGCACCATTTGATTAAACCAGGTTAGTGGATAACGATTTTTCTCTTTAAAAAACCAAGATAAAAAACATGCTAACAAATTAATCCAAAGTGGTTAGTAATGTAAATATTAGAATCTTCATATTGAAATTAAATTATTAGTTTATATTTTTTGAAGTAAATTTATAGTATTATCAAATTTTATATTATACATCATTGTGTTTGTTTAAATATCTAAAATACTTTTTATTTTCCATTAAATATTCTTTTTCTTCCTTGACATCACCTTGAGTTCATCACTTTTTGTTTAATATTTAGATAATTATTTATGTCATAAGATCATACACAATGTCATATCTAAACAAAATATGATAAGATACGTAACTTAGTAATAAATACCATGTCATCTGATATGGTAGAATTTATATAGTTAAAAGGAAGGTCGTGACATGTTTAGTCGAGTCTGCACCACCATTAAATATCTCAAAATTGGTAGTCAAACATAAGTATAATTTTTTTAATATTAGAAACTTCATATTTAAATAAATTATTAGTTTATATTTTTTGAAGCAAATTTATAGTATTATAAAATTATAAATTATACATCATTGTATTTGTGTAAATATCTTAAATATTGTTTATCTTTTAAAAAAGATTCTTTTCTTTCCTTGCATCACCTTAAATTCATCATATTATATTTAATATTTATATAATTATTTACGTTATAACAACATACATAATATCATATCCTAAAAAAATATGATAAGATCAATATATTAGTAATAGATAGCATATCATATGATATGCTAGAATTTATTTATTTAAAAGGACGGTCGGGACATGTTTAGTCGAGTCTTCACCACCATTAAATATCTCCAAAATTGATAATCAAACATATGGATAAATTCTTTTGATTATTTCATATAAACGGTGATTGGCCCTTGGTAAGGTTGGCTAGACCATTACACATGACTAAATAAAACTCTAAACAAATATCTTATAAGCATTGGTCTTTCTATTGTAATTGTGTCTGGAGGGCGTATTATGTGAATATACAAAAATTCAAGTGAATGCACAACATAAAATAAGATGATTAAATATAAAAGTTTGAGGATTAGAAAAGTGATATTAAAAATAAGAATTTGAATCAAATTAGATAAGTCATATAATATAAGTTCTAAAAGGGGCAAAATGGACTTCCTCTTATGACTATTGTTGACTTGTTGTGTTAACATGTTTTAAGGTGACATACCATAGAATAACACTACAGAAAGATCCCTTCAATAACAATCTCAATAACCATATAATATTCACGGCTCTTAAGACGTCATGCAATGATAATCTCCATCCTGACTAGTTCCCCCTGCCTCTCATCTCAAACCCGTTGGTATAAATATTTACAAAACATGTGCTATTGTGTACACTTTTTCCTATGCCTCATCTATCAAATTATTTTTGATATACATATATATATATATTTATTTATTTATTTTCTAGATAATAAATCATGGTATCATTCAAGAATCATCATTGAAATATAATATTACATAACCGAGTAATCAAGTGTTTTCTTATATTGTATAGCTTCACTAAAATCATTTTATTGAAGGTTTTATACACTTTAGATATGAAAGGATACACAAAAATTATGCCATTATCAAAATTTCTTTTATTTATTTATTATTATTCATGGAGTAATAACAAAGTATACGATACAATGTAATGATAATATAATAATACATTACAATTTATTTCTAAAAATAAAAAAAAAATAACTTAATAATTGAATGGGTGATGAGGAGGGTAAACAGGTTTAAGGGCAGGCGAGAAGATAAAAGGTTTAACTTCAAATGGTCCGCTGCCATCGCCAACTAGAGCCTCTTTGATAGCAGTGGCTAAAAAACATAAGTAACTCATGTTAATGAAATATTTTTAAACTAAAAAGAAAATCATATAAATCATTACAATAAAGGAAACCAACTAAAACATAGATAAATATATCAAAATTAATAAAAAAATAAATTATTTAGTAACATGGACAATAGCCAAAGATAATTTTCTACTCCTACTATTACATGCATAGTTCTCATCTTATTAAACTTACTATCACTTATCATTAGTTTTAGTTTCAAAACTAAAATGATGGTAGCAAGCATGTTATTCCAAATTCTAAAGGCAATTCGAGAAAAATTGTTGCTGACCTAAAATTTTAGTCAACTCTTCTAGAGCAAAAGATGATGTGGGAGCAATCTCTTCAGTTGCTACAATAGAAACTTGAATTATCATCAAAAGAAGGAAGATTGCTAGGATGACGAGGAGTTGCTTTGTAGTCATGATAGTCTAACACCTAATTATTTGTAGTAAAATGGATTTTGCAATCTTAAACTTATATCTGGATTGTTGAATTGTTTATCGTCAATGAGACAATATAAAGATCAGAAGCTAATTGAAACTGTTGCATAATGGTTTTAGCTTTAATACTGACTTTGTTCTACTAGAAACTTAAATCTTCGTTGTATATGTCAAATTGACTTATAAGATAATAACGTATTTCATAATAAAAAATATAGACAGACTGAACAAGAAAATGTAACTCTAATACTCTTTATTATATAAAAGTATCATTGGCTTTTAACATTGTGCTTATATCTTAAAATAACTTTTGCAAGATTTTTAAATAATAGATAGAAATTCACTTTCATCTCTTTCACGTGCACAAATATGAATAAAAAATGAATGAGTATCATTATAGAGAATTAGTTTGTAATTCTCAAATAATTCAATATGTGATACTCTTTTTGATATAACATATAACAAATATGATTAAATCTTATTTTGAAAAGTATATCAAATTATTATTTCGAAACCCCAAATTAGTATTCCTATACAATGAGAAAATCTAAATGTGATAAAGAAATGAAAACTCTTTAAATTTATAATTCGAGTAATCACTAGTTTGACTCATTTAGCAAATTAGTTGATAATCCTCTTTTACAAGATAACATTCTTCCAAATTTAAATCAAATGATCATTAACATAATGTTTTTGAAGCCATTGTTATTTATTTTATATTAAAAGAATAAAATATTATAATTAAAGATTAAGTATCTGACTATAATTTGAATCGACATATATTGTTATCTCGATTGTACTACATTATTAGACATACTTGCAACAATTAAATTTCTTTTTAGAGTAAAATTTTTGAATCTAAAAATATCAATTTTAAGAATAGATTATATAAAAAATAATCTAATAAATCAGACATATTAAAAATAATCAAATTGTCACTATATTATCGATCTAAACCAATGGAAGTTAAGCCAAGTATCGATAAGGAAATTTTAATAAATTTTTAGCAAAGAGTGTTTTATTTTTTAGTATTTCATTTTCTCATCAAAAATTTTGAGCATCACTTTGTTATTTAATATCGTGTGCTTAAGTACACTAAATTTTTAAATTAACTTTTAAAAAAAGAAGTCCTCAAGGTTAATTTGATAAGCACATACTTTCATGAGCATTTATAAATAAAAATATTTCATATTTATACTAGTGTGTAAAATGATATATTTATTATTCAATAATAATAATTACTATTCGAATGTAATAGTTATCTTTTAAGCATTTACATTACCATATGATGATTCTCTTATTTTTGACATATTTAACAGATATGTTATTTTTATTTTTCTATATTACAAGATGCACTTGAGTTTAGTTATAGAATTTTTATTTCTTGCACCATTTGATTAAACCAGGTTAGTGGATAACAATTTTTTCACTTTACAAAACCAAGATAAAAAATAGGCTAACAAATTACTCCAAAAGTGTTTAGTAATTAAAATAAGCATTTGTGTAAATATCTAAAATATTTTTCATTTTTCATTAAAGATTATTTTTCTTCCTTGACATCACCTTGAATTCATCACTTTATGTTTAATATTTAGATAATTATTTATATCATAAGATCATACACAATGTCATATCTAAACAAAATATGATAAGATACGTAACTTAGTAATAAATACCATATCTTCTGATATGGCAAAATTTATATAGTTAAAAGGAAGGTCGTGACATGTTTAGTCGAGTCTGCACCACCATTAAATATCTTTAAGATTGGTAATCAAACATATTGATAAATTTTTTAATATTAGAAACTTCATATTTAAATTAAATTATTAGTTTATATTTTTTGAAGCAAATTTATAGTATTATAAAATTTTAAATTATACATCATTGTATTTATATTAATATGTAAAATAATTTTTATTTTTTAAAATTTCTTTTCTTTCCTTGACACCACCTTAAATTCATCACATGATATTTAATATTGAGATAATTATTTATTGTATAACATCATACATAATATCATATCTTAAAAAATATATGATAAGACCTATATATTAGTAATAGATTGCATATTATATGATATGCGAGAATTTATATATTTAAAAGGAAGGACGAGATATGTTTAGTCGAGTCTGCACCGCCATTAAATATCTCCAAGATTGGTAATAAACATAATGATAAATTCATTTGAATATTTTATATAAACAGAGATTGGCCCATGGTAAGGTTGAATAGACAATTACCCATGTTTAAATAAAACTCTAAATAAATATCTTCTAAGCATTGGTCTTTCTATGGTAGTTGTGTTTGGAGTGTGTATTATTTGAATATACAACAACTTAAGTGAATTCACAACATAATATAAGATGATTGAATGCAAAAAATTGAGCATTAGAAAAGTGATATTGAATATAAGAATTTGAATCAAATTACATAAGCCATATAATATAAGTTCTAAAAGGGGTAAAAATGACTTCCTCTTATGACTATGGTTAACTTGTTATGTTAACATGCTTTAATGTGACGTACCTTAGAGTAACACAACAGGAAGATCGTTTCAATAACAATCTTAAGAACCTCACAATACCGACGGCTCTCAAGACATCATGCAATGATGATCTCCATCCTGACTAGGCCCCCTGCCTCCCCTCTCAAACCCGTTAGTACAAATATTTATAAAATATGTGCTATTGTGTACACTTTTTCCTATGTCTCATATATCAAATTATTTTTGATATACACATATCTTTATGTTTTCTATGTAATAAATCATAGTATCATTCAAGAATCATCTTTGAAATATAATATTATATAACCGAGTAATCAAGCGTTTTCATAGATTGTATAGTTTCATTAAAATCATTTTATTGAAGGCTTTATAAACTTTAGACATGAAAGGATACACAAAAATTATGCCCTTATCAAATTTTCTTTTATTTTATTTTTATTATTCATGGAGTAATAATAAAGCATAGGATACAATGTAATGATAATATAATAATGCATTACAATTTATATCCAAAAATATAAAGAAAAATAACTTAGTAATTGAATGGGTGATGAGGAGCGTAAACAGGTTTAAGGGCAGGCGAGAAGATAAAAGGTTTAACTTCTAATGGTTTATGTCATCATCAACTAGAGCTTCTTTGATAGTATTGGCTAAAAACCATAAGTAACTCAAGTTAATGAAATATTTTTAAACTAAAAGAAAAATCATATAAATCTTTACAATAAAGGAAAGCAACTAAAACATAAATTAATATATCAAAATTAATAAAATAAATAAATTATTTAGTAACATGGACAATAACCAAAGATAATTTTCTACTCTTACTATTACATGCATAGTTCTCATCTTATAAAACTTACTATCACTTATCCTTCGTTTCAATTTTAAAACTACAATGATGGTAGAAAGCATGTTATTCCAAATTCTAAAGGGAATTGGAGAAAAATTGTTGCTGAACTAAAATTTTAGTCAACTTTTCTAGAGCAAAAGATGATGTGAGAGCAATCTCTTCAGATGCTACAATAAAAACTTGAATTGTAATCAAAAGAAGAAAGATTGCTAGGCGGATGAGGAGTTGCTTTTTAGTCATGATAGTTTAACACTTAATTATTTGTAGTAAAATGGATTTTACAATCTTAAACTTATATCTGGATTGTGAAATTGTTTATCGTCAATGAGACAATATAAAGAACCAGAGCTAATTGAAACTGTTGCATTATGGTTTTAGCTTTAATACTAACTTTGTTCTACTAAAAACATAAATCTTCGTTGTATATGCCAAATTTGCCTTATAAGAGAATAGCGTATTTCATGATAAAAAAATAAAGACAAACTGAAAAAGAAAATATAACCCTAATACTCTTTATTATATAAAAGTATCATTGGCTTTTAACATTATGCTTATATATTAAAATCACTTTAGGAAGATTTTTAAATAATACATTAAAAATTCTCTTTCATCTCTTTCATGTGCACAAATATGAGTAAAAAATGAATGAGTATAGTTCTAGAGAATTAGTTAGTAATTCTCGAATAATTCAATATGTGATACTCTTTTCGATATAACATATAACAATATGATTAAATCTTATTTTGAAAAGTACATCAAATTATTATCTCAAAACCCCAAATTAGTATTCCTATACATTGAGAAAACCTAAATGTGACAAAGAAATGCATACTCTTAAAATTTAATTTCAGTAATCACTAGTTTGCCTCATTTAGCAAATTAGTTGATAATCCTCTTTTATAAGGTAAGAGTCTTCTAAATTTAAATCAAATGATCTTTAACATAACCTTTTTGAAGCCATTGGTATTTATTTTAAGTAAAAAATAAAATATTAAAATTAAAGATTAAGTATCTGACTATAATTTGAATCGACATATATTTTATCATGATTGTACTACATTACGAGACATACTTGCAACAATTAAATTTCTTTTAGAGTAAAAGTTTTGGATATAAAAATATCAATTTTAAGAATACATTATATAAAATAATCTAATAAATCAAACATATTAAAAATCTAGTATGATATAATTTACATTATATTAAAATACCTTAAACTGTTATTTGTTTTTAATACGCATCATACTGTCACTATATTACTGATCTAAACGAAAGGAAGTAAAGCAAAGTATTGGTAAGGAAATTTTAATAAATATTTAGCAAAGAGTGTTTGATATTTTAGTATTTCATTTTCTCATCAAAATTTCCGAGCATCGCTTTGTTATTTAATATCGTGTGCTTAAGTACACTAAATTTTTAAATTAACTTTTAAAAAAATGAGTCATCAAGGTTAATCTGATAAGCGCATACTTTATTGAGCATCTACAAATAAAAATATTTCATATTTATACTATTATGTAAAATGATATATTTATTGTTCAATAATAATAATTACTATTTGAATGGAATAGTTATCTTTTAATCAATTACATTAATATATGATGATTCTCTTATTTTCTACATATTTAATAGATATGTTATTTTTAGTTTTGTATATTACAAGATGCATTTGAGTTTAGTTATAGAATTTTTATTTCTTGCAACATTTGATTAAACCAGGTTAGTGTATAACAATTTTTCACTTTACAAAACCATGATTAAAAATAGGCTAACAAATTACTCTAAAAGTGGTGAAGTGATGTAATTTGAATGAAATTAGATAAACCATATAATTTGAGTACTAAAAGGGGCAAAAAGGACTTCCTCTTATGAGTATAGTAAACTAGTTGTGTTAACATGCTTTAAGGTGACGTAACTTAGAGTAACACTACAAGGAGATCCCTTCAATAACAATATCAAGAACCTTATAATACTGACGGCTCTCAAGTCATCATGTAATGATGATCTCCATCCTGACTAGTGCCCCATGCCTCCCCTCTCAAACCCGTTGATACAAATATTTACAAAACATGTGCTATTGGGTACACTTTTTCCTATGTTACATATATCAAATTATTTTTTATATATAAATATATATTTTTGTTTTTGAGATAATAAATCTTGGTATCATTCAAGAATCATCTTTGAAATAAAATACTACATAACCGAATAATCAAGCGTTTTCTTAGATTGTCTAGTTTCACTAAAATCATTTTATTAAAGGTTTTATACACTTTATATATTAAAGCATAAACAAAAATTATGCCATTATCAAAAAAAAATTATTTATTTATTATTATTCCTGAAGTAATAACAAAGCATAGGATATAATGTAATGATAATATAATAATATATTACAATGTATTTCCAAAAATATCAAGAAAAATAACTTAATAATTGAATGGGTGATGAGGAGGGTAAACAGGTTTAAGAGCAGGTGAGAAGATAAAAGGTTTAACTTCAAATGGTTCGCTGCCATCACCAACTAGAGCCTCTTTGATAGCACTGGCTAAAAAACATATGTTACTCAAGTTAATGAAATATTTTTAAACTAAAAGAAAATTCATATAAATCTTTACAATAAAGGAAACCAACTAAAACAAAGATTAATATATCAAAATTAATAAAAGAAATAAATTATTTAGTAACATGGACAATAGCCAAAGATAATTTTCTACTCCTACTATTACATGCATGGTTCTCATCTTATTAAACTTACTATCACTTATCCTTAGTTTTAGTTTCCAAACTACAATGATGGTAGCAAGCATGTTATTCTAAATTCTAAAGGCAATTGGAGAAAAATTGTTGCTGACCTAAAATTTTAGTCAATTCTTCTAGAGCAAAAGATGATGTGGGAGCAATCTCTTCAGATGCTATAATAGAAACTTTAATTGTCATCAAAAGAAGGAAGATTGCCAGGCTGACGAGGAGTTGGTTTGTAGTCATAATAGTCTAACACTTAATTATTTGTAGTAAAATAGATTTTGCAATCTTAAATTTATATCTGGATTGTTGAATTGTTTATAGTCAATGAGACAATATAAAGATCGGGAGCTCATTGAAACTGTTGCATAATGGTTTTAGCTTTAATACTGACTTTGTTCTACAAGAAACTTAAATCTTCGTTGTATATGCCAAATTGCCTTATAAGAGAATAACGTATTTCATAATAGAAAATATAGACAAACTGAACACAAAAATGTAACCCTAATACTCTTTATTTTATAAAAGTATCATTGGCTTTTAACATTATGATTATATCTTAAAATCACTTTAGGATGATTTTTAAATAATACATTAGAAATTCTCTTTCATCTCTTTCACGTGCACAAATATGAGTAAAAACTGAATGAGTATCTTTCTAGAGAATTAGTTAGTAATTCTCAAATAATTCAGTATGTGATACTCTTTTTGATATAACATATAACAAAGATGATTAAATATTATTTTAAAAAGTATATCAAATTATTATCTCGAAACCCCAAATTAGTATTCCTATACAATGAGAAAACCTAAATGTGATAAAGAAATGAAAACTCTTAAAATTTGTAATTCGAGTAATCACTAGTTTGACTCATTTATCTAATTAGTTGATAATCCTCTTTTACAATATAACATTCTTCCAAATTTAAATCAAATGATCATTAACATAATGTTTTTGAAGCCATTGTTATTTATTATATATTAAAAGAATAAAATATTATAATTAAACATTAAGTATCTCACTATAATTTGAACGAACATATATTGTTATCATGATTGTACAACAATAATAGACATACTTGTAACAATTACATTTCTTTTTAGTGTAAAATTTTTTAATCTAAAAATATATATTTTAAGAATACATTATATAAAAATAATCTAATAAATCAGACATATTAAAAATCTAGTATGATATAATTCACATTATATTAAAATATCATAAACTTTTTTATGTCTTGAATACGTATCAAACTATTATTATATTATTGATCTAAACCAAAGGAAGTTAAGCCAAGTATCGGTAAAGAAATTTTAATAGATATGTTATTTTTAGTTTTCTATATTACAAGATAGACTTGAGTTTAGTTATAAAATTTTTATTTCTTGCACCAGTTGATTAAACCAGGTTTGTGTATAACAATTTTTTCACTTTACAAAAACAAGATAAAAAATAGGTTAACAAATTCCTCAAAAGTGGTTAAAGGAAGCAAATATTAGAATCATCATATTGAAATTAAGTTATTAGTTTATTTTTTTAATGTAAATTTATAGTATTATAAAATTTTATATTATACATAATTACATTTGTGTAAATATCTAAAATATTTTTTATTTTTCATTAAAGATTCTTTTCTTCCTTAACATCACCTTGAATTCATCACTTTATATTTAATATTTAGATAATTATTTATGTCATAGGATCATACACAATGTCATATTTTAAAAAAATATGATAAGATACATAACTTAGTAATAAATACCATATCTTCTAATATGGTAGAATTTATATAGTTAAAAGGAAGGTCGTGACATGTTTAGTCGAGTCTGCACCACTATTAAAGATATCCAAGATTGGTAATCAAACATAAGGATAATTTTTTTTATATTAGAAACTTCACATTTAAATTAAATTATTAGTTTATATTTTTTGAAGCAAATTTATAGCGTTATAAAATTTTAAATTAGACATCATTGTATTTATGTAAATATCCAAAAAAAATTTATTTTTTAAAAAGATTCTTTTCTTTCCTTGACATCACCTTAAATTCATCACATTATATTTAATATTTAGATAATTATTTATGTTATAATATCATAAATAATATCATATCTTAAAAAATGTATGATAAGATCCATATTTTAGTAATAGATAACATATCATATGATATGCTCAAATTTATATATTTAAAAGGAAGGTCAGGACATATTTAGTGGAGTCTGCACCACCATTAAATATCTCTAAGATTGGTAATCAAATATAAGGATAAATTCTTTTGAATATTTTTTATAAACGGAGATTGGCCTATGGTAAGGTTGGCTAGACCATTATCCATGGCTAAATAAAACTCTAAACAAATATCTTCTAAGCATTGATCTTTCTATTGTAGTCATATAGGGTGTATTATGTGAATACACAACAATTCAAGTGAATGCACAATATAATATAAGATGATTGAATGTAAAAGTTTGAGGATTAGAGAAGTGATATTAAACATTAGAATTTGAATCAAATTTGGTGAGCCATAAAATATGAGTTATAGAAGGGGCAAAAATGACTTCCTCTTATGACTATGGTTAAGTTGTTGTGTTAACATGCTTTAAGGTGACATACCTTAGAGTAACACTACAGGAAGATCCCTTCAATAACAATCCCAACAAACTTATAATATTGACGTCTCTCAAGACATCATGCAATGATGATCTCCATCCTGACTAGTTCCCCCTGCCTCCCCTCTCAAACCCGTTGGTACAAATATTTACAAAACATGTGCTATTGTGTATACAAAGATGATGTGGGAACAATCTCTTCGGATGCTACAATAAAAACTTGAATTGTCATCAAAAGAAGGAAGATTGCTAGGCTGACGAGGAGTTGCTTTGTAGTCGTGATAGTCTGACACATAATTATTTGTAGTAAAATGGATTTTAAAATCTTAAACTTATATCTGGATTGTTGAATTGTTTATCGTCAATGAGACAATATAAAGATCGGGAGCTAATTGAAACTGTTGCATAATGGTTTGAGCTTTAGTACTGACTTTGTTCTACTTGAAACTTAAATCATCGTTGTATATGCCAAAGTGCCTTATATGAGAATAACGTATTTCATAATAAAAAATATAGACAAACTGAACAAGAAAATGTAACCCTAATACTCTTTATTATATAAAAATATCATTGGCTTTTAACATTCTGCTTATATCTTAAAATCACTTTAAGAAGATTTTTAAATAATACATTAGAAATTCACTTTCATCTCTTTCACGTGCACAAATATAAGTAAAAAATGAATGAGTATCATTATAGAGAATTAGTTAGTAATTCTCGAATAATTCAATATGTGGTACTCTTTTTGATATAATATATAACAAATATGATTAAATCTTATTTTGAAAAGTATATCAAATTATTATCTCGAAACCCCAAATTAGTATTACTATACAATGAGAAAACCTAAATGTAATAAAGAAATGAAAACTCTTAAAATTTATAATTCGAGTAATCACTAGTTTGACTCATTTAGCAAATTAGTTAATAATCCTCTTTTACAAGATAACATTCTTCCAAATTTAAATCAAATGATCATTAACATAATGTTTTTTAAGCCATTGTTATTTATTTGTATTAAAAGAATAAAATATTATAATTCAAGATTAAGTATCTGACTATAATTTGAATCGACATATATTGTTATCACGATTGTACTACATTACTAGACATACTTGCAACAATTAAATTTCTTTTTAGAGTAAAATTTTTGAATCTAAAAATATCAATTTTAAGAATAGATTATATAAAAATAATCTAATAAATCAGACATATTAAAAATCTAGTATGATATAGTTCACATTATATTAAAATACCTTAAACTTTTATTTATTTTTAATATGCATCAAACTGTCACTATATTATCGATCTAAACCAAACTAAGTTAAGCCAAGTATCGGTAAGGAAATTTTAATAAAATTTTAGTAAAGAGTGTTTTATATTTTAGTATTTCTTTTTCTCATCAAAATTTTCGAGCATCACTTTGTTATTTAATATCATGTGCTTAAGTACACTAAAATTTTAAATTAACTTTTAAAAAAAGAAGTCCTGAAGGTTAATTTGATAAGCGCATACTTTATTGAGCATTTATAAATAAAAATATTTCATATTTATACTATTATGTAAAATGATATATTTATTATTAAATAATAATAATTACTATTCGAATGGAATAGTTATCTTTTAAGCAATTACATTACCATCTGATGATTCTCTTATTTTCTACATATTTAATAGATATGTTAATTTTAGTTTTCTATATTACAAGATGCACTTGAGTTTAGTTATAAAAATTTTATTTATTGCACCATTTGATTAAACCAGGTTAGTGGATAAAAATTTTTTCACTTTACAAAACCAAGATAAAAAATAGTCTAGCAAATTACTCCAAATGTGGTTAAGTGATGTAAATATTAGAATCTTCATATTGAAATTAAATTATTAGTTTATATTTTTTGAAGTAAATTTATAGTATTATAAAATTTTATATTATACATCATTGCATTTGTTTAAATATCTAAAATATTTTTTATTTTTCATTAAAGATTCTTTTTCTTCCTTGACATTGCCTTGAATTCATCACTTTATGTTTAATATTTAGATAATTATTTATGTCATAAGATCATACACAATGTCATATCTAAACAAAATATGATAAGATACGTAACTTAGTAATAAATATCATATCTTCTGATATGGTAGAATTTATATAGTTAAAAGGAAGGTCGTGACATGTTTAGTCGAGTCTGCATCACCATTAAATATCTTTAAGATTGGTAATCAAACATAATGATAATTTTTTAATATTAAAATCCTAATATTTAAATTAAATTATTAGTTTATATTTTTTGAAGTAAATTTATAGTATTATAGAATTTAAATTATACATCATCGTATTTGTGTAAATATCTAAAATACTTTTTATTTTTAAAAAAAGATTCTTCTCTTTCCTTGACATCACCTTAAATTCATCATATTATATTTAATATTTAGATAATTATTTCTCTTATAATATCATAAATAATATCATATCTTAAAAAAATATATGATAAGATCCATATTTTAGTAATAGGTAGTATATCATATGATATGCACCACTATTAAATATCTCCAAGATTGGTAATCAAACATAAGGTTAAATTCTTTTGAATAATTTATATAAACGGAGTTTGGCCCATGGTAAGGTTGGATAGACCATTACCCATGACTAAATAAAATTCTAAACAAATATCTTTTAAGCATTGATTTTTCTATTATAGTTGTGTGTGGAGGGCATATTATGTGAATATACAACAATTCAAGTGAATGCATAATATAATATAAAGAGTATCCTTCTAGAGAATTAGTGAGTAATTCTCGAATAATTCAATATGTGATACTCCTTTTGATATAACATATAACAAATATGATTAAATCGTATTTTGAAAAGTACATCAAATTATTATCTCGAAACCCCAAATTAGTATTATAGTGAGAAAACCTAAATGTGATAAAGAAATGCATACTCTTAAAATTTATAATTTGAGTAATCACTGGTTTGCCTCATTTAGCAAATTAGTTGATAATCCTCTTTTACAAGGTGAGAGTCTTCCAAATTTAAATCAAATGATCATTAACATAACCTTTTTGAAGCCATTGGTATTTATTTTATATTAAAAAATAAAATATTAAAATTAAAGATTAAGTATCTGACTATAATTTGAATCCACATATATTGTTACCACGATTGTACTACATTACTCGACATACTTGCAACAATTAAATTTCTTTTTAGAGTAAATTTTTTTATTATAAAAATATCAATTTTAAGAATAGATTATATAAAAATAATCTAATAAATTAGACATATTAAAAATCTAGTATGATATAATTCACAATATATTAAAATACCTTAAACTTTTATTTATTTTTAATACGTATCAAACTGTCACTATATTATCGATCTAAACCAAAGGAAGTTAAGCCAAGTATCGGTAAAGAAATTTTAATAAATATTTAGCAAAGAGTGTCTGATATTTTAGTATTTCGTTTTCTCATCAAAATTTCCGAGCATCGCTTTGTTATTTAATATCGTGTGCTTAAGTACACTAAATTTTTAAATTAACTTTTAAAAGAATGAGTCATCAAGGTTAATCTGATAAGCTCATACTTTATTGAGCACCTATAAATAAAAATATTTCATATTTATACTATTATGTAAAATGATATATTTATTATCCGATAATAATAATTACTATTTGAATGGAATAGTTATCTTTTAAGCAATTACATGACTATATGATGATTCTCTTATTTTCTACCTATTTAATTGATATGTTATTTTTAGTTTTGTATATTACAAGATGTATTTGAGTTTAGTTATAGAATTTTTATTTCTTGCACCATTTGATTAAACCAGGTTAGTGTATAACAATTTTTTCACTTTACAAAACCAAGATAAAAAATAGGCTAACAAGTGAAATTAAATTATTAGATTATATTTTTTGAAGTAAATTTATAGTATTAGAAAATTTTATATTATACATCATTGCATTTGTGTAAATATCTAAAATATTGTTTATTTTTCATTAAAGATTCTTTTTCTTCCTTGACATCACCTTTAATTCATCACTTTATATTTAATATTTAGATAATTATTTATGTCATAAGATCATACACAATGTCATATCTAAACAAAATATGATAAGATACGTAACTTAGTAATAAATACCATATCTTCTTATATGCTTATATCTTAAAATCACTTTAGGAAGATTTTTTTTAAATAAAACATTATAATAGAAAATAACATATTTCATAATAGAAAATATAGACAAACTGAACACGAAAATGTAACCCTAATACTCTTTATTTTATAAAAGTATCATTGGCTTTTAACATTATGATTATATCTTAAAATCACTTTAGGATGATTTTTAAATAATACATTAGAAATTCTCTTTCATCTCTTTCATGTGCACAAATATGAGTAAAAAGTGAATGAGTATCTTTCTAGAGAATTAGTTAGTAATTCTCGAATAATTCAATATGTGATGCTCTTTTTGATATAACATATAACAAATATGTTTAAATCTTATTTTGAAAAGTACATCAAATTATTATCTCAAAAACTCAAATTAGTATTTCTATACAATGAGAAAAACTAAATGTGATAACGTAATGCAAACTCTTAAAATTTATAATTCGAGTAATCACTAGTTGGACTCATTTAGCAAATTAGTTGATAATCCTCTTTTACATGATAACATTCTTCCACATGTAAATCAAATGATCATTATTTGATTTACATAATAATGATCATTTGATTTACATGTAACTCTAATACGTATTTCATAATAAAAAATATAGACAAACTGAACAAGAAAATGTAACTCTAATACACATTATTATATAAAAGTATCACTGGATTTTAACATTAGGCTTATATCTTAAAATAACTTTAGGAAGATTTTTAA
This sequence comes from Ensete ventricosum, assembly GCA_029747655.1. Taxonomy (NCBI): domain Eukaryota; kingdom Viridiplantae; phylum Streptophyta; class Magnoliopsida; order Zingiberales; family Musaceae; genus Ensete; species Ensete ventricosum. Next base: position 19,440,027 of record JAQQAF010000008.1, on the reverse strand, counting down.
ATAATACATTAGAAATTCTCTTTCATCTTTTTCACGTGCACAAATATGAGTAAAATATGACTGAGTTTCTTTCTCGAGAATTAGTTAGTAATTCTCTAATAATTCAATATGTGATACTCTTTTTGATATAACATATAACAAATATGATTAAATCTTGTTTTGAAAAGTATATCAAATTATTATCTCAAAACCCCAAATTAGTATTTCTATACAATGAGAAAACCTAAATGTGATAAAGAAATGAAAACCTTAAAATTTATAATTCGAGTAATCACTAGTTGGACTCATTTAGCAAATTAGTTGATAATCCTCTTTTACATGATAACATTCTTCCACATGTAAATCAAATGATCATTAACATAATGTTTTTGAAGCCATTGTTATTTATTTTATATTAAAAGAATAAAATATTATAATTAAAGATTAAGTATCTGACTATAATTTGAATCGACATATATTGTTATCATGATTGTACTACATTACTAGACATACTTGTAACAATTAAATTTCTTGTTAGTGTAAAATTTTTGAATCTAAAAATATCAATTTTAAGAATACATTATATAAAAATAATCTAATAAATCAGACATATTAAAAATCTAGTATGATATAATTCACATTATATTAAAAGATTTTAAACTTTTTATGTTTTTAATACGCATCAAACTGTCATTATATTATCGATCTAAACAAAGAAAGTTAAGCCAAGTATTGGTAAAGAAATTTTAATAATTTTTTAGCAAAGAGTGTTTGATAATTTAGTATTTCATTTTCTCATCAAAATTTTCGAGCATCACTTTGTTATTTAATATCGTGTGCTTAAGTACACTAAATTTTTAAATTAACTTTTAAAAATAGAAGTCCTCAGGGTTAATTTGATAAGCACATACTTTATTGAGCATTTATAAAAAAAATTTCATATTTATACTTTTATGTAAAATGATATATTTATTATTCAATATGTAAAACAATTTTTTCACTTTACAAAACCAAGATAAAAAATAGGCTAACAAATTACTCCAAAAGTGGTTAAGTGATGTAAATATTAGAATCTTCATATTGAAATTAAATTATTAGTTTATATTTTTTGAAGTAAATTTATAGTATTATAAAATTTTATATTATACATCATTGCATTTGTGTAAATATCTAAAATATTTTTTATTTTTCTTTAAAGATTCTTTTCCTTCCTTAAAATCACATTGAATTCATCACTTTATTTTTAATATTTAGATAATTATTTATGTCATAAGATCAAACACAAAGTCATATCTAAAAAAAATATGATAAGATACATAACTAAGTAATAAATACAATGTCTTCTGATATGGTAGAATTCATATAGTTAAAAGGACGGTCATGACATGTTTAGTCGAGTCTGCACCACCATTAAATATCTCTAAGTTTGGTAATCAAATATAAGGATAATTTTTTTTAATATTAGAATCTTCATATTTAAATTAAATTATTAGTTTATATTTTTTGACAAAAAATTTATTATATTATAAAATTTTAAACTATACATCATTGTATTTGTGCAAATATCTAAAATATTTTTTATTTTTAAAAAAGATTCTTTTCTTTCCTGGACATCACCTTAAATTCATCACATTATATTTAATATTTAGATAATTATTTATGTTATAACATCAGACATAATATCATATCTTAAAATAATATATGATAAGATCCATATATTAGTAAATATAACATATCATATGATATGCTAGAATTTATATTTTAAAAGGAAGTTCGGTACATGTTTAGTCAAGTCTTCACCACCATTAAATATCTCCAAGATTAGTAATCATACATAAGGATAAATTCTTTTGAATATTTTATATAAATGGAGATTGACCCATGGTAAGGTTGGCACGATCATTACCCATGGCTAAATAAAAATGTAAACAAATATCTTCTAAGCATTGGTCTTTCTATTGTAGTTGTGTCTGGAGGGCGTATTATGTGAATACACAACAATTCAAGTGAATGCACAATATAATATAAGATGATTGAATCCAAAAGTTTGAGGATTAGAAAAGTGATATTAAACTTTAGAATTTGAATCAAATTAGATGAGCCATATAATATGAGTTCTAAAAGGGGCAAAAAGGACTTCCTCTTATGACTATGGTTAAGTTGTTGTGTTAACATGCTTTAATGTGACGTACCTTAGAGTAACAGTATAGGAAGATCCCTTCAATAACAATCTTAAGAACCTTACAATACTGACGACTCTCAAGACATCATGTAATAATGATCTCCATCCTGACTAATGCCCCCTGCCTCCCCTCTTAAACCCGTTGGTACAAATATTTACAAAATATGTGCTATTTTGTATAGTTTTTCCTTTGTCTCGTATATCAAATTATTTTTTATATACACATTTTAAATTTTTTTTCTAGATAATAAATCATGGTATCATTCAAGAATCATCATTGAAATATAATATTACATAACCGAGTAATCAAGTGTTTTCTTAGATTGTATAGCTTCACTAAAATCATTTTATTGAAGGTTTTATACACTTTAGATATGAAAGGATACACAAAAATTATGTCATTATCAAAATTTATTTTATTTATTTATTATTATTCATGGAGTAATAACAAAGTATACGATACAATGTAATGATAATATAATAATACATTACAATTTATTTCAAAAAATATAAAGAAAAATAACTTAATAATTGAATGGGTGATGAGGAGGGTAAACAGGTTTAAGGGCAGGCGAGAAAATAAAAGGTTTAACTTCAAATGGTTCGCTGCCATCGCCAACTAGAGCCTCTTTGATAGCAGTGGCTAAAAAACATAAGTAACTCATGTTAATGAAATATTTTTAAACTAAAAGGAAAATCATATAAATCATTACAATAAAGGAAACCAACTAAACATAGATAAATATATTAAAATTAATAAAATAACAAATTATTTAGTAACATGGACAATAGCCAAAGATAATTTTCTACTCCTACTATTACATGCATAGTTCTCATCTTATTAAACTTACTATCACTTATCCTTAGTTTTAGTTTCAAAACTTCAATGATGGTAGCAAGCATGTTATTCCAAGTTCTAAAGGCAATTGGAGAAAAATTGTTGCTGACCTAAAATTTTAGTCAACTCTTCTAGAGCAAAAGATGATGTGGGAGCAATCTCTTCAGATGCTACAATAGAAACTTGAATTATCATCAAAAGAAGGAAGATTGCTAGGCAGACGAGTAGTTGCTTTGTAGTCATGATATTCTAACACTTAATTATTTGTAGTAAAATAGATTTTGCAATCTTAAACTTATATCTGGATTGTTGAATTGTTTATCGTCAATGAGACAATATAAAGATCGGGAGCTAATTGAAACTGTTTTATAATGGTTTTAGCTTTAATACTGACTTTGTTCTTCTAGAAACTTAAATCTTCGTTGTATATGCCAAATTGGCTTATAAGAGAATAACGTATTTCATAATAAAAAATATTGACAAACTGAATAAGAAAATGTAACTCTAATACTCTTTATTATATAAAAGTATCATTGGCTTTTAACATTCTGCTTATATCTTAAAATCACTTTAAGAAGATTTTTAAATAATACATTAGAAATTCTCTTTCATCTATTTCACGTGCACAAACATGAGTAAAAAATGAATGAGTATCCCTTTAGAGAATTAGTTAGTAATTCTCGAATAATTCAATATGTGATACTCTTTTTGATATAACAAATAACAAATATGATTAAATCTTATTTTGAAAAGTACATCAAATTATTATCTCGAAACCCCAAATTAGTATTCCTATACAATGAGAAAACCTAAATGTGATAAAGAAATGCAAACTCTTAAAATTTATAATTCGAGTAATGACTAGTTTGCCTCATTTAGCAAATTAGCTGATAATCCTCTTTTACAAGATAAGATTCTTCCAATTTTAAATCGAATGATCATTAACATAACCTTTTTGAAGCCATTGTAATTTATTTTTTATTAAAAGAATAAATTATTATATTAAGGATTAAGTATCTGACTATAATTTGAATTAACATATATTGTTATCACGATTGTACTACATTACTAGACATACTTGCGACAATTAAATTAATTTTTAGTGTAAATTTTTTAATCTAAAAATATCAATTTTAAGAATATATTATAAAAAAATCTAATAAATCAGACATATTAAAAATCTAGTATGATATAATTCACATTATATTAAAATACCTTAAACTTTTATATGTTTTTAATACGCATCAAACTATCACTACATTATTGATCTAAACCAAAGGAAGTTAAGCTAGGTACCGATAAGAAAATTTTAATAATTTTTTAGCAAAGAGTGTTTGATATTTTAGTATTTAGTTTTCTCATCCAAATTTTGAGCATCACTTTGTTATTTAATATCGTATGCTTAAGTACATTAAATTTTTAAATTAACTTAAAAAAAATGAGTCCTCTAGGTTAATCTGATAAGCGCATACTTTTTTGAGCACCTATAAATAAAAATATTTCATATTTATACTATTATATAAAATGATATATTTATTATTTAATAATAATAATTACTATTCGAATGGAATAGTTATCTTTTAAGCAATTACATTACCATATGATGATTCTCTTATTTTCTAAATATTTAATAGATATGTTATTTTTAGTTTTCTATATTACAAGATACAGTTGAGTTTAGTTATAAAATTATTATTTATGCACCATTTGATTAAACCAGGTTTGTGTATAACAATTTTTTCACTTTACAAAACCAAGATAAAAAATAGGCTAACAAATTACTCCATAAGTGGTTAAGTGTTGTAAAAATTAGAATCTTCATATTGAAATTAAATTATTAGTTTATATTTTTTCAAGTAAATTTATAGTATTATAAAATTTTATATTATACATCATTGAATTTGTGTAAATATCTACAATATTTTTAATTTTTCATTAAAGATACTTTCCTTCCTTGACATCACCTTGAATTCATCACTTTATATTTAATATTTAGATAATTATTTATGTCATAAGATCATACACAATGTCATATCTAAAAAAATATGATAAGATACATAACTTAGTAATAAATATAATGTCTTTTGATATGGTAGAATTCATATAGTTAAAAGACGGTCCTGACATGTTTAGTCGAGTCTACACCACCATTAAATATCTCCAAGTTTGGTAATCAAACATAAGGATATTTTTTTTTAATATTAGAATCATCATATTTAAATTAAATTATTAGTTTATATTTTTTGACACAAATTTATTGTATTATAAAATTTTAAATTATACATCATTGTGTTTATGTAAATATTTAAAATATTTTTTATTTTAAAAAAGATTCTTTTCTTTCCTTGGCATCACCTTAAATTCATCACATTATATTTAATATTTAGATAATTATTTATGTTATAACATCATACATAATATCATATCTTAAAATAATATATGATAAGATCCATATATTAGTAATAGATGGCATATCATATGATATGCTAGAATTTATATTTTAAAAGGAAGTTCGGTACATGTTTAGCCGAGTCTTCACCACCATTAAATATCTCTAAGATTGGTAATCATACATAAGGATAAATTCTTTTGAATATTTTATATAAATGGAGATTGGCAAATGGTAAGGTTGGCTCGACCATTACCCATGGCTAAATAAAACTGTAAACAAATATCTTCTAAGCATCGGTCTTTCTATTGTAGTTGTGTGTGGGGAGCGTATTATGTGAATACACAACAATTCAAGTGAATGCACAATATAATATAAGATGATTGAATCCAAAAGTTTGAGGATTAGAAAAGTGATATTAAACTTTAGAATTTGAATCAAATTAGATGAGGAATATAATATGAGTTCTAAAAGGGGCAAAAAGGACTTCCTCTTATGACTATGGTGAAGTTGTTGTGTTAACATGCTTTAAGGTGACGTACCTTAGAGTAACACTACAGGAAGATCTCTTTAATAACAATCTTAAGAACCTTACAATACTGACGACTCTCAAGACATAACACAATGATGATCTCCATCGTGACTAATGCCCCCTGCCTCCCCTCTTAAACCCGTTGGTACAAATATTTACAAAATATGTGTTATTGTGTCTAGTTTTCCTATGTCTCATATATCAAATTATTTTTGATATACACATTTTATATTTATTTTCTAGATAATAAATCATGGTATCATTCAAGAATCATCATTGAAATATAATATTACATAACCGAGTAATCAAGTGTTTTCTTAGATTGTATAGCTTCACTAAAATCATTTTATTGAAGGTTTTATATACTTTAGATATGAAAGGATACACAAAAATTATGCCATTATCAAAATTTCTTTTATTTATTTATTATTATTCATGGAGTAATAACAAAGTATACGATACAATGTAATGATAATATAATAATACATTACAATTTATTTCCAAAAATATAAAGAAAAATAACTTAATAATTGAATGGGTGATGAGGAGGGTAAACAGGTTTAAGGGCAGGCGAGAAGATAAAAGGTTTAACTTCAAATGGTTCGCTGCTATCGCCAACTAGAGCCTCTTTGATAGCAGTGGCTAAAAAACATAAGTAACTCATGTTAATGAAATATTTTTAAACTAAAAGGAAAATCATATAAATCATTACAATAAAGGAAACCAACTAAAACATAGATAAATATATCAAAATTAATAAAATAACAAATTATTTAGTAACATGGACAATAGCCAAAGATAATTTTCTACTCCTACTATTACATGCATAGTTCTCATCTTATTAAACTTACTATCACTTATCCTTAGTTTTAGTTTCAAAACTACAATGATGGTAGCAAGCATGTTATTCCAAATTCTAAAGGCAATTGGAGAAAAATTGTTGCTGACCTAAAATTTTAGTCAACTCTTCTAGAGCAAAAGATGATGTGGGAGCAATCTCTTCAGATGCTACAATAGAAACTTGAATTATCATCAAAAGAAGGAAGATTGCTAGGCTGACGAGGAGTTGCTTTGTAGTCATGATATTCTAACACTTAATTATTTGTAGTAAAATGGATTTTGCAATCTTAAACTTATATCTGGATTGTTTAATTGTTTATCGTCAATGAGACAATATAAAGATCGGGAGCTAATTGAAACTGTTTTATAATGGTTTTAGCTTTAATACTGACTTTGTTCTACTAGAAACTTAAATCTTCGTTGTATATGCCAAATTGGCTTATAAGAGAATAACGTATTTCATAATAAAAAATATAGACAAACTGAACAAGAAAATGTAACTCTAATACTCTTTATTATATAAAAGTATCATTGGCTTTTAACATTATGCTTATATCTTAAAATAACTTTAGGAAGATTTTTAAATAATACATTAGAAATTATCTTTCATCTTTTTCACGTGCACAAATATGAGTAGAAAATGACTATCTTTCTCGAGAATTAGTTGGTAATTCTCAAATAATTCAATATGTGATAATCTTTTTGATATAACATATAACAAATATGATTAAATCTTGTTTTGAAAAGTATATCAAATTATTATCTCGAAACCCCAAATTAGTATTCCTATACAATGAGAAAACCTAAATGTGATAAAGAAATGAAAACTCTGAAAATTTATAATTCGAGTAATCACTAGTTCGACTCATTTAGCAAATTAGTTGATAATCCTCTTTTACAAGATAACATTCTTCCACATGTAAATCAAATGATCATTAACATAATGTTTTTGAAGCCATCGTTATTTATTTTATATTAAAAGAATAAAATATTATAATTAAAAATTAAGTATCTGACTATAATTTGAATCGACATAATTTGTTATCACGATTGTACTACATTACTAGACATACTTGTAACAATTAAATTTCTTTTTAGTGTAAAATTTGTGAATCTAAAAATATCAATTTTAAGAATACATTATATAAAAATAATCTAATAAATCAGACATATTAAAAATCTAGTATGATATAATTCACATTATATTAAAAGATTTTAAACTTTTTATGTTTGTAATACGCATCAAACTATCATTATATTATCGATCTAAACAAAGAAAGTTAAGCCAAGTATTGGTAAAGAAATTTTAATAAATTTTTGGCAAAGAGTGTTTGATAATTTAGTATTTCATTTTCTCATCAAAATTTTCAAGCATCACATTGTTATTTAATATCGTGTGCTTAAGTACACTAAATTTTTAAATTAACTTTTAAAAATAGAAGTCCTCAAGGTTAATTTGATAAGCACATACTTTATTGGGCATTTATAAAAAAAATACTTCATATTTATACTTTTATGTAAAATGATATATTTATTATTCAATAATAATAATTACTATTCGAATGGAATAGTTATCTTTTAAGCAATTACATTACCATATGATGATTCTCTTATTTTCAACATATTTAACAGATATGTTATTTTTAGTTTCCTATATTACAAGATGCACTTGAGTTTAGTTATAGAATTTTTATTTCTTGCACCATTTGATTAAACCAGGTTAGCGGATAACGATTTTTCTCTTTAAAAAACCAAGATAAAAAATATGCTAACAAATTAATCCAAAGTGGTTAGTAATGTAAATATTAGAATCTTCATATTGAAATTAAATTATTAGTTTATATTTTTTGAAGTAAATTTATAGTATTATAAAATTTTATATTATACATCATTGCATTTGTTTAAATATCTAAAATACTTTTTATTTTCCATTAAATATTCTTTTTCTTCCTTGACATCACCTTGAATTCATCACTTTATGTTTAATATTTAGATAATTATTTATGTCATAAGATCATACACAGTGTCATATCTAAATAAAATATGATAAGATACGTAACTTAGTAATAAATACCATGTCATCTGATATGGTAGAATTTATATAGTTAAAAGGAAGGTCGTGACATGTTTAGTCGAGTCTACACCACCATTAAATATCTCAAAATTGGTAGTCAAACATAAGTATATTTTTTTTTAATATTAGAAACTTCATATTTAAATTAAATTATTAGTTTATATTTTTTGAAACAAATTTATAGTTTTATAAAATTATAAATTATACATCATTGTATCTGTGTAAGTATCAAAAATATTTTTTATCTTTTAAAAAAGATTCTTTTCTTTCCTTGCACCACCATTAAATATCTCCAAAATTGATAATCAAACATATGGATAAATTCTTTTGAATATTTCATATAAACGGTGATTGGCCCTTGGTAAGGTTGGCTAGACCATTACACATGACTAAATAAAACTCTAAACAAATATCTTATAAGCATTGGTCTTTCTATTGTAGTTGTGTCTGGAGGGCGTATTATGTGAATATACAAAAATTCAAGTGAATGCACAACATAAAATAAGATGATTAAATATAAAAGTTTGAGGATTAGAAAAGTGATATTAAAAATAAGAATTTGAATCAAATTAGAGAAGTCAAATAATATGAGTTCTAAAAGGGGCAAAATGGACTTCCTCTTTTGACTATTGTTGACTAGTTGTGTTAACATGCTTTAAGGTGACATACCTTAGAATAACACTACATAAAGATCACTTCAATAACAATCTCAATAACCTTATAATATTGACGGCTCTTAAGACGTCATGCAATGATAATCTCCATCCTAACTAGTTCCCCCTGCCTCTCATCTCAAACCCGTTGGTATAAATATTTACAAAACATGTGCTATTGTGTACACTTTTTCCTATGTCTCATCTATCAAATTATTTTTGATATACATATATATATATATTTGTTTTCTAGATAATAAATCATGGTATCATTCAAGAATCATCATTGAAATATAATATTACATAACCGAGTAATCAAGTGTTTTCTTAGATTGTATAGCTTCACTAAAATCATTTTATTGAAGGTTTTATACACTTTAGATATGAAAGGATACACAAAAATTATGTCATTATCAAAATTTCTTTTATTTATTTATTATTATTCATGGAGTAATAACAAAGTATACGATACAATGTAATGATAATATAATAATACATTACAATTTATTTCCAAAAATATAAAAAAAAATAACTTAATAATTGAATGGGTGATGAGGAGGGTAAACAGGTTTAAGGGCAGGTGAGAAGATAAAAGGTTTAACTTCAAATGGTCCGCTGCCATCGCCAACTAGAGCCTCTTTGATAGCAGTGGCTAAAAAACATAAGTAACTCATGTTAATGAAATATTTTTAAACTAAAAAAAAATCATATAAATCATTACAATAAACGAAACCAACTAAAACATAGATAAATATATCAAAATTAATAAAATAACAAATTATTTAGTAACATGGACAATAGCCAAAGATAATTTTCTACTCCTACTATTACATGCATAGTTCTCATCTTATTAAACTTACTATCACTTATCCTTAGTTTTAGTTTCAAAACTACAATGATGGTAGCAATCATGTTATTCCAAATTCTAAAGGCAATTGGTGAAAAATTGTTGCTGACCTAAAATTTTAGTCAACTCTTCTAGAGCTAAAGATGATGTGGGAGCAATCTCTTCAGATGCTACAATAGAAACTTGAATTATCATCAAAAGAAGGAAGATTGCTAGGCTGACGAGGAGTTGCTTTATAGTCATGATAGTCTAACACTTAATTATTTGTAGTAAAATAGATTTTGCAATCTTAAACTTATATCTGGATTGTTGAATTGTTTATCGTCAATGAGACAATATAAAGATCGGGAGCTAATTGAAACTGTATTATAATGGTTTTAGCTTTAATACTGACTTTGTTCTACTAGAAACTTAAATCTTCGTTGTATATGCCAAATTGGCTTATAAGAGAATAACGTATTTCATAATAAAAAATATTGACAAACTGAACAAGAAAATGTAACTCTAATACTCTTTATTATATAAAAGTATCATTGGCTTTGAACATTATGCTTATATCTGAAAATAACTTTAGGAAGATTTTTAAATAATACATTCGAAATTCTCTTTCATCTTTTTCACGTGCACAAATATGAGTAAAAAATGACTGAGTATCTTTCTCGAGAATTAGTTAGTAATTCTCAAATAATTCAATATAACATATAACAAATATGATTAAATCTTGTTTTGAAAAGTATATCAAATTATTATCTCGAAACTCCAAATTAGTATTCCTATACAATGAGAAAACCTAAATGTGATAAAGAAATGAAAACTCTGAAAATTTATAATTCGGGTAAGCACTAGTTCGACTCATTCAGCAAATTAGTTGATAATCCTCTTTTACAAGATAACATTCTTCCACATGTAAATCAAATGATCATTAACATAATGTTTTTGAAGCCAATGATATTTATTTTACATTAAAAGAATAAAATATTATAATTAAAAATTAAGTATCTGACTATAATTTGAATCAACATATATTGTTATCACGATTGTACTACATTACTAGACATACTTGTAACAATTAAATTTCTTTTTAGTGTAAAATTTTTGAATCTAAAAATATCAATTTTAAGAATACATTATATAAAAATAATCTAAAAAATCAGACATATTAAAAATCTATTATGATATAATTCACATTATATTAAAAGATTTTAAACTTTTTATGTTTTTAATACGCATCAAACTGTCATTATATTATCGATCTAAACAAAGAAAGTTAAGCCGGATATTGGTAAAGAAATTTTAATAAATTTTTAACAAAGAGTGTTTGATAATTTAGTATTTCATTTTCTCATCAAAATTTTCGAGCATCACTTTGTTATTTAGTATCGTGTGCTTAAGGAAACTAAATTTTTAAATTAACTTTTAAAAATAGAAGTCCTCAAGGTTAATTTGATAAGCGCATACTTTATTGAGCATTTATAAAAAAATATTTCAAATTTAAACTTTTATGTAAAATGATATATTTATTATTCAATAATAATAATTACTATTCGAATGGAATAGTTAACTTTTAAGCAATTACATTACCATATGATGATTCTCTTATTTTCAACATATTTAACAGAAATGTTTTTTTTAGTTTCCTATATTACAAGATGCACTTGAGTTTAGTTATAGAATTTTTATTTCTTGCACCATTTGATTAAACCAGGTTAGTGGATAACGATTTTTTCACTTTACAAAACCAAGATAAAAAATAGGCTAACAAATTACTCCAAAAGTGGTTAGTAATTAAAATAAGCATTTGTGTAAATATCTAAAATATTTTTTATTTTTCATTAAAGATTATTTTTCTTCCTTGACATCACCTTGAATTCATCACTTTATGTTTAATATTTAGATAATTATTTATATCATAAGATCATACACAATGTCATATCTAAACAAAATATGATAAGATACGTAACTTTGTAATAAATACCATATCTTCTGATATGGCAAAATTTATATAGTTAAAAGGAAGGTCGTGACATGTTTAGTCGAGTCTGCACCACCATTAAATATTTTTAAGATTGGTAATCAAACATATTGATAAAATTTTTAATATTAGAAACTTCATATTTAAATTAAATTATTAGTTTATATTTTTTGAAGCAAATTTATAGTATTATAAAATTTTAAATTATACATCATTGTATTTATATTAATATGTAAAATAATTTTTATTTTTTAAAATTTCTTTTCTTTCCTTGACACCACCTTAAATTCATCACATTATATTTAATATTGAGATAATTATTTATTGTATAACATCATACATAATATCATATCTTAAAAAATATATGATAAGACCCATATATTAGTAATAGATTGCATATTATATGATATGCGAGAATTTATATATTTAAAAGGAAGGACGAGATATGTTTAGTCGAGTCTGCACCGCCATTAAATATCTCCAAGATTGGTAATAAACATAATGATAAATTCATTTGAATATTTTATATAAACAGAGATTGGCCCATGGTAAGGTTGAATAGACAATTACCCATGGTAAAATAAAACTCTAAATAAATATCTTCTAAGCATTGGCCTTTCTATGGTAGTTCTGTTTGGAGTGTGTATTATTTGAATATACAACAACTTAAGTGAATTCACAACATAATATAAGATGATTGAATGCAAAAATTTGAGCATTAAAAAAGTGATATTGAATATAAGAATTTGAATCAAATTACATAAGCCATATAATATAAGTTCTAAAAGGGGTAAAAATGACTTCCTCTTATGACTATGGTTAACTTGTTATGTTAACATGCTTTAATGTGACGTACCTTAGAGTAACACCACAGGAAGATCGTTTCAATAACAATCTTAAGAACCTCACAATACTGACGGCTCTCAAGACATCATGCAATGATGATCTCCATCCATACTAGGCCCCCTGCCTCCCCTCTCAAACCCGTTAGTACAAATATTTACAAAATATGTGCTATTGTGTACACTTTTTCCTATGTCTCATATATCAAATTATTTTTTATATACACATATCTTTATGTTTTCTATGTAATAAATCATAGTATCATTCAAGAATCATCTTTGAAATATAATATTATATAACCGAGTAATCAAGCGTTTTCATATATTGTATAGTTTCATTAAAATCATTTTATTGAAGGCTTTATAAACTTTAGACATGAAAGGATACACAAAAATTATGCCCTTATCAAATTTTCTTTTATTTTATTTTTATTATTCATGGAGTAATAATAAAGCATAGGATACAATGTAATGATAATATAATAATGCATTACAATTTATATCCAAAAATATAAAGAAAAATAACTTAGTAATTGAATGGGTGATGAGGAGCGTAAACAGGTTTAAGGGCAGGCGAGAAGATAAAAGGTTTAACTTCTAATGGTTTACTGTCATCACCAACTAGAGCTTCTTTGATAGTAGTGGCTAAAAACCATAAGTAACTCAAGTTAATGAAATATTTTTAAACTAAAAGAAAAATCATATAAATCTTTACAATAAAGGAAAGCAACTAAAACATAAATTAATATATCAAAATTAATAAAATAAATAAAGTATTTAGTAACATGGACAATAACCAAAGATAATTTTCTACTCTTACTATTACATGCATAGTTCTCATCTTATAAAACTTACTATCACTTATCCTTCGTTTCAATTTTAAAACTACAATGATGGTAGAAAGCATGTTATTCCAAATTCTAAAGGGAATTGGAGAAAAATTGTTGCTGAACTAAAATTTTAGTCAACTTTTCTAGAGCAAAAGATGATGTGAGAGCAATCTCTTCAGATGCTACAATAAAAACTTGAATTGTAATCAAAAGAAGAAAGATTGCTAGGCTGACGAGGAGTTGCTTTTTAGTCATGATAGTTTAACACTTAATTATTTGTAGTAAAATGGATTTTACAATCTTAAACTTAAATCTGGATTGTGAAATTATTTATCGTCAATGAGACAATATAAAGAACCAGAGCTAATTGAAACTGTTGCATTATGGTTTTAGCTTTAATACTAACTTTGTTCTACTAAAAACATAAATCTTCGTTGTATATGCCAAATTGCCTTATAAGAGAATAGCGTATTTCATGATAAAAAAATAAAGACAAACTGAAAAAGAAAATATAACCCTAATACTCTTTATTATATAAAAGTATCATTGGCTTTTAACATTATGATTATATATTAAAATCACTTTAGGAAGATTTTTAAATAATACATTAAAAATTCTCTTTCATCTCTTTCATGTGCACAAATATGAGTAAAAAATGAATGAGTATACTTCTAGAGAATTAGTTAGTAATTCTCGAATAATTCAATATGTGATACTCTTTTCGATATAACATATAAAAATATGATTAAATCTTATTTTGAAAAGTACATCAAATTATTATCTCAAAACCCCAAATTAGTATTCCTATACATTGAGAAAACCTAAATGTGACAAAGAAATGCATACTCTTAAAATTTAATTTCAGTAATCACTAGTTTGCCTCATTTAGCAAATTAGTTGACAATCCTCTTTTATAAGGTAAGAGTCTTCTAAATTTAAATCAAATGATCTTTAACATAACCTTTTTGAAGCCATTGGTATTTATTTTAATTTAAAAATAAAATATTAAAATTAAAGATTAAGTATCTGACTATAATTTGAATCGACATATATTTTATCATGATTGTACTACATTACGAGACATACTTGCAACAATTAAATTTCTTTTAGAGTAAAAGTTTTGGATATAAAAATATCAATTTTAAGAATACATTATATAAAATAATCTAATAAATCAAACATATTAAAAATCTAGTATGATATAATTTACATTATATTAAAATACCTTAAACTGTTATTTGTTTTTAATACGCATCATACTGTCACTATATTACTGATCTAAACGAAAGGAAGTAAAGCAAAGTATTGGTAAGGAAATTTTAATAAATATTTAGCAAAGAGTGTTTGATATTTTAGTATTTCATTTTCTCATCAAAATTTTCGAGCATCGCTTTGTTATTTAATATCGTGTGCTTAAGTACACTAAATTTTTAAATTAACTTTTAAAAAAATGAGTCATCAAGGTTAATCTGATAAGCGCATACTTTATTGAGCATCTACAAATAAAAATATTTCATATTTATACTATTATGTAAAATGATATATTTATTGTTCAATAATAATAATTACTATTTGAATGGAATAGTTATCTTTTAATCAATTACATTAATATATGATGATTCTCTTATTTTCTACATATTTAATAGATATGTTATTTTTAGTTTTGTATATTACAAGATGCATTTGAGTTTAGTTATAGAATTTTTATTTCTTGCAACATTTGATTAAACCAGGTTAGTGTATAACAATTTTTCACTTTACAAAACCATGATTAAAAATGGCTAACAAATTACTCTAAAAGTGGTTAAGTGATGTAATTTGAATCAAATTAGATAAACCATATAATTTGAGTACTAAAAGGGGCAAAAAGGACTTCCTCTTATGAGTATAGTTAACTAGTTGTGTTAACATGCTTTAAGGTGACGTAACTTAGAGTAACACTACAGGGAGATCCCTTCAATAACAATATCAAGAACCTTATAATACTGACGGCTCTCAAGTCATCATGTAATGATGATCTCCATCCTAACTAGTGCCCCCTGCCTCCCCTCTCAAACCCGTTGGTACAAATATTTACAAAACATGTGCTATTGGGTACACTTTTTCCTATGTTACATATATCAAATTATTTTTTATATATAAATATATATTTTTGTTTTCGAGATAATAAATCTTGGTATCATTCAAGAATCATCTTTGAAATAAAATACTACATAACCGAATAATCAAGCGTTTTCTTAGATTGTCTAGTTTCACTAAAATCATTTTATTGAAGGTTTTATACACTTTATATATTAAAGGATAAACAAAAATTATGCCATTATAAAAAAAAATATTTATTTATTATTATTCCTGAAGTAATAACAAAGCATAGGATACAGTGTAATGATAATATAATAATATATTACAATGTATTTCCAAAAATATCAAGAAAAATAACTTAATAATTGAATGGGTGATGAGGAGGGTAAACAGGTTTAAGGGCAGGTGAGAAGATAAAAGGTTTAACTTCAAATGGTTCGCTGCCATCACCAACTAGAGCCTCTTTGATAGCACTGGCTAAAAAACATATGTTACTCAAGTTAATGAAATATTTTTAAACTAAAAGAAAATTCATATAAATCTTTACAATAAAGGAAACCAACTAAAACAAAGATTAATATATCAAAATTAATAAAAGAAATAAATTATTTAGTAACATGGACAATAGCCAAAGATAATTTTCTACTCCTACTATTACATGCATGGTTCTCATCTTATTAAACTTACTATCACTTATCCTTAGTTTTAGTTTCCAAACTACAATGATGGTAGCAAGCATGTTATTCCAAATTCTAAAGGCAATTGGAGAAAAATTGTTGCTGACCTAAAATTTTAGTCAATTCTTCTAGAGCAAAAGATGATGTGGGAGCAATCTCTTCAGATACTATAATAGAAACTTGAATTGTCATCAAAAGAAGGAAGATTGTCAGGCTGACGAGGAGTTGCTTTGTAGTCATAATAGTCTAACACTTAATTATTTGTAGTAAAATAGATTTTACAATCTTAAATTTATATCTGGATTGTTGAATTGTTTATAGTCAATGAGACAAAATAAAGATCGGGAGCTCATTGAAACTGTTGCATAATGGTTTTAGCTTTAATACTGACTTTGTTCTACAAGAAACTTAAATCTTCGTTGTATATGCCAAATTGCCTTATAAGAGAATAACGTATTTCATAATAGAAAATATAGACAAACTGAACACAAAAATGTAACCCTAATACTCTTTATTTTATAAAAGTATCATTGGCTTTTAACATTATGATTATATCTTAAAATCACTTTAGGATGATTTTTAAATAATACATTAGAAATTCTCTTTCATCTCTTTCACGTGCACAAATATGAGTAAAAACTGAATGAGTATCTTTCTAGAGAATTAGTTAGTAATTCTCAAATAATTCAGTATGTGATACTCTTTTTGATATAACATATAACAAATATGATTAAATATTATTTTAAAAAGTATATCAAATTATTATCTCGAAACCCCAAATTAGTATTCCTATACAATGAGAAAACCTAAATGTGATAAAGAAATGAAAACTCTTAAAATTTGTAATTCGAGTAATCACTAGTTTGACTCATTTATCTAATTAGTTGATAATCCTCTTTTACAATATAACATTCTTCCAAATTTAAATCAAATGATCATTAACATAATGTTTTTGAAGCCATTGTTATTTGTTATATATTAAAAGAATATAATATTATAATTAAACATTAAGTATCTCACTATAATTTGAACGAACATATATTGTTATCATGATTGTACAACAATAATAGACATACTTGTAACAATTACATTTCTTTTTAGTGTAAAATTTTTTAATCTAAAAATATATATTTTAAGAATACATTATATAAAAATAATCTAATAAATCAGACATATTAAAAATCTAGTATGATATAATTCACATTATATTAAAATATCATAAATTTTTTTATGTTTTTAATACGTATCAAACTATTATTATATTATCGATCTAAACCAAAGGAAGTTAAGCCAAGTATCGGTAAAGAAATTTTAATAAATTTTTAGCAAAGAGTGTTTGATATTTTAGTATTTCGTTTTCTTATCAAAGTTTTCCAACATCACTTTGTTATTTAATATCATGTGTTTAAGTACACTAAATTTTTAAATTAACTTTTAAGAAAACGAAGTCCTCTAGGTTAATCTGATAAGCGCATACTTTATTGAGCACCTATAAATAAAAATATTTCATATTTATACTATTATATAAAATGATATATTTATTATTTAATAATAATAATTACTATTCGAATGGAATAGTTATCTTTTAAGCAATTACATTACCATATGATGATTCTCTTATTTTCTAAATATTTAATAGATATGTTATTTTTAGTTTTCTATATTACAAGATACAGTTGAGTTTAGTTATAAAATTATTATTTATGCACCATTTGATTAAACCAGGTTTGTGTATAACAATTTTTTCACTTTACAAAACCAAGATAAAAAATAGGCTAACAAATTACTCCATAAGTGGTTAAGTGTTGTAAAAATTAGAATCTTCATATTGAAATTAAATTATTAGTTTATATTTTTTCAAGTAAATTTATAGTATTATAAAATTTTATATTATACATCATTGCATTTGTGTAAATATCTACAATATTTTTTATTTTTCATTAAAGATACTTTCCTTCCTTGACATCACCTCGAATTCATCACTTTATATTTAATATTTAGATAATTATTTATGTCATAAGATCATACACAATGTCATATCTAAAAAAATATGATAAGATACATAACTTAGTAATAAATATAATGTCTTTTGATATGGTAGAATTCATATAGTTAAAAGGACGGTCCTGACATGTTTAGTCGAGTCTACACCACCATTAAATATCTCCAAGTTTGGTAATCAAACATAAGGATAAATTTTTTTAATATTAGAATCTTAATAATTAAATTAAATTATTAGTTTATATTTTTTGACACAAATTTATTGTATTATAAAATTTTAAATTATACATCATTGTGTTAATGTAAATATTTAAAATATTTTTTATTTTAAAAAAGATTCTTTTCTTTCCTTGGCATCACCTTAAATTCATCACATTATATTTAATATTTAGATAATTATTTATGTTATAACATCATACATAATATCATATCTTAAAATAATATATGATAAGATCCATATATTAGTAATAGATAGCATATCATATGATATGCTAGAATTTATATTTTAAAAGGAAGTTCGGTACATGTTTAGTCGAGTCTTCACCACCATTAAATATCTCTAAGATTGGTAATCATACAAAAGGATAAATTCTTTTGAATATTTTATATAAATGGAGATTGGCAAATGGTAAGGTTGGCTCGACCATTACCCATGGTTAAATAAAACTGTAAACAAATATCTTCTAAGCATCGGTCTTTCTATTGTAGTTGTGTGTGGAGGGCGTATTATGTGAATACACAACAATTCAAGTGAATGCACAATATAATATAAGATGATTGAATCCAAAAGTTTGAGGATTAGAAAAGTGATATTAAACTTTAGAATTTGAATCAAATTAGATGAGCCATATAATATGAGTTCTAAAAGGGGCAAAAAGGACTTCCTCTTATGACTATGGTGAAGTTGTTGTGTTAACATGCTTTAAGGTGACGTACCTTAGGGTAACACTACAGGAAGATCTCTTTAATAACAATCTTAAGAACCTTACAATACTGACGACTCTCAAGACATAACACAATGATGATCTCCATCGTGACTAATGCCCCCTGCCTCCCCTCTTAAACCCGTTGGTACAAATATTTACAAAATATGTGTTATTGTGTCCAGTTTTCCTATGTCTCGTATATCAAATTATTTTTTATATACACATTTTATATTTATTTTCTAGATAATAAATCATGGTATCATTCAAGAATCATCATTGAAATATAATATTACATAACCGAGTAATCAAGTGTTTTCTTAGATTGTATAGCTTCACTAAAATCATTTTATTGAAGGTTTTATATACTTTAGATATGAAAGGATACACAAAAATTATGCCATTATCAAAATTTCTTTTATTTATTTATTATTATTCATGGAGTAATAACAAAGTATACGATACAATGTAATGATAATATAATAATAAATAACAATTTATTTCCAAAAATATAAAGAAAAATAACTTAATAATTGAATGGGTGATGAGGAGGGTAAACAGGTTTAAGGGCAGGCGAGAAGATAAAAGGTTTAACTTCAAATGGTTCGCTGCCATCGCCAACTAGAGCCTCTTTGATAGCAGTGGCTAAAAAACATAAGTAACTCATGTTAATGAAATATTTTTAAACTAAAAGGAAAATCATATAAATCATTACAATAAAGGAAACCGACTAAAACATAGAAAAATATATCAAAATTAATAAAATAACAAATTATTTAGTAACATGGACAATAGCCAAAGATAATTTTCTACTCCTACTATTACATGCATAGTTCTCATCTTATTAAACTTACTATCACTTATCCTTAGTTTTAGTTTCAAAACTACAATGATGGTAGCAAGCATGTTATTCCAATTTCTAAAGGCAATTGGAGAAAAATTGTTGCTGACCTAAAATTTTAGTCAACTCTTCTAGAGCAAAAGATGATGTGGGAGCAATCTCTTCAGATGCTACAATAGAAACTTGAATTATCATCAAAAGAAGGAAGATTGCTAGGCTGACGAGGAGTTGCTTTGTAGTCATGATATTCTAACACTTAATTATTTGTAGTAAAATGGATTTTGCAATCTTAAACTTATATCTGGATTGTTTAATTGTTTATCGTCAATGAGACAATATAAAGATCGGGAGCTAATTGAAACTGTTTTATAATGGTTTTAGCTTTAATACTGACTTTGTTCTACTAGAAACTTAAATCTTCATTGTATATGCCAAATTGGCTTATAAGAGAATAACGTATTTCATAATAAAAAATATAGACAAACTGAACAAGAAAATGTAACTCTAATACTCTTTATTATATAAAAGTATCATTGGCTTTTAACATTATGCTTATATCTTAAAATAACTTTAGGAAGATTTTTAAATAATACATTAGAAATTATCTTTCATCTTTTTCACGTGCACAAATATGAGTGGAAAATGACTATCTTTCTAGAGAATTAGTTGGTAATTCTCAAATAATTCAATATGTGATAATCTTTTTGATATAACATTTAACAAATATGATTAAATCTTGTTTTGAAAAGTATATCAAATTATTATCTCGAAACCCCAAATTAGTATTCCTATACAATGAGAAAACCTAAATGTGATAAAGAAATGAAAACTCTGAAAATTTATAATTCGAGTAATCACTAGTTCGACTCATTTAGCAAATTAGTTGATAATCCTCTTTTACAAGATAACATTCTTCCACATGTAAATCAAATGATCATTAACATAATGTTTTTGAAGCCATTGTTATTTATTTTATATTAAAAGAATAAAATATTATAATTAAAAATTAAGTATCTGACTATTATTTGAATCGACATAATTTGTTATCACGATTGTACTACATTACTAGACATGTAACAATTAAATTTCTTTTTAGTGTAAAATTTGTGAATCTAAAAATATCAATTTTAAGAATACATTATATAAAAAGAATCTAATAAATCAGACATATCAAAAATCTAGTATGATATAATTCACATTATATTAAAAGATTTTAAACTTTTTATGTTTTTAATACGCATCAAACTGTTATTATATTATCGATCTAAACAAAGAAAGTTAAGCCAAGTATTGGCAAAGAAATTTTAATAAATTTTTAGCAAAGAGTGTTTGATAATTTAGTATTTCATTTTCTCATCAAAATTTTCGAGCATCACTTTGTTATTTAATATCGTGTGCTTAAGTACACTAAATTTTTAAATTAACTTTTAAAAATAGAAGTCCTCAAGGTTAATTTGATAAGCACATACTTTATTGGGCATTTATAAAAAAATATTTCATATTTATACTTTTATGTAAAATGATATATTTATTATTCAATAATAATAATTACTATTCGAATGGGATAGTTATCTTTTAAGCAATTACATTACCATATGATGATTCTCTTATTTTCAACATATTTAACAGATATGTTATTTTTAGTTTCCTATATTACAAGATGCACTTGAGTTTAGTTATAGAATTTTTATTTCTTGCATCATTTGATTAAACCAGGTTAGTGGATAACGATTTTTCTCTTTAAAAAACCAAGATAAAAAATATGCTAACAAATTAATCCAAAGTGGTTAGTAATGTAAATATTAGAATCTTCATATTGAAATTAAATTATTAGTTTATATTTTTTGAAGTAAATTTATAGTATTATAAAATTTTATATTATACATCATTGCATTTGTTTAAATATCTAAAATACTTTTTATTTTCCATTAAATATTCTTTTTCTTCCTTGACATCACCTTGAATTCATCACTTTATGTTTAATATTTAGATAATTATTTATGTCATAAGATCATACACAATGTCATATCTAAACAAAATATGATAAGATACGTAACTTAGTAATAAATACCATGTCATCTGATATGGTAGAATTTATATAGTTAAAAGAAAGGTCGTGACATGTTTAGTCAAGTCTGCACCACCATTAAATATCTCAAAATTGGTAGTCAAACATAAGTATAATTTTTTTAATATTAGAAACTTCATATTTAAATTAAATTATTAGTTTATATTTTTTGAAGCAAATTTATAGTATTATAAAATTATAAATTATACATCATTGTATTTGTGTAAATATCTTAAATATTGTTTATATTTTAAAAAAGTTTCTTTTCTTTCCTTGCATCACCTTAAATTCATCATATTATATTTAATATTTATATAATTATTTACGTTATAACAACATACATAATATCATATCCTAAAAAAAAATGATAAGATCAATATATTAGTAATAGATAGCATATCATATGATATGCTAGAATTTATTTTTTTAAAAGGACGGTCGGGACATGTTTAGTCGAGTCTTCACCACCATTAAATATCTCCAAAATTGATAATTAAACATATGGATAAATTCTTTTGAATATTTCATATAAACGGTGATTGGCCCTTGATAAGGTTGGCTAGACCATTATACATGACTAAATAAAACTCTAAACAAATATCTTATAAGCATTGGTCTTTCTATTGTAATTGTGTCAGGAGGGCGTATTATGTGAATATACAAAAATTCAAGTGAATGCACAACATAAAATAAGATGATTAAATATAAAAGTTTGAGGATTAGAAAAGTGATATTAAAAATAAGAATTTGAATCAAATTAGATAAGTCATATAATATGAGTTCTAAAAGGGGCAAAATGGACTTCCTCTTATGACTATTGTTGACTTGTTGTGTTAACATGCTTTAAGGTGACATACCTTAGAATAACACTACAGAAAGATCTCTTCAATAACAATCTCAACAACCTTATAATATTGACGGCTCTTAAGACGTCATGCAATGATAATCTCCATCCTGACTAGTTCCCCCTGCCTCTCATCTCAAACCCGTTGGTATAAAAATTTACAAAACATGTGCTATTGTGTACAGTTTTTCCTATGTCTCATCTATCAAATTATTTTTGATATACATATATATATATATATATTTATTTTCTAGATAATAAATCATGGTATCATTCAAGAATCATCATTGAAATATAATATTACATAACCGAGTAATCAAGTGTTTTCTTAGATTGTATAGCTTCACTAAAATCATTTTATTGAAGGTTTTATACACTTTAGATATGAAAGGATACACAAAAATTATGCCATTATCAAAATTTCTTTTATTTATTTATTATTATTCATGGAGTAATAACAAAGTATACGATACAATGTAATGATAATATAATAATATATTACAATTTATTACCAAAAATATAAAGAAAAATAACTTAATAATTGAATGGGTGATGAGGAGGGTAAACAGGTTTAAGGGCAGACGAGAAGATAAAAGGTTTAACTTCAAATGGTTCGCTGCCATCGCCAACTAGAGCCTCTTTGATAGCAGTGGCTAAAAAACATAAGTAACTCATGTTAATGAAATATTTTTAAACTAAAATGAAAATCATATAAATCATTACAATAAATGAAACCAACTAAAACATAGATAAATATATCAAAATTAATAAAATAACAAATTATTTAGTAACATGGACAATAGCCAAAGATAATTTTCTACTCCTACTATTACATGCATAGTTCTCATCTTATTAAACTTACTATCAATTATCCTTAGTTTTAGTTTCAAAACTACAATGATGGTAGCAAGCATGTTATTCAAAATTCTAAAGGCAATTGGAGAAAAATTGTTGCTGACCTAAAATTTTAGTCAACTCTTCTAGAGCAAAAGATGATGTGGGAGCAATCTCTTCAGATGCTACAATAGAAACTTGAATTATCATCAAAAGAAGGAAGATTGCTAGGCTGACGAGGAGTTGCTTTGTAGTCATGATATTCTAACACTTAATTATTTGTAGTAAAATGGAGTTTGCAATCTTAAACTTATATCTGGATTGTTGAATTGTTTATCGTCAATGAGACAATATAAAGATCGGGAGCTAATTGAAACTGTTTTATAATGGTTTTAGCTTTAATACTGACTTTGTTCTACAAGAAACTTAAATCTTCGTTGTATATGCCAAATTGGCTTATAAGAGAATAATGTATTTCATAATAAAAAATATAGACAAACTGAACAAGAAAATGTAACTCTAATACTCTTTATTATATAAAAGTATCATTGGCTTTTAACATTATGCTTATATCTTAAAATAACTTTAGGAAGATTTTTAAATAATACATTAGAAATTATCTTTCATCTTTTTCACGTGCACAAATATGAGTGGAAAATGACTATCTTTCTCGAGAATTAGTTGGTAATTCTCAAATAATTCAATATGTGATAATCTTTTTGATATAACATTTAACAAATATGATTAAATCTTGTTTTGAAAAGTATATCAAATTATTATCTCGAAACCCCAAATTAGTATTCCTATACAATGAGAAAACCTAAATGTGATAAAGAAATGAAAACTCTTAAAATTTATAATTCGAGTAATCATTGGTCCTTGGTAAGGTTGGCTAGACCATTACACATGACTAAATAAAACTCTAAACAAATATCTTCTAAGCATTGATCTTTCTATTGTAGTTGTGTCTGGAGGGCGTATTATTTGAATATACAAAAATTCAAGTGAATGCACAACATAATATAAGATGATTAAATACAAAATTTTGAGGATTAGAAAAGTGATATTAAAAATAAGAATCTGAATCAAATTAGATAAGTCATATAATATGAGTTCTAAAAGGGGCAAAATGGACTTCCTCTTATGACTATGGTTAACTTGTTGTATTAACATGCTTTAAAGTGACATACCTTAGTGTAACACTACAGAAAAATCCCTTCAATAACAATCTCAACAACCTTATAATACTGGTGGCTCTTAAGACATCATGCAATGATAATCTCCATCCTGACTAGTTCCCCCTGCCTCCCCTCTCAAACCCGTTGGTATAAATATTTAAAAAACATGTGCTCTTGTGTACACTTTTTCCTATGTCTCATCTATCAAATTATTTTTTATATACACATATATATATTTATTTTCTAGATAATAAATCATGGTATCATTCAAGAATCATCTTCGAAATATAATATTACATAACCGAGTAATCAAGCATTTTCTTAGATTGTATAGCTTCACTAAAATCATTTTATTGATGGTTTTATACACTTTAGATATGAAAGGATTCACAAAAATTATGCCATTATCAAAATTTCTTTTATTTATTTATTATTATTCATGGAGCAATAACAAAGTATACGATACAATGTAATGATAATATAATAACACATTACAATTTATTTCCAAAAATATAAAGAAAAATAACTTAATAATTGAATGGGTGATGAGGAGGGTAAACAGGTTTAAGGGCATGCGAGAAGATAAAAGGTTTAACTTCAAATGGTTCGCTCCAATAAATCATTACAATAAAGGAAACCAACTAAAACATAGATTAATATATCAAAATTTATAAAACAACTAATTATTTAGTAACATGGACAATAGCCAAAGATAATTTTCTACTCCTATTATTACATGCATAGTTATCATCTTATTAAACTTACTATCACTTATCCTTAGTTTTAGTTTCAAAACTACAATGATGGTAGCAAGCATGTTATTCCAAATTCTAAAGGCAATTGGAGAAAAATTGTTGCTGACATAAAATTTTAGTCAACTCTTCTAGAGCAAAAGAAGATGTGGGAGCAATCTCTTCAGATGCTACAATAGAAACTTGAATTATCATCAAAAGAAGGAGATTGCTAGGATGACGAGGAGTTGCTTTGTAGTCATGATAGTCTAACACCTAATTATTTGTAGTAAAATGGATTTTGCAATCTTAAACTTATATCTGGATTGTTGAATTGTTTATCGTTAATGAGATAATATAAAGATCGGGAGCTAATTGAAATTATTGCATAATGGTTTAGCTTTAATGCTGACTTTGTTCTACTAGAAACTTAAATCTTCATTGTATATGTCAAATTGGCTTATAAGAGAATAACGTATTTCATAATAAAAAATATAGACAAACTGAACAAGAAAACGTAACTCTAATACTCATTATTATATAAAAGTATCACTGGCTTTTAACATTAGGCTTATATCTTAAAATAACTTTAGGAAGATTTTTAAATAATACATTATAAATTCTCTTTCATCTTTTTCACGTGCACAAATATGAGTAAAATATGACTGAGTTTCTTTCTCAAGAATTAGTTAGTAATTCTCTTATAATTCAATTTTTGAATCTAAAAATATCAATTTTAAGAATACATTATATAAAAATAATCTAATAAATCAGACATATTAAAAATCTATTATGATATAATTCACATTATATTAAAAGATTTTAAACTTTTTATGTTTTTAATACGCATCAAACTGTCATTATATTATCGATCTAAACAAAAAAAGTTAAGCCAAGTATTGGTAAAGAAATTTTAATAAATTTTTAACAAAGAGTGTTTGATAATTTAGTATTTCATTTTCTCATCAAAATTTTCGAGCATCACTTTGTTATTTAGTATCGTGTGCTTAAGGAAACTAAATTTTTAAATTAAATTTTAAAAATAGAAGTCCTCAAGGTTAATTTGATAAGCGCATACTTTATTGAGGGTTTATAAAAAAATATTTCAAATTTATACTTTTATGTAAAATGATATATTTATTATTCAATAATAATAATTACTATTCGAATGGAATAGTTAACTTTTAAGCAATTACATTACCATATGATGATTCTCTTATTTTCAACATATTTAACAGAAATGTTTTTTTTAGTTTCCTATATTACAAGATGCACTTGAGTTTAGTTATAGAATTTTTATTTCTTGCACCATTTGATTAAACCAGGTTAGTGGATAACGATTTTTCTCTTTAAAAAACCAACATAAAAAATATGCTAACAAATTAGTCCGAAGTGGTTAGTAATGTAAATATTTGAATCTTCATATTGAAATTAAATTATTAGTTTATATTTTTTGAAGTAAATTTATAGTATTATAAAATTTTATATTATACATCATTGCATTTGTTTAAATATCTAAAAAACTTTTTATTTTCCATTAAATATTCTTTTTCTTCCTTGACATCACCTTGAATTCATCTCTTTATGTTTAATATTTAGATAATTATTTATGTCATAAGATCATACACAATGTCATATCTAAACAAAATATGATAAAATACGTAACTTAGAAATAAATATCATATCATCTGATATGGTAGAATTTATATTGTTAAAAGGAAGGTCGTGACATGTTTAGTCGAGTCTGCACCACCATAAAATATCACAAAATTGGTAATCAAACATAAGTATAATTTTTTTTAATATTAGAATCTTCATATTTAAATTAAATTATTAGTTTATATTTTTTGAAGCAAATTTATAGTATTATAAAATTTTAAATTGTACATCATTGAATTTGTGTAAATATCTAAAATATTTTTTATCTTTTAAAAAATATTCTTTTCTTTCCTTGACAATCAGCTTAAATTCATCATATTATCTTTAATATTTATATAATTATTTATGTTATAACAACATACATAATATCATATCTTTAAAAAACAATATGATAAGATCAATACATTAGTAATAGATAGCATATCATATGATATGCTAGAATTTATTTATTTAAAAGGACGGTCGGGACATGTTTAGTCGAGTCTTCACCACCATTAAATATCTCCAAAATTGATAATCAAACATATGGATAAATTCTTTTGATTATTTCATATAAACGGTGATTGGCCCTTGGTAAGGTTGGCTAGACCATTACACATGACCAAATAAAACTCTAAACAAATATCTTATAAGCATTGGTCTTTCTATTGTAGTTGTGTCAGGAGGGCGTATTATGTGAATATACAAAAATTAAAGTGAATGCATAATATAATATAAGATTATTAAATATAAAAGTTTGAGGATTAGAAAAGTGATATTAAAACTAAGAATTTGAATCAAATTAGATAAGTCATCTAATATGAGTTCTAAAAGGTGCAAAATGGACTTCCTCTTATGACTATTGTTGACTTGTTGTGTTAACATGCTTTAAGGTGACATACCATAGAATAACACTACAGAAAGATCCCTTCAATAACAATCTCAACAACCTTATAATATTCACGGCTCTTAAGACGTCATGCAATGATAATCTCCATCATGACTAGTTCCCCCTGCCTCTCATCTCAAACCCGTTGGTATAAATATTTACAAAACATGTGCTATTGTGTACACTTTTTCCTATGCCTCATCTATCAAATTATTTTTGATATACATATATATATATATATATTTATTTTCTAGATAATAAATCATGGTATCATTCAAGAATCATCATTGAAATATAATATTACATAACCGAGTAATCAAGTGTTTTCTTATATTGTATAGCTTCACTAAAATCATTTTATTGAATGTTTTATACACTTTAGATATGAAAGGATACACAAAAATTATGCCATTATCAAAATTTCTTTTATTTATTTATTATTATTCATGGAGTAATAACAAAGTATACGATACAATGTAATGATAATATAATAATACATTACAATTTATTTCCAAAAATAAAAAAAAATAACTTAATAATTGAATGGGTGATGAGGAGGGTAAACAGGTTTAAGGGCAGGCGAGAAGATAAAAGGTTTAACTTCAAATGGTCCGCTGCCATCGCCAACTAGAGCCTCTTTGATAGCAGTGGCTAAAAAACATAAGTAACTCATGTTAATGAAATATTTTTAAACTAAAAAGAAAATCATATAAATCATTACAATAAAGGAAACCAACTAAAATATAGATAAATATATCAAAATTAATAAAATAACAAATTATTTAGTAACATGGACAATAGCCAAAGATAATTTTCTACTGCTACTATTACATGCATAGTTCTCATCTTATTAAACTTACTATCACTTATCCTTAGTTTTAGTTTCAAAACTACAATGATGGTAGCAAGCATGTTATTCAAAATTCTAAAGGCAATTGGAGAAAAATTATTGCTGACCTAAAATTTTAGTCAACTCTTCTAGAGCAAAAGATGATGTGGGAGCAATCTCTTCAGATGCTACAATAGAAACTTGAATTATCATCAAAAGAAGGAAGATTGCTAGGCTGACGAGGAGTTGCTTTGTAGTCATGATAGTCTAACACTTAATTATTTGTAGTAAAATGGATTTTGCAATCTTAAACTTATATCTGGATTGTTGAATTGTTTATCGTCAATGAGACAATATAAAGATCGGGGGCTAATTGAAACTGTTTTATAATGGTTGTAGCTTTAATGCTGATTTTGTTCTACTAGAAACTTAAATCTTCGTTGTATATGCCAAATTGGCTTATAAGAGAATAACGTTTTGCATAATAAAAAATATAGATAAACTGAACAAGAAAATGTAACTCTAATACTCTTTATTATATAAAAGTATCATTGGCTTTTAACATTAAACTTATATCTTAAAATAACTTTAGGAAGATTTTTAAATAATACATTATAAATTATCTTTCATCTTTTTCACGTGCACAAATATGAGTAAAAAATGGCTGAGTATCTTTCTCGAGAATTAGTTTGTAATTCTCAAATAATTCAATATGTGATATTCTTTTTGATATAACATATAACAAATATGATTAAATCTTGTTTTGAAAAGTATATCAAATTATTATCTCGAAACCCCAAATTAATATTCCTATACAATGAGAAAACCTAACTGTGATAAAGAAATCAAAACTCTTCAAATTTATAATTCGAGTAATCACTAGTTGGACTCATTTAGCAAATTAGTTGATAATCCTCTTTTACAAGATAACATTCTTCCACATGTAAATCAAATGATCATTAACATAATGTTTTTGAAGCCATTGTTATTTATTTTATATTAAAAGAATAAAATATTATAATTAAAAATTAAGTATCTGACTATAATTTGAATCAACATATATTGTTATCACGATTGTACTACATTACTAGACATACTGGTGACAATTAAATTTCTTTTTAGTGTAAAATTTTTTAATCTAAAAATATCAATTTTAAGAATACATTATATAAAAATAATCTAATAAATCAGACATATTACAAATCTATTATGATATAATTCACATTATATTAAAAGATTTTAAACTTTTTATGTTTTTAATACGCATCAAACTGTCATTATATTATCGATCTAAACAAAGAAAGTTAAGCCAAGTATTGGTAAAGAAATTTTAATAAATTTTTAACAAAGAGTGTTTGATAATTTAGTATTTCATTTTCTCATCAAAATTTTCGAGCATCACTTTGTTATTTAGTATCGTGTGCTTAAGGAAACTAAATTTTTAAATTAAATTTTAAAAATAGAAGTCCTCAAGGTTAATTTGATAAGCGCATACTTTATTGAGAATTTATAAAAAAATATTTCAAATTTATACTTTTATGTAAAATGATATATTTATTATTCAATAATAATAATTACTATTCGAACGGAATAGTTAACTTTTAAGCAATTACATTACCATATGATGATTCTCTTATTTTCAACATATTTAACAGAAATGTTTTTTTTAGTTTCCTATATTACAAGATGCACTTGAGTTTAGTTATAGAATTTTTATTTCTTGCACCATTTGATTAAACCAGGTTAGTGGATAACGATTTTTCTCTTTAAAAAACCAACATAAAAAATATGCTAACAAATTACTCCGAAGTGGTTAGTAATGTAAATATTTGAATCTTCATATTGAAATTAAATTATTAGTTTATATTTTTTGAAGTAAATTTATAGTATTATAAAATTTTATATTATACATCATTGCATTTGTTTAAATATCTAAAATACTTTTTATTTTCCATTAAATATTCTTTTTCTTCCTTGACATCACCTTGAATTCATCACTTTATGTTTAATATTTAGATAATTATTTATGTCATGAGATCATACACAATGTCATATCTAAACAAAATATGATAAGATACGTAACTTAGAAATAAATACCATATCATCTTATATGGTAGAATTTATATTGTTAAAAGGAAGGTCGAGACATGTTTAGTCGAGTCTGCACCACCATAAAATATCTAAAAATTGTTAATCAAACATAAGTATAAATTTTTTTAATATTAGAATCTTCACATTTAAATTAAATTATTATTTTATATTTTTTGAAGCAAATTTATAGTATTATAAAATTTTAAATTATACATCATTGAATTTGTGTAAATATCTAAAATATTTTTTATGTTTTAAAAAATATTCTTTTCTTTCCTTGACAATCACCTTAAATTCATCATATTATCTTTAATATTTATATAATTATTTATGTTATAACAACATACATAATATCATATCTTAAAAAAAATATGATAAGATCAATACATTAGTAATAGATAGCATATCATATGATATGCTAGAATTTTTTTATTTAAAAGGACGGTCGGGACATGTTTAGTCGAGTCTTCACCACCATTAAATATCTCCAAAATTGATAATCAAACATATGGATAAATTCTTTTGATTATTTCATATAAACGGTGATTGGCCCTTGGTAAGGTTGGCTAGACCATTACACATGACTAAATAAAACTCTAAACAAATATCTTATAAGCATTGGTCTTTCTATTGTAGTTGTGTCTGGAGGGCATATTATGTGAATATACAAAAATTAAAGTGAATGCAAAATATAATATAAGATTATTAAATATAAAAGTTTGAGGATTAGAAAAGTGATATTAAAAATAAGAATTTGAATCAAATTAGATAAGTCATATAATATGAGTTCTAAAAGGGTCAAAATGGACTTCCTCTTATGACTATTGTGGACTTGTTGTGTTAACATGCTTTAAGGTGACATACCATAGAATAATACTACAGAAAGATCCCTTCAATAACAATCTAAATAACCTTATAATATTCACGGCTCTTAAGACGTCATGCAATGATAATCTCCATCCTGACTAGTTCCCCCTGCCTCTCATCTCAAACCCGTTTGTATAAATATTTACAAAACATGTGCTATTGTGTACACTTTTTCCTATGCCTCATCTATCAAATTATTTTTGATATACATATATATATATTTATTTATTTTCTAGATAATAAATAATGGTTTCATTCAAGAATCATCATTGAAATATAATATTACATAACCGAGTAATCAAGTGTTTTCTTATATTGTATAGCTTCACTAAAATCATTTTATTGAAGGTTTTATACACTTTAGATATGAAAGGATACACAAAAATTATGCCATTATCAAAATTTCTTTTATTTATTTATTATTATTCATGGAGTAATAACAAAGTATACGATACAATGTAATGATAATATAATAATACATTACAATTTATTTCCAAAAATATAAAAAAAAAATAACTTAATAATTGAATGGGTGATGAGGAGGGTAAACAGGTTTAAGGGCAGGCGAGAAGATAAAAGGTTTAACTTCAAATGGTCCGCTGCCATCGCCAACTAGAGCCTCTTTGATAGCAGTGGCTAAAAAACATAAGTAACTCATGTTAATGAAATATTTTTAAACTAAAAAGAAAATCATATAAATCATTACAATAAAGGAAACCAACTAAAACATAGATAAATATATCAAAATTAATAAAATAACAAATTATTTAGTAACATGGACAATAGCCAAAGATAATTTTCTACTCCTACTATTACATGCATAGTTCTCATCTTATTAAACTTACTATCACTTATCCTTAGTTTTAGTTTCAAAACTACAATGATGGTAGCAAGCATGTTATTCCAAATTCTAAAGGCAATTGGTGAAAAATTGTTGCTGACCTAAAATTTTAGTCAACTCTTCTAGAGCTAAAGATGATGTGGGAGCAATCTCTTCTGATGCTACAATAGAAACTTGAATTATCATCAAAAGAAGGAAGATTGCTAGGCTGACGAGGAGTTGCTTTGTAGTCATGATAGTCTAACACTTAATTATTTGTAGTAAAATAGATTTTGTAATCTTAAACTTATATCTGGATTGTTGAATTGTTTATCGTCAATGAGACAATATAAAGATCGGGAGCTAATTGAAACTGTATTATAATGGTTTTAGCTTTAATACTGACTTTGTTCTACTAGAAACTTAAATTTTCGTTGTATATGCCAAATTGGCTTATAAGAGAATAACGTATTTCATAATAAAAAATATTAACAAACTGAACAAGAAAATGTAACTCTAATACTCTTTATTATATAAAAGTATCATTGGCTTTGAACATTATGCTTATATCTTAAAATAACTTTAGGAAGATTTTTAAATAATACATTCAAAATTCTCTTTCATCTTTTTCACGTGCACAAATATGAGTAAAAAATGACTGAGTATCTTTCTCGAGAATTAGTTAGTAATTCACAAATAATTCAATATAACATATAACAAATATGATTAAATCTTGTTTTGAAAAGTATATCAAATTATTATCTCGAAACTTCAAATTAGTATTCCTATACAATGAGAAAACCTAAATGTGATAAAGAAATGAAAACTCTGAAAATTTATAATTCGAGTAAGCACTAGTTCGACTCATTCAGCAAATTAGTTGATAATCCTCTTTTACAAGATAACATTCTTCCACATGTAAATCAAATGATCATTAACATAATGTTTTTGAAGCCATTGTTATTTATTTTATATTAAAAGAATAAAATATTATAATTAAAAATTAAGTATCTGACTATAATTTGAATCGACATAATTTGTTATCACGATTGTACTACATTACTAGACATACTTGTAACAATTAAATTTCTTTTTAGTGTAAAATTTGTGAATCTAAAAATATCAATTTTAAGAATACATTATATAAAAATAATCTAATAAATCAGACATATTAAAAATCTAGTATGATATAATTCACATTATATTAAAAGATTTTAAACTTTTTATGTTTTTAATACGCATCAAACTGTCATTATATTATCAATCTAAACAAAGAAAGTTAAGCCAAGTATTGGTAAAGAAATTTTAATAAATTTTTAACAAAGAGTGTTTGATAATTTAGTATTTCATTTTCTCATCAAAATTTTCGAGCATCACTTTGTTATTTAGAATCGTGTGCTTAAGGAAACTAAATTTTTAAATTAACTTTTAAAAATAGAAGTCCTCAAGGTTAATTTAATAAGCGCATACTTTATTGAGCGTTTTTAAAAAAATATTTCAAATTTATACTTTTATGTAAAATGATATATTTATTATTCAATAATAATAATTACTATTCGAATGGAATAGTTAACTTTTAAGCAATTACATTACCATATGATGATTCTCTTATTTTCAACATATTTAACAGAAATGTTTTTTTTAGTTTCCTATATTACAAGATGCACTTGAGTTTAGTTATAGAATTTTTATTTCTTGCACCATTTGATTAAACCAGGTTAGTGGATAACGATTTTTCTCTTTAAAAAACCAACATAAAAAATATGCTAACAAATTACTCCGAAGTGGTTAGTAATGTAAATATTAGAATCTTCATATTGAAATTAAATTATTAGTTTATATTTTTTAAAGTAAATTTATAGTATTATAAAATTTTATATTATACATCATTGCATTTGTTTAAATATCTAAAATACTTTTTATTTTCCATTAAATATTCTTTTTCTTCCTTGACATCACCTTGAATTCATCACTTTATGTTTAATATTTAGATAACTATTTATGTCATAAGATCATACACAATGTCATATCTAAATAAAATATGATAAGATACGTAACTTAGTAATAAATACCATGTCATCTGATATGGTAGAATTTATATAGTTAAAAGGAAGGTCGTGACATGTTTAGTCGAGTCTGCACCACCATTAAATATCTCAAAATTGGTAGTCAAACATAAGTATAATTTTTTTAATATTAGAAACTTCATATTTAAATTAAATTATTAGTTTATATTTTTTGAAACAAATTTATAGTTTTATAAAATTATAAATTATACATCATTGTTTCTGTGTAAATATCAAAAATATTTTTTATCTTTTAAAAAAGATTCTTTTCTTTCCTTGCACCACCATTAAATATCTCCAAAATTGATAATCAAACATATAGATAAATTCTTTTGAATATTTCATATAAACGGTGATTGGCCCTTGGTAAGGTTGGCTAGACCATTACACATGACTAAATAAAACTCTAAACAAATATCTTATAAGCATTGGTCTTTCTATTGTAGTTGTGTCTGGAGGGCATATTATGTGAATATACAAAAATTCAAGTGAATGCACAACATAAAATAAGATGATTAAATATAAAAGTTTGAGGATTAGAAAAGTGATATTAAAAATAAGAATTTGAATCAAATTAGATAAGTCAAATAATATGAGTTCTAAAAGGGGCAAAATGGACTTCCTCTTATGACTATTGTTGACTAGTTGTGTTAACATACTTTAAGGTGACATACCTTAGAATAACACTACATAAAGATCACTTCAATAACAATCTCAATAACCTTATAATATTGACGGCTCTTAAGACGTCATGCAATGATAATCTCCATCCTAACTAGTTCCCCCTGCCTCTCATCTCAAACCCGTTGGTATAAATATTTACAAAACATGTGCTATTGTGTACACTTTTTCCTATGTCTCATCTATCAAATTATTTTTGATATACACATATATATATATTTATTTTCTAGATAATAAATCATGGTATCATTCAAGAATCATCATTGAAATATAATATTACATAACCGAGTAATCAAGTGTTTTCTTAGATTGTATAGCTTCCCTAAAATCATTTTATTGAAGGTTTTATACACTTTATATATGAAAGGATACACAAAAATTATGCCATTATCAAAATTTCTTTTATTTATTTATTATTATTCATGGAGTAATAACAAAGTATACGATACAATGTAATGATAATATAATAATACATTACAATTTATTTCCAAAAATATAAAGAAAATAACTTAATAATTTAATAGGTGATGAGGAGGGTAAACAGGTTTAAGAGCAGGCGAGAAGATAAAAGGTTTAACTTCAAATGGTTCGCTGCCATCGCCAACTAGAGCCTCTTTGATAGCAGTGGCTAAAAAACATAAGTAACTCATGTTAATGAAATATTTTTAAACTAAAAGGAAAATCATATAAATCATTACAATAAAGGAAACCAACTAAAACATAGATAAATATATCAAAATTAATAAAATAACAAATTATTTAGTAACATGGACAATAGCCAAAGATAATTTTCTACTCCTACTATTACATGCATAGTTCTTATCTTATTAAACTTACTATCGCTTATCCTTAGTTTTAGTTTCAAAACTACAATGATGGTAGCAAGCATGTTATTCCAAATTCTAAAGGCAATTGGCGAAAAATTATTGCTGACCTAAAATTTTAGTCAACTCTTCTAGAGCAAAAGATGATGTGGGAGCAATCTCTTCAGATGCTACAATAGAAACTTGAATGATCATCAAAAGAAGGAAGATTGCTAGGATGAGGAGGAGTTGCTTTGTAGTCATGATAGTCTAACACCTAATTATTTGTAGTAAAATGGATTTTGCAATCTTAAACTTATATCTGGATTGTTGAATTGTTTATCGTTAATGAGACAATATAAAGATCGGGAGCTAATTGAAATTATTGCATAATGGTTTTAGCTTTAATGCTGACTTTGTTCTACTAGAAACTTAAATCTTCATTGTATATGTCAAATTGGCTTATAAGAGAATAACGTATTTCATAATAAAAAATATAGACAAACTGAACAAGAAAATGTAACTCTAATACTCATTATTATATAAAAGTATCACTGGCTTTTAACATTAGGCTTATATCTTAAAATAACTTTAGGAAGATTTTTAAATAATACATTAGAAATTCTCTTTCATCTTTTTCACGTGCACAAATATGAGTAAAATATGACTGAGTTTCTTTCTCAAGAATTAGTTAGTAATTCTCTAATAATTCAATTTTTGAATCTAAAAATATCAATTTTAAGAATACATTATATAAAAATAATCTAATAAATCAGACATATTAAAAATCTATTATGATATAATTAACATTCTTCCACATGTAAATCAAATGATCATTAACATAATGTTTTTGAAGCCAATGTTATTTATTTTACATTAAAAGAATAAAATATTATAATTAAAAATTAAGTATCTGACTATAATTTGAATCAACATATATTGTTATCACGATTGTACTACATTACTAGACATACTGGTAACAATTAAATTTCTTTTTAGTGTAAAATTTTTGAATCTAAAAATATCAATTTTAAGAATACATTATATAAAAATAATCTAATAAATCAGACATATTAAAAATCTATTATGATATAATTCACATTATATTAAAAGATTTTAAACTTTTTATGTTTTTAATACGCATCAAACTGTCATTATATTATCGATCTAAACAAAAAAAGTTAAGCCAAGTATTGGTAAAGAAATTTTAATAAATTTTTAACAAAGAGTGTTTGATAATTTAGTATTTCATTTTCTCATCAAAATTTTCGAGCATCGCTTTGTTATTTAGTATCGTGTGCTTAAGGAAACTAAATTTTTAAATTAACTTTTAAAAATAGAAGTCCTCAAGGTTAATTTGATAAGCGCATACTTTATTGAGGGTTTATAAAAAAATATTTCAAATTTATACTTTTATGTAAAATGATATATTTATTATTCAATAATAATAATTACTATTCAAATGGAATAGTTAACTTTTAAGCAATTACATTACCATATGATGATTCTCTTATTTTCAACATATTTAACAGAAATGTGTTTTTTAGTTTCCTATATTACAAGATGCACTTGAGTTTAGTTATAGAATTTTTATTTCTTGCACCATTTGATTAAACCAGGTTAGTGGATAACGATTTTTCTCTTTAAAAAACCAACATAAAAAATATGCTAACAAATTAGTCCGAAGTGGTTAGTAATGTAAATATTTGAATCTTCATATTGAAATTAAATTATTAGTTTATATTTTTTGAAGTAAATTTATAGTATTATAAAATTTTATATTATACATCATTGCATTTGTTTAAATATCTAAAATACTTTTTATTTTCCATTAAATATTCTTTTTCTTCCTTGACATCACCTTGAATTCATCACTTTATGTTTAATATTTAGATAATTATTTATGTCATGAGATCATACACAATGTCATATCTAAACAAAATATGATAAGATACGTAACTTAGAAATAAATACCATATCATCTTATATGGTAGAATTTATATTGTTAAAAGGAAGGTCGAGACATGTTTAGTCGAGTCTGCACCACCATAAAATATCTAAAAATTGGTAATCAAACATAAGTATAAATTTTTTTAATATTAGAATCTTCACATTTAAATTAAATTATTATTTTATATTTTTTGAAGCAAATTTATAGTATTATAAAATTTTAAATTATACATCATTGAATTTGTGTAAATATCTAAAATATTTTTTATGTTTTAAAAAATATTCTTTTCTTTCCTTGACAATCACCTTAAATTCATCATATTATCTTTAATATTTATATAATTATTTATGTTATAACAACATACATAATATCATATCTTAAAAAAAATATGATAAGATCAATACATTAGTAATAGATAGCATATCATATGATATGCTAGAATTTTTTTATTTAAAAGGACGGTCGGGACATGTTTAGTCGAGTCTTCACCACCATTAAATATCTCCAAAATTGATAATCAAACATATGGATAAATTCTTTTGATTATTTCATATAAACGGTGATTGGCCCTTGGTAAGGTTGGCTAGACCATTACACATGACTAAATAAAACTCTAAACAAATATCTTATAAGCATTGGTCTTTCTATTGTAGTTGTGTCTGGAGGGCATATTATGTGAATATACAAAAATTAAAGTGAATGCAAAATATAATATAAGATTATTAAATATAAAAGTTTGAGGATTAGAAAAGTGATATTAAAAATAAGAATTTGAATCAAATTAGATAAGTCATATAATATGAGTTCTAAAAGGGTCAAAATGGACTTCCTCTTATGACTATTGTGGACTTGTTGTGTTAACATGCTTTAAGGTGACATACCATAGAATAATACTACAGAAAGATCCCTTCAATAACAATCTAAATAACCTTATAATATTCACGGCTCTTAAGACGTCATGCAATGATAATCTCCATCCTGACTAGTTCCCCCTGCCTCTCATCTCAAACCCGTTTGTATAAATATTTACAAAACATGTGCTATTGTGTACACTTTTTCCTATGCCTCATCTATCAAATTATTTTTGATATACATATATATATATTTATTTATTTTCTAGATAATAAATAATGGTTTCATTCAAGAATCATCATTGAAATATAATATTACATAACCGAGTAATCAAGTGTTTTCTTATATTGTATAGCTTCACTAAAATCATTTTATTGAAGGTTTTATACACTTTAGATATGAAAGGATACACAAAAATTATGCCATTATCAAAATTTCTTTTATTTATTTATTATTATTCATGGAGTAATAACAAAGTATACGATACAATGTAATGATAATATAATAATACATTACAATTTATTTCCAAAAATATAAAAAAAAAAATAACTTAATAATTGAATGGGTGATGAGGAGGGTAAACAGGTTTAAGGGCAGGCGAGAAGATAAAAGGTTTAACTTCAAATGGTCCGCTGCCATCGCCAACTAGAGCCTCTTTGATAGCAGTGGCTAAAA
Organism: Ensete ventricosum; assembly: GCA_029747655.1. Taxonomy (NCBI): domain Eukaryota; kingdom Viridiplantae; phylum Streptophyta; class Magnoliopsida; order Zingiberales; family Musaceae; genus Ensete; species Ensete ventricosum. The sequence continues at coordinate 19,399,708 of JAQQAF010000008.1, read as the reverse complement.
AACATAAGTAACTCATGTTAATGAAATATTTTTAAACTAAAAAAAAAATCATATAAATCATTACAATAAAGGAAACCAACTAAAACATAGATAAATATATCAAAATTAATAAAATAACAAATTATTTAGTAACATGGACAATAGCCAAAGATAATTTTCTACTCCTACTATTACATGCATAGTTCTCATCTTATTAAACTTACTATCACTTATCCTTAGTTTTAGTTTCAAAACTACAATGATGGTAGCAAGCATGTTATTCCAAATTCTAAAGGCAATTGGTGAAAAATTGTTGCTGACCTAAAATTTTAGTCAACTCTTCTAGAGCTAAAGATGATGTGGGAGCAATCTCTTCTGATGCTACAATAGAAACTTGAATTATCATCAAAAGAAGGAAGATTGCTAGGCTGACGAGGAGTTGCTTTGTAGTCATGATAGTCTAACACTTAATTATTTGTAGTAAAATAGATTTTGTAATCTTAAACTTATATCTGGATTGTTGAATTGTTTATCGTTGGCTAAAGACAATATAAAGATCGGGAGCTAATTGAAACTGTATTATAATGGTTTTAGCTTTAATACTGACTTTGTTCTACTAGAAACTTAAATTTTCGTTGTATATGCCAAATTGGCTTATAAGAGAATAACGTATTTCATAATAAAAAATATTAACAAACTGAACAAGAAAATGTAACTCTAATACTCTTTATTATATAAAAGTATCATTGGCTTTGAACATTATGCTTATATCTTAAAATAACTTTAGGAAGATTTTTAAATAATACATTCAAAATTCTCTTTCATCTTTTTCACGTGCACAAATATGAGTAAAAAATGACTGAGTATCTTTCTCGAGAATTAGTTAGTAATTCGCAAATAATTCAATATAACATATAACAAATATGATTAAATCTTGTTTTGAAAAGTATATCAAATTATTATCTCGAAACTTCAAATTAGTATTCCTATACAATGAGAAAACCTAAATGTGATAAAGAAATGAAAACTCTGAAAATTTATAATTCGAGTAAGCACTAGTTCGACTCATTCAGCAAATTAGTTGATAATCCTCTTTTACAAGATAACATTCTTCCACATGTAAATCAAATGATCATTAACATAATGTTTTTGAAGCCAATGTTATTTATTTTACATTAAAAGAATAAAATATTAGAATTAAAAATTAAGTATCTGACTATAATTTGAATCAACATATATTGTTATCACGATTGTACTACATTACTAGATGATGATTCTCTTATTTATTTTACATTAAAAGAATAAAATATTAGAATCAAAATTTTCGAGCATCACTTTGTTATTTAGTATCGTGTGCTTAAGGAAACTAAATTTTTAAATTAACTTTTAAAAATAGAAGTCCTCAAGGTTAATTTGATAAGCGCATACTTTATTGAGCATTTATAAAAAAATATTTCAAATTTATACTTTTATGTAAAATGATATATTTATTATTCAATAATAATAATTACTATTCGAATGGAATAGTTAACTTTTAAGCAATTACATTACCATATGATGATTCTCTTATTTTCAACATATTTAACAGAAATGTTTTTTTTAGTTTCCTATATTACAAGATGCACTTGAGTTTAGTTATAGAATTTTTATTTCTTGCACCATTTGATTAAACCAGGTTAGTGGATAAAAAATAGTGGATAACGATTTTTTCACTTTACAAAACCAAGATAAAAAATAGGCTAACAAATTACTCCAAAAGTGGTTAGTAATTAAAATAAGCATTTGTGTAAATATCTAAAATATTTTTTATTTTTCATTAAAGATTATTTTTCTTCCTTGACATCACCTTGAATTCATCACTTTATGTTTAATATTTAGATAATTATTTATATCATAAGATCATACACAATGTCATATCTAAACAAAATATGATAAGATACGTAACTTAGTAATAAATACCATATCTTCTGATATGGCAAAATTTATATAGTTAAAAGGAAGGTCGTGACATGTTTAGTCGAGTCTGCACCACCATTAAATATCTTTAAGATTGGTAATCAAACATATTGATAATTTTTTTAATATTAGAAACTTCATATTTAAATTAAATTATTAGTTTATATTTTTTGAAGCAAATTTATAGTATTATAAAATTTTAAATTATACATCATTGTATTTATATTAATATGTAAAATAATTTTTATTTTTTAAAATTTCTTTTCTTTCCTTGACACCACCTTAAATTCATCACATTATATTTAATATTGAGATAATTATTTATTGTATAACATCATACATAATATCATATCTTAAAAAATATATGATAAGACCCATATATTAGTAATAGATTGCATATTATATGATATGCGAGAATTTATATATTTAAAAGGAAGGACGAGATATGTTTAGTCGAGTCTGCACCGCCATTAAATATCTCCAAGATTGGTAATAAACATAATGATAAATTCATTTGAATATTTTATATAAACAGAGATTGGCCCATGGTAAGGTTGAATAGACAATTACCCATGGTTAAATAAAACTCTAAATAAATATCTTCTAAGCATTGGTCTTTCTATGGTAGTTCTGTTTGGAGTGTGTATTATTTGAATATACAACAACTTAAGTGAATTCACAACATAATATAAGATGATTGAATGCAAAAATTTGAGCATTAGAAAAGTGATATTGAACTTTAGAATTTGAATCAAATTAGATGAGCCATATAATATGAGTTCTAAAAGGGGCAAAAAGGACTTCCTCTTATGACTATGGTTAAATTGTTGTGTTAACATGCTTTAATGTGACATACCTTAGAGTAACAGTACAGGAAGATCCCTTCAATAACAATCTTAAGAACCTTACAATACTGACGACTCTCAAGACATCATGTAATAATGATCTCCATCCTGACTAATGCCCCCTGCCTCCCCTCTTAAACCCGTTGGTACAAATATTTACAAAATATGTGCTATTTTGTATAGTTTTTCCTTTGTCTCGTATATCAAATTATTTTTTATATACATATATATATTTATTTTCTAGATAATATATCATGGTATCATTCAAGAATCACTTTTAAAATATAATATTATATGACTGAGTAATCAAACATTTTCGTAGATTGTATAGTTTCGTTAAAATCATTTAATTGAAGGCTTTATACACATTAGACATGAAAGGATACACAAAAATTATACCCTTATCAAATTTTCTTTTATTTATTTATTATTATTCATAGAGTAATAACAAAGCATAGGGTACAATGTAATGATAATATAATAATACATTATAATTTATTTCCAAAAATATAAAGAAAAATAACTTAACAATTGAATGGGTGATGAGGAGGGTAAACAGGTTTAAGGGTAGGCGAGAAGATAAAAGGTTTAACTTTAAATGGTTCACTATCATCACCAACTAGAGCCTCTTTGATAGCAGTGGTTAAACACATAAGTAACTCAAGTTAATGAAATATTTTAAACTAAAAGAATAATCATATAAATCCTTACAATAAAGGAAACCAACTAAAGCATAGATTAATATAACAAAATTAATAAAAGAAATAAATTATTTAGTAACATGGACAATAGCCAAAGATAATTTTCTACTCCTACTATTACAGGCATGGTTCTCATCTTATAAAACTTACTATCACTTATCCTTAGTTTCAGTTTCAAAATTACAATGATGGTAGCAAGCGTGTTATTCCAAATTCTAATGACAATTGGAGAAAAATTGTTGCTGATCTAAAATTTTAGTCAACTCTTCTAGAACAAAAGATGATGTGGGAGCAATCTCTTCAGATGCTACAATAGAAACTTGAATTATCATCAAAAGAAGGAAGATTGCTAGGCTGACGAGGAGTTGTTTTGTAGTCATGATAGTCTAACACTTAATTAATTGTAGTAAAATGGATTTGGCAATGTTAAACATATATCTGGATTGTTGAATTGCTTATCGTCAATGTAACAATATAAAGATCGAAAGCCAATTTAAACTGTTGCATAATGGTTTTAGCTTTAATACTGATTTTGTTCTACTAAAAACTTAAATCTTCGCTTTATATGTCAAATTGCCTTATAAGAGAATAACGTATTTCATAATAAAAAAATATACACAAACTGAACAAGAAAATGTAACCTAATACTCTTTATTATATCAAAGTATCATTGCCTTTTAATATTATGGTTATATCTTAAAATCACTTTAGGAATATTTTTAAATAATACATTAGAAATTCTCTTTCATCTCTTTCACGTGCACAAACATGAGTAAAAAATGAATGAGTATCCCTTTAGAGAATTAGTTAGTAATTCTCGAATAATTCAATATGTGATACTCTTTTTGATATAACAAATAATAAATATGATTAAATCTTATTTTGAAAAGTACATCAAATTATTATCTCGAAACCCCAAATTAGTATTCCTATACAATGAGAAAACCTAAATGTGATAAAGAAATGCAAACTCTTAAAATTTATAATTCGAGTAATGACTAGTTTGCCTCATTTAGCAAATTAGCTGATAATCCTCTTTTACAAGATAAGATTCTTCCAATTTTAAATCGAATGATCATTAACATAACCTTTTTGAAGCCATTGTAATTTATTTTTTATTAAAAGAATAAATTATTATAATTAAGGATTAAGTATCTGACTATAATTTGAATTAACATATATTGTTATCACGATTGTACTACATTACTAGACATACTTGCAACAATTAAATTAATTTTTAGTGTAAATTTTTTAATCTAAAAATATCAATTTTAAGAATATATTATAAAAAAATCTAATAAATCAGACATATTAAAAATCTAGTATGATATAATTCACATTATATTAAAATACCTTAAACTAATAATTTAATTTCAATATGAAGATTCGAATATTTAAATCACTTAACCACTTTTGGAGTAATTTGTTAGTCTATTTTTTTATCTTGGTTTTGTAAAGTGAAAAAATTGTTATCCACTACCCTGGTTTAATCAAATGGTGCAAGAAATAAAAATTCTATAACTAAACTCAAGTGCATCTTGTAATATAGAAAACTAAAAAGAACATATCTATTAAATATATAGAAAATAAGAGAATCATCAGATGGTAATGTAATTGTTTAAAAGATAACTATTCCATTCGAATAGTAATTATTAATATTAAATAATAAATATATCATTTTACATAATAGTATAAATATGAAATATTTTTATTTATAAATGCTCAATAAAGTATGCACTTATCAAATTAACCTTGAGGACTTCTTTTTTTAAAATTTAATTTAAAAATTTAGTGTACTTAAGCACACGATATTAAATAACAAAGTGATGCTCGAAAATTTTGATGAGAAAATGAAATACTAAAATATCAAACACTCTTTGCTAAAAATTTATTAAAATTTCTTTACTGATACTTGGCTTAACTTCCTTTGGTTTAGATCAATAATATAATGACAATTTGATGCGTATTAAAAACATAAAAAAGTTTAAGATATTTTAATATAATGTGAATTATATCATACTAGATTTTTAATATGTCTGATTTATTAGATTATTTTTTATATAATGTATTCTTAAAATTGATATTTTTAGATTCAAAATTTTACACTAAAAAGAAATTTAATTGTTACAAGTATGTCTAGTAATGTAGTACAATCATGATATCAATATATGTTGATTCAAATTATAGTCAGATACTTAATCTTTAATTATAATATTTTATTCTTTTAATATAAAATAAATAACAATGGCTTCAAAAACATTATGTTAATGATCATTTGATTTAAATTTGGAAGAATGTTATCTTGTAAATGAGGATTATCAACTAATTTGCTAAATAAGTCAAACTAGTGATTACTCGAATTATAAATTTTAAGAGTTTTCATTTCTTTAACACATTTAGGTTTTCTCATTATATAGAAACACTAATTTGGGGTTTCGAGATAATAATTTGATATACTTTTCAAAATAAGATTTAATTATATTTGTTATATGTTATATCAAAAAGAGTATTGAATTATTTGAGAATTACTAACTAATTCTCGAGAAAGATACTCATTCATTTTTCACTCATATTTGTGCACGTGAAAGAGATGAAAGAGAATTTCTAATGTATTATTTAAAAATCTTCCTAAAGTTATTTTAAGATATAAGAATAATGTTAACCAATGATACTTTTATATAATAAAGAGTATTAGGGTTACATTTTCTTGTTTAGTTTGTCTATATTTTTTATTATGAAATACGTTATTCTCTTATAAGGTAATTTGGCATATACAACGAAGATTTAAGTTTCTAGTAGAACAAAGTCAATATTAAAACTAAAACCATTATGCAACATTTTCAATTAGCTCCCGATCTTTATATTGTCTCATTGACGATAAACAATTCAACAATCCAGATATAAGTTTAAGATTGTAAAATCTATTTTACTACAAATAATTAAGTGTTGGACTATCATGGCTACAAAGCAACTCCTCGTCAGCCTAGCAATCTTACTTCTTTTGATGACAATTCAAGTTTCTATTGTAACATATGAAGAGATTGCTCTCACATTATCTTTTGCTCTAGAAGAGTTGACTAAAATTTTAGGTCAGTAACAATTTTTCTCCAATTGACTTTAGAATTTGGAATAACATGCTTGCTACCATCATTGTATTTTTTAAACTAAAACTAAGGATAAGTGATAGTAAGTTTAATAAGATGAGAACCATGCATGTAATAGTAGGAGTAGAAAATTATCTTTGGCTATTGTCCATGTTACTAAATAATTTATTTCTTTTATTAATTTGATATATTAATCTATGTTTTAGTTGGTTTCCTTTCTTGTAAAGGTTTATATGATTTTTTTTTAGTTTAAAAATATTTCATTAACATGAGTTACTTATGTTTTTTAGCCACTGCTATCAAAGAGGCTCTAGTTGATGATGGCAATGAACCATTTGAAGTTAAACCTTTTATCTTCTCGCTTGCCCTTAAACCTGTTTACCATCCTCATCACCCATTCAATTATTAAGTTATTTTTCTTTATATTTTTGAAAATAAATTGTAATGTATTATTATATTATCATTACATTGTACCTTATGCTTTGTTATTACTCCATGAATAATAATAAAAAATTGATAAGAGCATAACTTTTGTGTATCCTTTCCTATCTAAAGTGTATAAAGCCTTCAATAAAATGATTTTAATTAAACTATACAATCTAAGAAAACGCTTGAATACTCGGTTATATAATATTATATTTTAAAGATGATTCTTGAATGATACCAAGATTTATTATCTAGAAAACAAATATATATATGTGAATATCAAAAATAATTTGATATATGAGACATAGGAAAAAGTTTACACAATAGCATATGTTTTGTAAATATTTGTACCAACGGGTTTGAGAGGGGAGGCAGGGGGCACAAGTCCGGATGGATATCATCATTGCATAATGTCTTGAGAGCCGTCAGTATTATAAGGTTCTTTAGATTGTTATTGAAGGGATCTTCCTGTAGTGTTACTATAAGGTATGTCACCTTAAAGCATGTTAACACAACAAGTTAACTAAACTCATAAGAGGAAGTCCTTTTTGTCCCTTTTAGAACTCATATTATATGGCTCGTCTAATTTGATTCAAATTATTATGTTTAATATCACTTTTCTAATGCTCAAACGTTTACATCAAATCATCTTATATTATATTGTGCATTCACTTGAATTGTTGTATATTCACATAATACGCCCACCAGGCACACCTACAATAGAAAGATAAATGGTTAGAAGATATTTGTTTAGAGTTTTATTTAGCTATAGGTAATGGTCTATCCAACCTTACCATACGCCAATCTTCATTTATATAAATTATTCAAAAGAATTTAACCTTATGTTTGATTACCAATCTTGGAGATATTTAATAGTGGTGCAGACTCGACTAAATTTGTCCCGACCTTTTTTTTAAATATATAAATTCTAGCATATCATATGATATGCTATCTATTACTAAAATATGGATCTTATCATATATTTTTTTTATGATATGATATTATTTATGATATTATAACATAAATAATTATCTAAATATTAAATATAATGTGATGAATTTAAGGTGATGTCAAGGAAAGAAAATTATCTTTTTTTAAAATAAAAAATATTTTAGATATTTACATAAATACAATGATGTATAATTTAAAATTTTATAAGACCATAAATTTGCTTCAAAAAATATAAACTAATAATTTAATTTAAATATAAAGTTTCTAATATCAAAAAAATTTATCCTTATGTTTGATTACCAATCTTGGAGATATTTAATGATGGTGCAGACTCGACTAAACATGTCACAACCTTACTTTTAACTATATAAAGTCTACCATATTAGAATATATGGTATTTATTACTAAGTTATGTATCTTATCATATTTTTTTTAGATTCGACATTGTGTATGATCTTATGACATAAATAATTATCTAAATATTAAATATAAAGTTATGAATTCAAGATGATGTCAAGGAAGGAAAGAATCTTTAATGAAAAATAAAAAATATTTTAGATATTTACACAAATGCAATGATGTATAATATAAAATTTTATAATACTATAAATTTACTTAAAAAATATAAACTAATAATTTAATTTCAATATGAAGATTCTAATATTTACATCACTTAACCACTTTTGGAGGAATTTGTTAGCCTATTTTTTATCTTGGTTTTGTAAAGTGAAAAAATTGTTGTACACAAACCTGGTTTAATCAAATGGTGCAATAAATAAAAGTTTTATAACTAAACTCAAGTGTATCTTGTAATATAGAAAACTAAAAATAACTTATCTATTAAATATTTAGAAAATAAGAGAATCATCATATGGTAATGTAATTGCTTAAAAGATAAATATTCCATTCGAATAGTAATTATTATTATTAAATAATAAATATATCATTTTATATAATAGTATAAATATGAAATATTTTTATTTATAGGTGCTCAATAAAGTAGGCACTTATCAGATTAACCGTGAGGACTCATTTTTCTAAAATATTTTTAATAAAATAAATAAATAATATTTATTATACATGAACAATTGAAAGTCTATTTATATGCTCAAGCCTATGTCAGATATCAATTTTGTAACTAAAATATTGGGATATATTAAAGTTACTCAGGAATAAAACACTAAAATGCTAGAGAAAATAATATGATGTCTAAAGGAGATGAATGCTCACATATGTTCTTATGATTGGGTTTATGAGCAACCCATAAATAATATAATGATATATATTTAAGTGAACATTATAATTAACATTCTTATTTACATAATTAAAATTATATATTTCTATTATCATATTCATGTGCACATATTATCATTGTATGTGATAACAGAATTATCTTAACAAGATGAACTATAGGCTAATAATATTATGATAAAGTATGACATTAATGACATATGACTATTATGACTCGCACTGATAGTCAAATTTAATATGGTATTATGTTTATTGGACTTTAGCTTATTTTATAAATTTGGTGCACATGTGTAAAATATTTTTTAAAAATTTCAATATTTAATTAATCAAAATAAATTTTAAATAAATTTTAATTTAATTTAACTTTTTTATATTTTATCAATTAATGGGCTAGTAGATGAATATTTGATAATGTAGCCCTATCTAATTAAGTAAGATATATTATAGATATGATTAGATTTTAATTATGATTATTGACTAGTAGAAATAAAATCCAATTATGGTAGGACTTCTCCTAATTATTTATCACTTTCTGCTTTCGCTTATAAAATGATATGACTTCCTGAAGACAAAATAATCAGTTATTGAGTGATCACATATCTTCTTTCATCATCTCTTTATCCAAAATCTATCACTTATAGTTGTTTTATAAATAATTATAAGAAAAAAGAATACGAGTTTAGTTCTTCTTATCAATCGATATCATTATAGATTTTATGTCCACAATGTATCTATACTTACTTTCTAAGTAGATTTAAAAGATATGCAACTATTTGATTTTAATTTCTGATATTGTATATATATATATATATTTTTTGCATCAAGTTAACATATTGTAGTTTTTTATAATCATTGAGGTGATATAATCTTGCTAATATTAAATAGTTATTAATTAGCTACATCTCCATCAGTTGATTGTATTAGAAGGTAATTAAAGCTTTAATTGTTGTTGAAGACATTTAAAAGGAAAACTGTTTTAGTGAGACCTACAAAATTTTACTGGTTCCATCAGCAATATCTTAACCCTTGATCTTGTGCTTTAAGATTCACACGCTGCTTACACATACGACCCTTTATTTATTTTAAGCATCAGCAATTTTCAAATTTTCGTCATTATTTTTTAGCCGTTTTCTTTCAATTCTTTTATCACCTCATGGCATTTAACGCTGACTTATTTTAGTGTCAACCACCTAATTGGAATCAAATTAGGTCATTGTTTTGTTTCACTTTTGATGTTTAGCCATTTAAAGAGTTTTTTTTTTTTTTTTGAGAGAAACAAAAATTGATGATAACTTGTTTAATAGATTGGACGGTTGTTATTGTTTCGTCCTTTTGAGTAAGTCAATCATCTCGACTAGATTCGAATCCAATCTAGGAGACTTGGTGTTGCCAGAAACTAAATAAGCTTCTGATGTAAGGCTAAGCCTAATTATCTTTTTTTTTTCTACAATGATTGATGTCGGACTAAATGAGTCAAAAAAAAAAAAAATTCATTTTGAAAATCAATTCCTCTCCAACCATGTCTAATCAAAAATACATTTTTATAGTAATTAAAAGATTTAGAAAATATTATCTATTCTGATGGGTACACACGTCAATCAACTTTTTTTTTTTTTTGGTGTTGAGCTCAATACGAAGGTGAATACTCTTCGTATTAGTATCCAAAATAAATTTTGTTATGTATTTTGGTTTTAGGAATCTATTTTTTTTTTTTTGTAATAATACAATATAGTGGTTTAAAGATTAAAAAAATAAAAAAAATAAAAATGTTATGATTGATGGTTCATGTAGTAACAACGATTCTAGGTAAGGAAATTTCTTAAATGTCATTGTTAATATTTGCGATAAGATTATCTTATTTTTAATCTGATGTGAAAATGTATTACAGTTAGAACTTGAAGGTCTATATACATCGTGACTCCATGTATATAAATAATAGCAACTAAAACATGTTGCAAATGTCAGATACCATAATATATATCAAAAAATGATAAAATATATCAATTTCCTTTTCCTTTTAATTATCTATTTATCTTAAGTAAAGAAATAAATATCATTTCCTTGAAAAATCCTGTTTTTTTTTTTTTTTTTGCTCAAATGCGATTTTTGTTTTTCCCATATACTATCCCTTATTTTTATTATAATCCTATAAATGCCATTGTCCTTCCTTATTTTTTTATAATCCTATAAATGCCTAGAGTAGAAGACAATGTTGGGGAGTAGGGAGCAAAGGAGGTGTTTAGACGACAAAGCAATGGGGCCTCGCGGTGGGAGCAGATAGATAGATAGAGGCGATGAGTTATCCAATCTTTGCCACGGCCTTGGTGCTGCTGCATGGCCCAGTAGGCATGCACGGGTCGCAGCAAAGCCACGTCGTCGTCGTTCTCCGGCGTCGGCTTCGTCAACGCTGCACGCCACTGGGGGTTCTCGAACGTGACCTGGTTCTCGGCTTTCTACTGAGCGATCTCTGATAGCTCTCTCGCTGCGGCACTGATCGTTGGACGTGGAAGCCATGGCGGAAAGCTCTAACAGAGTGATGAACAATAAAACGAATAAGATAGATATATTAAGTCAAATCACGATATAAATAAAAACATGGTTTAACACTAAACCAAATCCAACACACGAGATATGATTGATTGGACTCACCCAACGCGATTGGAAATCACAGGAATTGTTTGACGTATTAGTAGTAGTCGTTTGATGACCAAAGAATTGACAGTCCGGAAATATATAAAAAGGAACCGAGAGATCAGAGGATATGATAACAATCTCATATATCTTAACAAAGATTTCCCAACTAAAATGGAACTCTTCCTACTATTTAGCGTTTCGGTGTTGGGCTGCAACCCTTCGTCTCCCAACCATCCCCTGCGCCTCCTGTCCTCTCTCCGCGTCCTCCTCTCTGGTGATCACGTTGCTTTGGTTTGCATTGATCTGCGTTGTAATATCTATTTTGATGGTTCATTTCTTCATGCATGGATCTACTGAAACTTACAAGAAGCTTATGATCCTGTCGTCACAGCGCGCAGGTGATCCATGCACTTGTGGTTCCTGTTGGGAAGATTAGGTGAGGAAATCGTAAGTCGATTGACGGAAAGGAAGATGCAGCTGTTTTAAGTATTTTGGTGGGATTTGGTGTCGTCTATACTCGTTGCTGCTCTGAGAATAACTTGCGGATTGATCTCTTCAGCAAAATTGCGTGTTGGCGACGGCAGTGGCATGGACGCCTCTACTGCTGCTGCCACCGGGACGAGCTCTCCCGTTCGGTTTGATCTCCGAGAGCATCCTCTCTCGATCGTCTTCCCCGGCCTCCACGAGCCGGTGCAACGCCGATACTTCAACCATAGCAATTCCGGGATCTGCCTCTTGTTCATGAACTCCTCGGTGGCGCTTCATGTCCTCAGCTCCTACGGCTTGGAGCCTGATGATCTGGCCAGGCTCGAGGCAAGTGTTCTTCACCTCACCGTCTTCGCCACCGCCCACAACAGCTTTTGATCCATCTTTGCGGTGGCTTCCTTTGCAGGCAACGTGTTCCTTCTTCAGGCAGCACGGCGGGCTTCCCCCCGACGAGCGTCTGCCCCTCACCGAGCTTGCCGCCTTTGACATGTGCCGAAGGAGGGTCGCATTGGCCTCCATGGCCGCGCCGGAGGAGGAGGCCCTCAAGCAGCGGTGCGGCGGATCCTACAAGCTGCTCCTCAAGTATCTGCTGGCCGGCGAAAGGGCATGTGATCGACGGGAGAAGTTTCATGTGGTGGCTGGTCCTGGTTTCAGCATCGCCGTCACCTCCAATGGCGAGGTCTACACCTTCGGTCACAACCACTCGGGGCAGCTTGGACATGGCACCTTGTCGAACGAAGAGACGCCGCGGCTCATCAGGTAACGCCGGACTTCGATTCTCCTATCTGCCAATACACGCTCTTGGTGAAAGAGTTTGTGCCTCACAGATCACTGCAAGGAGTTCGCATTGTCCAAGCAGCAGCAGGAGCAGAGAGGACATTGCTGGTGAGCGATGCAGGCAGAGTCTATCAATGTGGGAAGAACTATTTTGGGATCCCGACCTCATCAAATTCAACCTTTGATAGTATCAAGACACCTGTGCTGTTGGAGTCTTTGAAGGACATATTTGTTGTCCAAGCAACAATAGGACACTTCTTGACTGCCATCCTCTCCAGGGAGGGAAGAGTGTATACCCTGTCTTGGGGCGTCGATGGAAGATTAGGCCACAACACTGATGCCATGGATCGCACTCCCCATCTTCTTTCGGGTGTTCTCGAGGACAAACCAGTGGTGCAGATAGCTGCTGGCAACTGTTACCTCCTCGCTCTTGCTTTCCAGCCCAATGGCATGTTAGTTCTCTATCCAAATCAAGTTAATCTAATTGTTATTATCAACTTTATCATCGATTGTGAAAACTGTAGGATTAGTCAAATAAAATGCCTCTCAAGATTTCTTTTCTTAATCACATGCAAATTCCTGCAAGATGATTGTTGTGAGTCTATCTAATATGCTTGCATCTCGATAGATATCAGTGCTGTTTTTCCATCATATGTGAGCATCCTGTTTTTGTTATGAAATGTAAAACGAAGCATATACAAAAATCTTGAACCAAGATCATGTTTCCAACTGCAAGCTCATATGTTAAACTATGCAAGCAAGAACAAGTAGCAACCAACACATCCAAACAAGCATTGCCTTCTGTTCTTCATGTATTAGACTGGTTCTTGGATGGACTGATACAGTTAAGTACTATTCGGCACTTGTGTTCTGCTGAGAGCCAATTATATTCTCATGCATGTATTGGCACACAACAGTGCCATGTACTTATACTGCTTTTTTTATGCAATTCTCGTAGTTGTGTGATCGATGCATTTGGAGTTGATAAGTTCTGCATGCAAAAAGACTTCACATTCATTGCTAAATTGTTGTCTTCTATAAACTAACTACCTTTTGTGATACCATAAAAAGGTAATGCTTACAGAAAAACTAAATTGTGAAGAATTCTTCTTATTTGTTGTTGTCCTACAGGTGTGTGTACTCTTTAGGCTGTGGTTTGGGAGGAAAACTATCACATGGTTCGACGGATGATGAACACCACCCGAGGCTGATTGCTCATTTTGCAACACTCGACCTGCAGCCTATTGCGCTTTCAGCAGGTAGCTGGCACGCTATCGCTTTGGGCAAGGATGGACGCGTATGCACATGGGGATGGGGACACAATGGCTGCTTGGGTCATGGAGATGAGGATTGCCAGACTCTTCCGAAGGTGGTGAAAGGCCTGAGCCATGTCAAAGCTGTACATGTTGCAGCAGGCTTGTGCACCACTTTCGTGATCGCTGAGAATGGCGATATCTATTCATTTGGTAGAGGATCTGACTCAAATTTAGGTTATCCTCCTCAGGTCAGTTGATGCTCCTTCATGCTTCTTTAATTGTTTTCTTCTGTTTATAGTGAGCATGTGTGTTATCTTCTACTGAAATAAAATCATCATGCAACTATCTGCTAAAGATTGATTATTGATCCTTCCAAAGATGATCTGTATGCATTGCTTTTGATATTACATTTGAAACTTTATTAAATGTATGCCTAATTTGTGAAATTATACTAAGAACAGAGATAAACCAATGTGTCTCATGGTAGCTGTTGCTGATACTTCAGTTGATACCAAAGGTCGATAAGATTCAATGCCTGTGCAAGCGCAAAGTTGCACATTTATGTTCAGTAATTACCAAAGAGCGGATCCAACTGAAAGTCAGAAGCTTGTAACCATTTCTGGACTCATTTATTCTGACATTGCTCCTGTTAAAATATGACTTGCTACTTCACAATAGATCATTCAAACTCATTGTTATGTTGCAAGTCCTTTTTTTCATCCCTGTTGCTGCAAATTTCCAAGGGTAGGTACAGAACTGTTTCCCTAGACCTATTTTTATTGATTGCGTTTCCTTTATCATGTGTATCGGGTTTGACTTTCCTTGATGTATCACTTCTTGCAATTTCTCAGATTTTAGTGCGATATATGCATTAGTTATATATTGTGCGGCTGAATAGCTTCCTGTATCATTCTGATTCGCTGTTTCACAGTATGGTCATCGCCTAGATCAGCTAATGCCAAAGTTGGTCATCTCACTCACTTGTGCCGGTGAAAAGATCATTCAGCTCAGTGCCACCAAGGAGCATGAGGCAGCAGGGCATACATTTGCCATGACTGAATCAGGGAAGCTTTACGCCTTTGGCATAGCCATTTATGGTCAGCTTGGCATCAAACTCCTACAAGACCAGAACGGGACGAGTAACCCTCAAAGGGTTGATATCGATCTCAGTTAAAACTTTCATGATCCTTTTGCATTATGCTCATTTAATGGTTTGCTAGGTTTCCTACTGAACTCAGCTAGGATGATACAATTGTTGGCAATAGGTTTTCTTTTTTGTACATGATTTGATACTCTCTGAACATGGTTTGAGTCTGAATTTTTCTTTATGAAGCCTCTTATTTTTGCATGCTACCCCGAGGTAGAGAAGCTCAAAGTGAAGACCTATAGCTGCTTATGAGTTAACAACAGTTTTAGCTTGAAGAATAGCACCAGAATGAACAAAGGATGAATTGGAATAGAACACAATTTATGATAATAGCAAAAATTAGGTTCATATTAAATTCTACAGGAGTTCTGACTTAAACCAAGGATTGACATGTGACCTTTTTGTTATGGCCTGATGGTGATCTGTCTTCAGTATGGTTGGATCAACAAATCTTGATTTCATACAGCAAAAGACACAACTAAATGTGATTAGCTACTGAATAGTACAATTGGTATGAAAAGATTTACCAAATAGATTCTTTGGACTTTTAGATCCCTAAACTAGACTAGATGACCTCTAATTCTTGAGGTCATTCATGTCATCAAGAAAAGGATGTGGTTTCTGATAAATAAACAGTCTGAATTGTTTTGAATGGATATATTGAATGGCACTGACAACAAGAGCAGTCTTATTTACAGTGAAATTAAATCGTTTACTGATTAAAAATCTTGGAAAGTTATATTTATGCCGGAAAGATTTTAAAAACTATGATCATGCTTTTATTCAATGAAAAGCATATTTACCTTGAATATGCATCGACAAATTCAAAATTTTGCAGGATTATATACAATAAGCTTATGAATTATTTAAGCTGTTTAGGAAACTAAACATTTTGATCATAGTCTCTTACTGCTATTATGTATTAGGAGCATTGAAAAAGGGGGATATGCACGATGCTTCATTTTAGATGAGAGTAAGATATATTTTCCAGCTTCTACAGAAATTTACAAGAAGCTCTGTGGTTATCAACTGGTTGAAATCAAGCACTTGAAATAATTAGCATGCAAATTAATAACAATTAACAAGGTGGTTGTGGTTTGGCCCCCGATGTTACTGACAAACGTAAAAGAGAGCATGTTACTTGTAGATTAGACCGAGATAATAATCAGATCATAATACTACAGAATGTTTGATTAGCATTGTGATCATCTTTGAGTTTAAACCTAGATAATGTATGAATTTCCAACTCTGTTTTGACCCATAATTTCAATCATAAATCATAAAATTATCCAAGGATAAGATGAATGTTTGCTCAGTTTGGTATGTGATAAAAAGCTAATTATGGAACCGTGACAAAGTCCTCAGCTTCATTTTAATTCATGAAAAATGTTTTGACACAATATTAGTCTCACGCACATATTGCCCCAGATATAGCTATTAATTAGCAGAAATAGTTTGTTTGCTGACATTTAGAAACATGTCTTGATACAACACTAGTATCACACAGATATTGATTTTGGCAGAGGTAAGTAGCAACACAATTTCTTGGCAAATGGAGTTAAAATCTTTCCTCTTGAACTCTGCACAAAATTTTGCTACAATTAGTTAATATCTTCAGCTCAAGAATGGCAGTCATTTGACAATTGAATGAACATAGAGCACTACTGATCCTTGTTAGTTGTTAGGGTCTTCAATTAATTGTGTTCTTCATGAAGAGTTCTTGTTCTGATTAATCCCTTAAAAAAAATGATCAGTTGTCACCTCCTTTTGTAGTTGTTGCTGGTGTTACTCTCCACTGATTCATTGTTTGTGATAAGCATTAAAATGCATCTGTGCGGTTCCTATACTGCATCTCAAGATATGCAATGGCAAGAACACATGACATTCCAAAAGGGGAACACAGACTTTTCTCATATGCCTCCATTCAACTCATTCACATATAGATATATTTATTGCATAAGTAGTCATAGCGAGAATGAGCCAACATCACGGCAGAGGCCTCAAAAGGCAACTAACTTAGAACATGAAGTATCCGGCCGCAGACATGGCCACGACAGCTGCGACGGAGGTGGCGCCACCAAGGGAAGCACCGGCCTTGTCCGGCTCTGTTGCGTGAGTGCCGAGAGGCGACCCGACGTCGCCAGCATCAACGTCATAGATTTCGGAGGGAGCAGCAGCGTCCTCGGGGAGAGGCGAGGTGGCTATCGGGGTCAGGACGCTGAGATTGGAGTCGGACGGGGCAGTGGAGGGGGCCAAGTCGGTGGAGCCGGAGGTGGCCGCAATGGCCAAGAGGCCGAGGGCGACCACAAGGAGGAGTTGCAGCCGCGCCATGATGAGATTATTTGCTGTGGTTGGAAGCAAAGGAAATTGGAGGTTGAAGGGAAGGGAGGGGGAGGATGACGAATATATAGGGAAGGGAAGCCAAGCGAAGGATGGTGGACGAGGAGGAGCCCTTCGACGGTTATTTCAGTTAAAGTTCGTTTGTCGTGTTCTTCTCTCCGAGTGCTACGCGGAGGGAGAAGTGGAGCGGGTCCCGCGGCCGCTGATTCGTTGACTCTTGACCAGGTTTTCTGGCCTGATTCGTGTAGAAAAGTGGGTCCCGCTAATCCTTTTATATTATTTTTTTAATTAATTAATTAATTAATTATGGTGCAGAAAATGGAGTGTTATGATATGAATCAGATGCAGCAAAATAAAATTCATGCAGTCTACCAGAAAATTGAAGTCTAATTAAAGATTTCCTTTGCACTGTTATCGTGGGAGAAGAAATATAAATATTCATGTATTACAATTAAGTCCTTAAATGAGTAAGATTTTTTAACATCCTCATGTTTCATCCTGTGTAGTGGAAATGTATAAATATTTGAATTGACTTAGATAGATAGATAGACGAAGTGCATCTTAAAGAGAGAGAGCCAGCGAGAGAGAGAGGTGGGCCTGATGGCTGAGATAAATAAATTACATAAATTAGGGTTTGGTGAGGTTATTAAGGAGTTGAATCTATCAATTGGTAGTAGCTAACTTTCCTACTGAAATTTGAACTCGATTGAGCAACAGTGCCGGAAATATATAGAAATCCGAAAATAAGTAATTATTTTGAAATAAAATGCAAAGAAATTAGAATACATGTCTATTTAGTTCCAATTGGGAGACCATAAGCTTAATTTAGTCTAAGATGATCAACACTAATTAAGGCTTGTTTTGAGTCAATTAGATCTAATTAGTGCCATTAATCAATCGAAGGTTAGCCAGAATTGACGATGAGTTGAATTGTCACCATCACTTGATATTCGGCTTAATTGTAGATATTTTCATCATGATCTCAAATTAGGCATATTTAATGCTGTATTTAAATAAACATTTATATTTTGTGAGTCATTGTCAGGTTCAAGTAAATTTTAATTTCTATCTATCTTCAAATATTAAGAATTTTCATATATATATATATATATATATATATATATATATATTAACCACAGATTAAATAGGGCATCAATAGCTAATTTAAGTTATAAATATATAAAAATATTATATACTAAAAATATCCTTAAGCCTATCATCAACATAAGCCTTTATATCACAATGTCAATTCAGATTTCACTGAGATAACTATTAGAGCGTGCATCCATATATTAGAATTTACTGATTGTGTAGGGGTATATAGGTACTTTTATCGATCAATTAAATACAAAACTCGTGGAGAGGACGCCGTTGTGTCGCTTTCTCCATTCTTCTCGAAACGGTGTTGCCCATAATACCCCGACGAGACAATTCCGTTCCTTCTCCATGTCCATTCCCCACAAACCCTTCGTCTTCCTCCTCGTCCTCTCCCTCCTCCTCCTCCTGCACCTCTTCTTCTCCTCCACCCCCACCTCGCCCACGACCACCGCCGTCGCCACCTCCACCGCCGCCATCCGCATGCGCCCGGGCTTTCGCTCCTACGACGACTACATCAAGCGGCAGCTGAACAAGACCCTCGACCCGCGGCTCCGGCGCCTGTGGGCGACCCGCGACTGGGACCGCAAGGTGCGCGTCTTCACCCGCTTCTTCGCCGACCTGGCCGCGGAGGGCCTCGTCTCGAACGCCTCCGCGGCGCTCTGCATCGGGGCTAGGATGGGTCAGGAGGTGGTGGCCCTGCGGGATATCGGCGTGGCCGGGGCCGTGGGAATGGACCTGGCGCCGGCGCCTCCCCTGGTGGTGGCCGGCGACTTCCACGCGCAGCCATTCCCGGATGACTCCTTCGACTTCGAGTTCTCCAACGTGTTCGACCACGCGCTGTACCCGAAGCGGTTCGCGGCGGAGGTGGAGCGGACGCTGCGGCCGGGCGGGGTGGCGGTGCTCCACGTCGCGGTGCACAGGCGCGGCGACAAATATTCCGCCAACGACCTCCTCGGGGGCGTCGACGGCCTCCTCGGCCTCTTCAAGTGCTCCGACCTCGTCCGCGTCCGCAAGGTCGACGGCTTCGGCCTCGACACCGAGGTGGTCCTCCGGAAGAAGAAGAAGAAGAACCACAAATAAATTATATATATATCCTTTTTCTTTTTTTCTTTTTATTTTCTCCAAGGCCAAATCGCAAAATGATTGTTTTATGCCAATTCATCTCTTTATTATATTCCTTTTTCAATTTTTAGCTATTCTTTAGTGCACTAAATTGTATCATATTTGTCCAATTCTTTTTGAAAAAAATAAAAAAAGGTAGGAAGGAGAACCACAAAAATTAAATGGAATGATATTAAAATAAATTCCTCAAGAGACTTTATCAATAAAAATATGATTTTAATATTTCACGTTAATTTAATCAATACAACTATCAGGTTATGACAAATGAGATCATTCTTGTAGAAATATAAAGATCTTAATGTAAATTTTTTAGGTAATATATAATTAGTTCTTAAAATCAAGACCAACTTAGCACACTAACATACTAAATATAAAACTTTTCGTGCTTTGAACTATGTTATTACAGTAAGCTCAAAGAAAAATAAATATTATATTATATATAAAAAAAAAGAGTTAGTACCGAAACCTATCAAGATATGAGTCGATCAATAGATATATCAGCATCATGGAACACAAGTTCTCAATCATAAGCCAATACATGTCTATGTTTTCACCAACTTGCTTACTTAAAGCAGGATTTATCGACTCGATCTGTTATGGCCACCCAATTTGATGCTTCAGCGGTAAGCATTCCTCGATTGACAGACGAGAGAATAATTGCATGCTAAAATTACGAGATCATCCAAAAAAAAAATGGCTGCTGATTTAATTAAAGTGGATTTAGGAGCAAGATCCATGCCAACCCGGTAATTATTCGGTTCCATTAGATCAAACCCGAATTCACCAAATCGGTCATAAATAGATCCGATCCGATAACACCACTATGGATTCTGGATTCTGGTCCCGCGAACGAAGTCTTCCCCAACTTTCGACGTTGGAGGATGGATGGACCCCGCCAAGCCACCATTGCATCCATCCAATAGAGTGCGTGGTAATCAGTATGGTCGACGGGCGAAACCCTGGATCGGATCTTATGGGTGCCCGCCGATCATATAGCGACTCTCCAAGCGTGATGTATGCGGATCACGACGTTTCGGAAACGGATGGACTCGGCTTTTTCCAGATGGTTGCACGAATCTCGGGGAGCATCGGGCCTTCAACGGACTGTTAGATCTCCTGCAAACGAACCCGCCCCGTAGAAACCCTGCCATTAAATTCTCCGACTCAGCTCCCCCATGGATGCAATCATCGTTGTCTTGCTCCAAGCTTTCCTCACTTCCCCTTGCCGTCAAAACACCCCCTCCCAGCTCTTCCTCCTCCATGAGTTGATTCAGCTCCTCACCGCTGTTTCTGGTCGCCTGATTTGTTGCCCACCGGCCTTGAGAGGAGGCAGAGGCAGAAATGAGCTATTCGACGAACGCTCCGGCCGGGTTCTGCGACTGGCCAGATGTGCAGATATTGACTGCCGGCGAGCGCAGGATTCCTGCTCATTCCAATGTTCTGGTGAGCTACGAACGTCATCTTCGTTTCTTTCCTCCTTCCCGTCGCTTGGATCTCTCACGATCGAAGCATGTTCTGTTCTGTTGCTTGTGCCGAAGGCGTCGGCGTCGCCGGTGTTGGAGAGTATGTTGGATCAGCCACGCAAACGCGGGGGCGAAGAGAGAGTGATTTCCATTCTCGGAGTTCCTTGTGGTGCAGTAGATGCCTTCGTTCGCTTGCTCTACTCTTCCAGGTTAGCATCCTCTGGATTCCTCAGCTCGGGAGTAGTTTGCATTCTCGTGTACTTGTGGAGGAGACGGTGGTGGTGGGTGTTTCAGCGGTGATGATGGAAGATGGTACAGAGGTCAGCACCACCATCACAGGAGGAAGAAGTCAAGATGGATGCCTAAAAAAAGGCTCAGCTTTGATTGCGACGTTAGTCCTTTTTGATCGAGACCACGCATTTCTCGTGCATTTCGATCTCCACGTCAACTTTAATCATGACTCTCTACCTGATATCTTTGAAGAAACCCACGACAAGGACATGGGCCGTGCCGCTACTGCTAGCCATGCAGCTCCATGCCATGAGATAGAGCCAACAGGAAACGGATTGGAATGTTCAGACGGATTCAACCCGACCAAAACTTAGATTAGACGCTCCAAATCTTCTAGATTTCAAGAGCCCACGATGATTGAATGGCTGCAGGTGTGTGCCGCCGGCGGCGGAGATGGGAGAGCACGGTGTGCACTTGCTGGTGCTGTCGCACGTCTACCAGGTGGGTTGGCTGAAGCGGGCGTGCGAGAGGGCGCTGGCGTCGGGGCTGGCGGTGGGGAGCGTGGTGGACTTGTTGGTTCTGGCCCGGCGGTGCGACGCGCCATGGCTGCACCTCCGCTGCATGAGGGTCATTGCCGAGGACTTCGATGCCGTCGAGCGCACCGAGGCGTGGCGCTTCCTCCAGGACAATGACCCCTGGCTCGAGCTCGACATCCTCCGATCCCTCCAAGATGCTCATTTGGTATACGTTACTCCAATGATTCGATGTTGTTCCTCCTCGAATCAGCTTAGTTTCACGGGCGTCTACGAATCTACAGGGGCAGAAGCGGCGGCGGAGGAAGAGGGAGGAACAGAGGCTGTACGCGGAGCTTAGCGAGGCCATGGAGTGCTTGCAGCACATCTGCACCGACGGCTGTACCGACGTTAGGCCCTCCGGCTGCGAGGCGCCACCGCGCGACCGCGCCCATTGCCCGAACCCCACTACCTGCCGCGGCCTCCAGCAGCTCATCCGCCACCTCCCCGCCTGCAACCGCAAGAAGCAGCAGCAGCTCGGCTGCACCCGCTGCAAGCGCCTGTGGCAGCTCCTCCGCCTCCACGCCTCCATCTGCCTGCATCCGGATCCCTGCAGCGTCCCCCTCTGCTCGTAAGCATGCAGCAGCCCATGCAACGTTCAACTGCATGCTTTGGCCAACACCTAAACCTTTCTTTGCTTATCCATTTCTTTTGTAGCCAATTCAAGCGGAAGATGGGGGAGATGAAGGCCAAAGAGGAGGAAGAGGATAAGTGGGGGCTTTTGGCTAAGAAGGTGGCCTCCGCGAGAGTGATGTGCTGCCTGGCAAGGAGGAATGCAGTACCAGTAAGCTTGGCTGAAGCAGAGCTCACCGACTGAGAGATTACCAAGTCAGATTTAGACCAAAGCAACTGGGATGCATCATTCTCATTTACATCAATTTCTTCAGTAAGTTTGGTCCATGACTGCTATGGTAGATTAATTAACTCTGCCAAAGTACCATAAATATGTTCAAGCTTTGTATATGATGAGTGAGAAAAGCTTCCATAGATTTTAAGATTACTACTCTCTATCAATATGATTTCTCTCATCTCACTCAGATAACAACAGTGCATGGCATAATGGCAACTCCTTTTAACCAACCAACCGATCATTCCATTCCTTTTGTTTTTTTTTTTTTTTTTTTGGGTCATCTTAGATCATATTTCGACAAACTTTTAATAGTAGAATTCTCAACTGAAAGAAAGAGTAGCGTTCCAAATCCGAGTGTCGTGATAAATGAAAGCCCGACCATCCTCCGCTGTGCCATCTCATTATTATTCCATTCCAAAATCTTCAAATTCATGTCTGTCATATAAAACAGTAGAAAAATGCTATGGCTTTGCAAGCTACTCTTAAGCGGAAATCGCTGCCTGGAATCAGGACATAGTTGTTGAGCAGTCTCAGATTCTGCTTCCATGTAAGAACAAGACTCCCTAAAGAGCATGGAAACAAATGGGAGGCATTTATTCCTGCGTGTAAAATGAATAGGCTTCCTTGAATCAAGCATGGCACGGTTGATGAACAGTAGCTTCCAATTATAAGCAGCTTTCTCAGCTGCTACGATGACCTCAATCATTTACTAGTTGTTCTTGCACCCAAGTGGTTTCATATCCGACCAAATATGATAGATAATTCACCCGGGTTAAAAAACGTCAGGTTAATTAATGCAAAGCAACTCCCTAACTAAATAAACCAAACAAATAGTAATTCTAATCTAATCTGATGTATCTCTATCTTACGTTTGATATACAATTGTTATAATACCTCAAATAGTCTCATAAAGTAATCAGTCAGTTCATGCTACAATTCGTTGTAATAATTATCAGATAGACGAATTTTGTCAAACAATTGGTCCATTTGTCTATTACTTACTTAATCAATTTAATTTAAGTATTTTGGTAATTAGATGGCTAAACTGAGTTTGGGCCAATTGGTTGGGCTCTGTGAAATGTATAGTTCAATAGCCCCCTGTTGTGTTTAATGGGCCTAACTATATATAGTTTACTGATAGTTATATATATATATATATATATATATATATATATATATAATTTTCACTTGCATATTAAATTAGATATTATATTATATAAAATTTGTTTAAATTATATATTTTGAATTTATTTAACTTTTGTATTGCTGTGTCTGACAAGACGTTCCTTTACAATACCAATAATTGAGAGAGTGTTTGTGCAAAAGTACCAAAGTATTGCGCTACGCTCCATCTACGCCTCATATCCGAACCCCCCCAGACGCCCTCTTCTCGCCCTCTCCTCTCCTCCCCTATCTTTTCTGCCCCACTCCGATCCATGGCGGCAGGCATGACCTTCAAGCCCATTTCGACGGCGGAGGGCCTTCTCCCCTCCCTCCCGACGCCCCTCTTCTCATCCAAGCCCGCTCTCCCTCTCCTCCCATCTCTTCGCACCTCGAGGCTCCCTCGCTTCCCCCGTCTCTCTCGCTCCCATTCGTCGCTTTCTTTCAGAAGGAAGCTTCCTTTGCTTCCGTTTGTGGCACAGACCTCGGACTGGGCTCGCCAGGAGGAGGAGGGGAGCGAGGTCGAAGACGGAGGTTTTGACTTGGAAGCGCCCGCGCCCGAGGAAGGAGCCGGGTCTGGACTCGAGGAGTGGGAAGGAGACGAGGGGCAGGCTGTGGAGGGTGATATAGCCGCCGAGGCGGACGGCGGGTTTGTCGAGGGGGAGGAGGGGGAGCCTTTTTCCGAGCCGCCGGAGGAGGCCAAGCTCTTCGTCGGGAACCTCCCTTACGACATGGACAGCGAGAAGCTGGCCCAGCTCTTCGATAAGGCTGGAGTTGTCGAGGTCGCCGAGGTAAATAATTTATCCTTTTGAGGTTTTCCATTAGGTCTTATAATAAAAATGTGTTCTTTTCTTTTTTCTGTGTGCGTTTTTGAACTTTGTGGTTTCTGATTTTTTTTTTTTTTTTTCGTTTCTTTAACTCCTTTGCTTTGACGTTGGTGTTGGGTTACGATAATGGCAATAAGCTCTGTGCGATTATGGGATTATGCTTGTGGATATGCAGGTCATTTACAATCGGGACACTGATCAGAGTCGTGGATTTGGATTCGTGACCATGAGCACTGTCGAAGAAGCAGAAAAAGCTGTGGAGATGTTCCATCGTTATGTATGTTGTCTTTTGTGATTACTGAGCTGGTGCTTGTTCTTCCTTGCTTACTGTATGTAGAAAACGTCTTTATATGCATACTCAAAATGCTGTCCTTTTAGAATCACTGAGATAACTCTGATTCTCTTTCGTTAGGTGCTTTTGTGTTAACCTATCTTCATTATGGACTCTCTGCAAGATGTCTGATTTAGTGCAACAGTTTTACTTGTTGAATTTTGTCATGTCTACACTAAAGTTGGTTTAGTATCTTTTATCCTTGATCTTAGTTTTGCCTAAGGACTAACCAAAACATCGTCGTTTACCTTATCAAGGAAAAGGGGGAAAGGACGTGGCAACTTCTTTTTCCAGTACTTGGATTATGTAATACTGGAATGTGCAGAAATAAATTCTGTACTTACCTCTAATAATTTATTGAGGTTTAGTTTGCTTATGCTTAAGGTGAATAACAATGACAGAATATAGTTGATATCAACCACTTAACATTGTTACAGTTTTTTTTTTTACTGATTACAACTATATAAGTAATCCATGTCTTAAGTGTTCTTTTTCCTGTTTGTATGGCATGTGTTCCAGTTCGTTTATGTGTCCTAGCTTGGCAGTAATGTGATTGATCGTTTTTATATTGTTTGTTAAAGGGTATGTTGTTTCTTTGTTATCCTATTAAAGTCCCACCGGGACATTCTGCCAAGTCTCAGGAAGATGAGACTACTTTCAGATGAGGTTAAGACAATTCCAGCGTTTGGTTGGACGGTGTTGAGTTTGGTCGACACAGATTATCCAGACTGGTATAAACTGTTAATCCATTGGCACGATAAGGAGGAGGAATAACCAAACTTATTTGAGCTTTAACTCAACAGTGTAGCAAGGTTAGGGAGAAAAGATGTATCAGCTCAAGAACTTTTTGGCTGACTTGGATCAGTATCATTAAAAACAAATTAATTTCTAGTTCTTTTCCAACTCTCAAATTGTTATATTAGGCCTGCAATCTAAGCTACCTAGTGAATATGACTTTTTTAGTATTGAATCCTCCATCCTCCATTAGTTTTCTTATTTTATTTTCTTGTTTATTAAACTTCTAACATGCTTATGCTACTGCTGCTGCTCATGCCTTTTCGATGTTTGGACATGGACTGCGTATACACACAAATTGGTTCAGAAATATATATGTGTATATCTGTATGTATATATATTTCTGTATTTTATTTAAAGAGTATGGAATATGTGTGTTTCTTCTGAAGTAAAAGTTCCTGCCTACGCTTTGCTCCAGAATGGTGAATTTTGATTTTGACTAATATACAGTGATCTTCCTAATTTTCCTTCAAGCTTTGGCTAGCATGAAGTGATTCTTGCTTCCATGAGGGTAGCATAATTTGTTTTGTTGTTATGGTAAGATTTTTAATACTTTGTTTTCTACTTTGGAAACAGGATGTTAATGGCAGGCTCCTGACTGTAAACAAGGCTGCTCCCAGAGGGACTCGTGTGGAAACAACACGTGAATTTGGGCCTTCCTTTAGAGTCTATGTTGGCAATTTGCCTTGGCAAGTGGATGATGGCCGCCTGGAGCAAGTATTTAGTGAACATGGTAAAGTGTTAGAAGCAAGGGTGATATACGACAGAGAGACTGGACGCTCCCGTGGTTTTGGCTTTGTGAAAATGGCATCACAGGCCGAAATGGATGATGCGATTGCTGCTCTTGATGGACAGGTTAGTTCACTTAGTTTAGCCAGTTATACTTGCAGATATTAATATCTTCCCAGGTAGATCCCGAGTGTGCGAAAATGCTAATGCTTGGTCTAATAATGAAATCTCGGGCGTAAGACTTGATTGTTAATTCCTGTTTTTCCTGATAACATGGGATGGCACATTATAATACAGTGAAGCATTGTTGTGTGCAATCACATCAAGTAGAAACGGTTATAAGTTTGATGAATCAATCGTCACTTGGCTTTCGCAACTGATTGTGATTAAACTCTTAAATTAATGGCAGGAGAAAAAAAAATTAGATGAGTTAGAAACTGTATATTTGATACTGCTACATAATTTGCTCATCTAATAATTTTTTGCTTTCTTGATGTTTACAGAGTTTGGATGGTCGTGCATTAAGAGTTAATTCTGCTGAGGAGAGGCCACGGCGTGCCGCGTTCTGACGTGGAAAAGCCGAGAGTTGGTTCGTCACAAGACATTGTTGACAAGATCAAATACTGCTGTTTCTTTTCTTTTTTCCTTTCTTTTTTTAGGTTTCCTTTTGTAGCTTGTGCTGAGGTTGTTTCTTTTGCTTTTTAGCCTGCTATTTTAACTTGGGGACTTCTAAAATGCCAATTATATCACTTATGGATGTGTTGTTACTGTATGCTGGATTGAATTAAAGTAGTTTTGAGCTGTTTTAATACATACATGTACGCCACATGAAATCTTTTTCCTACTTTTTCATAATATGTAAGAAATTATCAAGAAATAGAACAGTGCTTTAATTTTCTTTTACAAGATCGTAATTCTATTTTCGTGATACAGATTCAATCAGTTAATTTTTTTTTTTCAATTTTATCAACACGATCTGAAATATGTGTTGTTGTTTATCTTTTTATTAAAATGTCTACTGGTGTAGGATTTATGACAGACACTATGATCTTTTGTAAGATTATAATATAATTCTCATGAGTTGGTTGCCGATCAATTCATTGTAAGATTTTATAATTATTTTTGCGATTTTAAACTTGGATCGATGAACCAATTTATCGACTTTGCGTTGGCTTCTGAGGTGGTGCCACGTCATAGCACGTGCCAGGTGGGTTTACTCAACCCGCGCGTCCTCCACCGCACGTGCCTAAAGAAAGGGAGGCCGTCGTCCTCTTTTTTTTCTCCCCCACTTCTCCTCCCGGAGGGATTGGGGTCGACCGAACAGCGGAGATGAAGCTGGGTCTGGTGCCGCCCCTGGTGCTCCTCTGCTCCGATCTCTTGCTCCACAGCAGCCCTCCTCTCATCTCCGCCCTTCCTTTCGATCCTCTGGCCTCCGGCGCCGCCCCAACAGGTCGGCCTCCCACACTTTCCCCCGTTAATTTGCCCTCGCTCATGAGTCGCTGCTGCTCCTATGTGGTGGGATGTCGTGTTTGCGCTTCTCTTTTTAGTTACTTCTTCTTGTTCTCTAGATTTAGTTGTTTACGGCCTGCGTCGGTCGGCAAAAATCGAGTCTTCCTCTTTCTCTCTTTGATTTTTTTTCTTCATTGGATGCTCTAATTTTTTATCTGTCGGAGATCACGCGTCGTATGGGTACTGATAAGTTACTTATTGTGGGTGGAGAAGATGCAATGGCAGCGTTGTACATCAACACCGCCAAGAACATATTCTCTGTTAATCTTATTGCATGTATTGATGTTCTTTTCCAGCTTCACTCGATTGAATTGATATGGTAGTGCAACAATTGTCGAATTATAGATTCGAATTGTATGCAAAATTGGTTGTTCGATCCAAATCCAAGTTGCTAACCTTTCACCGAACCATGTTCATCTAATAATAAATGATTAAGACAGATATCTTCATTAGCTCGTGTATGGCAGAGTTGGATCCCGCTTTTAGCAAATTTAATTGCAGAGTTCCTGAACTCAATTTTATTTTTGCTCTAATTGGTAGAGCATTATGTTACAATTGTAACTTTGTCCTTTTGATACCCTGCTGCATCTGCCTGTTTTTACAGAAGGTTTTGAGACTATGTCAAGTAGAATAATTGAAGACAACCTACAGAAGGTTTTCTACCCGGGTTGATCATGTTCTTTGTACTCACTTAAAAGTCAAATAACAACCGATAGATGTTTCGTGTTTATTTAACTTAGCAGGTCAAGTTAAGGCATTCGACACGGCCCTTGCTATGTTATGTTCATGGATTAATTTTGTTTGAACTTCTACGCAAGTAGAATAATTGAAGAAATCCGACAGAAAGCAACTCTGATGACTGCTAAATTGTTCTACCCGGACTCATCATATTCTTTGTACTCAAGTTAAATGACAATTGATGGATCTTTCGTGTTTGTTTTAAGTTAGCAGGCCATCAGTCAAGACACCCCTCACCATGTTTTTGTTTGAGCTTCTAGGCAAGTAGAATAATTTAAAGAAATCCAAACAGTAAGCAACTTTTATGACTTCTAACTTGTTCATCATATTCTTTGTACTTGAGATAAATGACACTTGATGGATGCCTCATGTTTATTTTAACTAAGCAGGTCAAGTCAAAACACATTGAGACGGGCCTTGCTATGTTAAAGTTTATGAACTGGTTTTGTTTGAACTTCTAGTTCAGTGGAATGGTTGAAGAAATCCTAAAGAAAATAACTCATATGACTTGTACGTTGTTGTGTTCGATACTCAATTTAATGTTTATCTTAACTCAGCAGGTCAAGTTAATGCATCGAGACGGCCCTCCAATGTTATTTTCCATCCACCGACCGGAGCCTGTGTCCTTCGGAAGTCTCTGACAGACCCTTTGAGATTAGGGCCCTGCAACCAGTCTGATGATTGGAACTACACACCTCAAAAGTTTCTGGTTGTGAAGGGTACATACTTCTGTTTGCAAGCTGTGGACTCGGGCAAACCAGCAAAGCTCGGAATCGTTTGCTCCGAATCGGATTCCTCATGGGACATAACATCGAAATCCAAGGCACAGATCTCCAAAGAGCTACCTGATGGCACCGCCTTGTGCTTGGATGTTGATCCTGAAAACACTCTCATCACAAACCCATGCTTGTGCTTGAGCATTGGAACCTGCGACCGCGAGAGCCAATGGTTCGAGTTCACTGCCCGTAATGAAGTTCGAGTTGCTCAGCTTTCTCCGATGAACACAGCTCAGAACTCAACTTCTCCGTAGCGTTCTACTTATTAGAATCCAGCGATGCCAGTGTGTGACTAAATAATGTCTGTGACCAGGATTCACTGCTCTGTATTTAGAATGAGGAGGAAAAAAGGACTGTTGCATCCTTGGTGTTTTACCTACATCTGATGACAAATCATTAGAACTTTATGATACCGTGATCATCTATAATACATACTTCACAAAATGATAAATAATGAAGGCCAGATTTGATCCCAGAATTTTGCTGTTAGATTGTTCTTTTTGGAATATTATAAATGCATGCCCCTACCGGAAGCCTATGGTTTATTGAAGTACACTGGACGCCGAAAAGAATATAATTGAGATAAGCAAAATGGTTATTGTTGATTCATCAACGTTAGGTATTTTATCAAGTCACCAATAATAAACAGATTATAAATGTCTCTATTAATCTGACATTCTAATTATGTGATATATTATCTACCACCGCAAGGAAATCGAATACTACATCAAATTAGCAAGATATCTATTATTGATTAAGAGTCAAAGTAATAAGAATAATGTAGTAGATATGTAGTCACAACCAGGGCACCCAATTGATGCCCTAGAGAACAAAAATGAATCATATATATAGCCCTCGGTAGAAAATTTACTCCCAACCACCGAACAAACACAGTTCTATAAGATTTCTGCACCCCACACAAGACAGGAATTCCTGGTTCTTTCTATGGACTAGAATGAGCAACCGATGCGGGGCGTTACACAAGTAAGAGTTCTTTCTTTCTGCTCATGGAAACAGCGAGGTATCCTACATGAGGGGTTCTGACAGTTCCATCTCATTGTTATCTTGCTGTACATCAGTTTGGTGGTATCTTACAAGATTCAGACCCAGCCATTGCCATGGCCAGCACACGTAACGGTAGCCATTCCTATTCCTGAGATCATCTTGGTTGTCAGATTCATCGAGCTGTCGGGTTAACTCCTCCAGTCTCTCCCTCAGCCTCATAGACCTTATGTCGGCCAGCCTTAATGATTTCTCAGCTGCATCTCTTGCCGCCATTGCTGCTGCTGCAGTCTCTTCTTTGAACTTGAGCTTGTTCTCCGACTCTATAGCTGCTTGTTGTGCATCATCTAGTTCCTTTCTAAGAGCTGACAACTGCATATGGCATTAGAACATTTAAAGCAGACGACAAGTCAATGCCAGCATGTTTTTTAAGGTGACGACTGATCGAGAACTACATGCACATCAGTTTATAAAGTTTTGGAAATTAATTTTTCTTTGATAGCATGTTGTGTATTGGTTGACACTGTCATCATAAGTTCAGGACAATGGGCCCATGACAAATAGAAGTATGATGGAGATGTGTATTTCAAGTCAATCATTAGTGTCTTATCAAAGGATATAGC
This sequence comes from Ensete ventricosum, assembly GCA_029747655.1. NCBI lineage: Eukaryota > Viridiplantae > Streptophyta > Magnoliopsida > Zingiberales > Musaceae > Ensete > Ensete ventricosum. Next base: position 19,368,028 of record JAQQAF010000008.1, on the reverse strand, counting down.
CTTGTAAAAGAGGTGTGTTCTAGGAGAGAGAAAATTTGCTAGAGTAATTTTCATTTTTACCCTATCACCGCGATCCCACAAGCCTCTTATCCATTCTCATCCAATCACGGCGGGGGAGCAAGTGTCTGAAGAAGTTTCTATTATAAAATACTCATCCTTATGATCAGGCATCATATGGTCTTTACTGAATGTTATAGAAAACGAAAGGAATGATCATAAGGTCCTTATCAACATGGATTAATGGACCAAGAGAGCAAAATTTATTCCTAAAGAGATGTTATGAAGGCTTTAAGAAGTCAAGATTAGTATCATCCATTCAAGAAGACAAATATCAGGTTATAAATTGGCACATTTGTGGTATCTTGATAAGGAGATCGGTGCACTAGCATAAAAAATATCAGGAAATGTAAAAATTCTCAAAAAAGTTGAAAGAAAAGGCAACATGAAATTTTTAGGGGAAAAAAATAAGGAGAAGACTCTGGAAAGTTATGGACCTAAATGCAACGATGCTAATATCCTCTTCAGATAATTCATTGCCTCCAACAGGCATTGAAGATGTAGATCAGGCATATGGAGCAAATCCTGTGGGATAAATCACCACACCTGAAAAGGAAATAATTGTAACACAGACAGATGAAACACTATCTGTTAAGAACCCGTTAAATTTTTGAACTTTTGAATCACCTTTTGAGTCATGTTTCTGTGAATTTATTAGTCCAGTAGGAGTCAGTTAGGAGTTTATTTAAAATTTATTATTTAATTAGGAGTCCAAGTCCTAAGGGACTCTAGGGTGGAAGAGACCAAGTCCTGGGAGACTCTTGGGTGGAACTTCTATAAATATGGGTGTAACTACTTTTTAATCAATCAAGAAAATACATTTCAGCCTTTGGCAAATCCTAGAAGGCTGATCCCCTCGAAGTGATCATTTATCCCCTTCTCCCTCGTTTCTACGATAAAACCCTAGGGGTTCTTATCATCTGGTATCATAGCAGCGATCCTTGGCGTTCCCGCTATGATTCCACTGTCGATCTCCGTTGCAACTCCTCCCCCTAGATCTTGCAGCCACCTCGAGCAGACCCGCCACCGCAGCCGCAGCCCTCAGTCACGCTGCCATCTCCCTCCTCTGCTGTCGCCGCACCAGCGTCGTCCCTTCTTCCCCTGCAGTCGCCATCTCCCTCCTCTATCGTCGCCGCTGCCCTTTTTGTTCTCATCAGTAGCAGTTCCATTCTTTTACTATACTGCAGTTAATTCTGACTTTTGAGTTCAGGTGCCAGTGCTATAGTCTGTTCGATCTGATAGTTATTATTGAAAGCCCTAGTCCTTAGTATAAGTATTGGTAGCACTAGTTCCTAGTTCCAGTTTTGTTGTATGCCATCTCCCTCACCTGCCGCCTGCAGCCCACGCGCCTCCTCACTGCTTCCCGCAAGCCACTCCCTCATCTGCCGCCTACAACCCACGCGCCTCCTCACTGCTTCCTGCAGCTACCGATGCCACCTCCTCTGCAACCTACGGACGCTCTCAACAGCGCCTTCATTGGAGGCGATGCTTGCCAGCTGCTGCTTTCTCACCCGCAGCCGCTACTTCCCAACCGCGTCGCCGCCGCTGCCTTCCACTCCAACTGTGCCTTCTTCCTCCTCTGTTCCCAATCGCAACTCTTCATCATAAACAGCAGCCGCCACAACCTCGTGCCTTGGCCACTCGCGATCCCTCGACGTTCCTTCCTTGCCGAGCGATCTCCCATTTTCTCAGCGACCACAATAGCCCTTTCGAGTGCCACTGTTGCTGCCTCCCTCTGCAACTCTCCGCCGTTGCCTGCATTTGATCGCCACCATCGCTGCTTCCTCCCCTGCAACCGCCTCCTCGCCGCTCCCACCATCAGCGTTCTGCCCCTCCTCTGCTATCGCTTCCCAGCCGCACCGCCAGCCACTCCCACCATCAAGCATTGCTGCCAACCTCGACCGCAGCGATCTCTCGCTGCAATCTCCCTCCTCTGTTTCCAGCGGCGCTTCCCCCCCTTCGTCCTCTGTTCCAGCGTTCTGCTCCTCCCCTGCCGCCACCTCCCAGCCATGCAATCGTCGCCGCTCCTAGTCGTGTGATCGCCTCTACCTTCCAACCGCAACCCTCAGTGTTTCGTTGCAACAATCCTGCTTTCACCGCTGCCCTCCAGCCGCACATCCTTCACACAGCGACAACAGCCCTCCCAACTCTTGGCAGCAACTAATCTCAACTTCTTCAACCAAGATCAACACCCAATCAACACACATCTCCTCAGCCAGCTTCGACTGTGACCGTCGCATCACTGACGCTGCCCTCCAGCCGCACGACATTCACGTAATGACCCTTCACGCTCACAGAGCTACCACCGACCGATGTCCTGACAATTGCACCGAGTAGGACAGTGCTGATACCCTTGACCCGACACCAGAAACAGGAAGTGGGTATTACAGACCTGTAGTCCTACGCTATGGCCACCGATAATTCAATGAAAGCCCAACTAGAAGCCTTGGAAACCAGAATTGAGAACCGACTACAATAAACACTTAATTTCAAAAGGAGCCTATTGGAGAGCTTCAACAAGATGAAAGTTCAAATTGATTTGGAGATACAGGAATAAGGCACCAAGAACGTGACACAAGTTACCCACGCATGAAGGTAGAATTTCCAAGATGGGAAGACGAGGATCCGACTAGTTAGATCTCTAGGGCAAAAAAAAAATTTCGCTTTCACATAACTCCAGAAGAATCTAAGGTGGAAATAGCTTCAATCCAATTAGATAGAGATGCAATCCAATAGTATGACTGGTACTAAACCCATCACGGGATTCCTTCGTGGGAGCAATTCAAGAGAAGACTTCTTGTTCGCTTTGGACCCTCAGAGTATGAGAATGTTGATGGGCAACTCGCCAAAATCCGTCAGACTTCTACAATGCAAGAATATCATAGCAGATTTGAACAACTATCAAATCAAGCCAGAGACTAGTTCGAACGATAACCGATGGATACATTTAATAAAGGACTTAATCCAGATATCCCGTGTGAAGTTAAGGCTCGCCAACCCCGCACTTGGACAACTGCGATCTCATATGCACGTGTGCATGAGGAAAAAATCAACAGGGAGTATCACCGAAATAGAAGTAACAACAAATAGATGATTAGCAAGCCGCTCGCCCCATCTATTCCCAGCCGAAACCCTAACACCCGAAGACTAACCCGAGAAGAACTCAAGGAAAGATCAACGAAGGGTTTATGCTGGCATTGTGAAGTGGAGTAAGGAGCATCGATGCAAACAAGGGCAGGTTTTGATGATTGAACTAATTGAGGAGGAACTAGAAGCTGACAATGTGGACTCCGATCATGAACGTATGGATTCTGATGAAAATGTTAAAACTATTATGCATGCATTAGCCGACTACTCTAACTCGCAAACTATAAAAATTGGAGGAATTTTGAAACATCAGCCTGTTACTGTTTTGATTGATATTGATAGCACTAATAATTTCATGGACAGCAAGGTTATTGGCCGATTGGCATACCACGTTGAAGGCTGTGACAAATTCGAAGTAAAGGTCGTTGATGGACGAATTCTAACCTGTGATAGCAAGTGTTCGAAGATCAAACTGATTATACAGGGCCAAGGATTGCTAGTGAATTTCGTTTTGATACCCTTGGGAGATTTCGAAGTGGTGCTTAGAATTGAATGACAATCAACCTTGGGCAAGGTTCGCCTACTGGTTCCTACTGGCGTATCGAGTTTATCTCGGTACGATATGGTACCCAGTACTGAGCGGTACGCATAGTGTGTATTGCTCGGTATATTATAACATTATATTATACTATATAATATTAATAAAATATAATATATATAAAAAAAATAAAAATGGAGAGACGAGGTGTTGCCTCGTTCCCTCGCGATGAGACGAGGCATCGTCTCATTCCCGAGCGGGGAGACGAGGCGTCGCCTTGTTCTCCCTTCTCGTTCCCTTCTCCTTTTTCGCCTCATCTCCCCGTGCGGGGAAGAATCGCTCGCGGGCGACGGATTGCATGGGGAACCGGGGTAGAGCAGATATCTCCCTCTTTTCTTCCTTTTCTTCTTCTCCATCTTCTTCTTTCTCCCTCAATCGACCACCGACAATCGAAATCAACCGCCGACGACCGAAATCGATTGCCGATGGCAGATTTTGGCAGTATCGCCAGGTAGCGGGCGGTCCGCATATCGGTATGTACCGCCCATACTGGGCAGTACAAAACAAAACGAAAAACCTTGACCCTGGGTGATGTCTCCTGAAATTTTTCTAAACTCATCATGAAGTTTTTATTAATGGAAAGCAAGTAATTCGGAAAGGAAGGCGTGGAAGCAAGGTCAAAATTGCCACTAGCCATCGGATGAAGAGGGTTCTTCAGAAGACTGCAATGACTACCATGCTTGAAGGCCGGCCTATTGCTTGCACTATCATGAAGTGGAGACCTTACTTACTTGATCAACGGGTTGTGATGCGTCGCAGATATCTTGTGACTAAAGTGCTGAAAGAGAAGCCCTCAGAGTTCGACGCTGCTCAACCTTGAGGACAAGGCTGATTTGAAGGAGGGAGGAATTGTTAGGAACTTATTAAATTTTTGAACTTTTGGAATCATCTTTTGAGCCATGTTTCTGTGAGTTTGTTAGTCCAGTAAGAGTCAGTTAAGAGTATTTAAATTGTATTATTTAATTAGGAGTCCAAGTCCTAAGAGACTCTGGGGTCGAAGCGTCCAAGTCCTGAGAGACTCTTAGGTGGAACTCTATAAATATGGATATAACTGTTTATTTTTCATCGATCAAAAAAATACATTTCAGCCTTTGGCAAAACCCTAAGAAGCCGATCCCCTCGAAGTGATCGTTTAACCCCTTCTCCCTCTTTTCTACGATAGAACCCTAGGGGTTCTTATCACTATCTTCTGAACAGGAATTCTTCTACAACCCAAATTAATTTGAGATCAAACTTTGAATTGGTGAGTTTACAAAACCAGTCACTTCAACAATAGTTGATGTTTAAAACCATGGTTTTAAGACAGTAAAACAGAAAGTGCTAAATAACTTAGAATTTAATGTCAAAGGGTGTACTTCCTATCATGGTTGTACAGGTCAACAATTGGAATCAAGCCTACCACCCTTGGAATGGTCACTGTTGACCTGATCATATTAACAGTTGATACGTTGAAAAGGAAGCAAGCACAGGGAGTTGAATACTTATTTTAATTATTTTGTTATTGTGATAACAAAAATAAAAGCTAAAATCTAGATTTAGAAATAATAGCTAAAATCAAGGCATGTTTCAGAAAAAGGAACAATACCAGCTTCTAGGGTTGCAAATGGATCTATATTCATCACAACTGCACATTAACATCCCATTTTGATCAATTTATAAAAAAAAGGAGTGGGTTCCATTCATGTGCAGTCAACAATCAATCAAACAGCAGATTCTTATTAGTTTATGATGAAAACTCAATTCTTTTTCGTTTTGGATGTTTTGAATTTGTGAAGCATATGCAATCACTTAGATCATCACATTATCAAGTAATATCATCTGCTCATATGTGACATGATATTAAAAATCTTAAACATGATAACTGGGAAAAGGAGGTGATTTGTTGGAGCCACAAGTCAGTTTTCTGCTAAATTCTGTGGCACATGACTAATAATTGTATGATATCAGGGTTGGCCTAGTTTTATGATCTTCTTAACATAGAGTTCTTATAATACTTACATCTAGCTCTCTATCTTAGCATTGTATATAGACTCCAATGGGCATGATGGCTTCTGGTTGGATGATATCACGATGCCTGAAAATGAAATTCTCCAATATGGATATAACCAGTCCTTCAAACTCCATATTAAACATCATGGCCAATTATGGCACTAAAATAACCCAAAATGGGAATAAGAGGCCAATCTCCTGAAAGCATATAAGCTTGTTACTGGCTCTGCCACCATGTTTCCGGTTCCACCAATTACACTTGGTGGTCATATTGTCATGGACAAAGATATAAACATGGTGATCAATGTAATGCTCATTTATATCCGTGTCTTTCGATTTTTGTTCATGCTTTGTCCAGCAAGTAGCGTGCTATTAGTAGGCCTGACAACTTTATTTTGGTTAGCTTTTGTTGTCGCTTTCGGGTTGTGAATGAGAGTAGTGTCATGTGGACACTTGTAGAGATTTTGGTTTATAATAGATCATTATCCTTTGTTGTGCGGCTATTCAGAGCTTGTGAAATCCATGGTTGTATTTTGCATTGGCTATAAAGTGTTTTACTAAAATGGTTGCTTGTAGATCTTGTGTGAAACACTTTCTCTAATCGTTTTCTCTTTTGTAGGTCCTAAAGGACTAAGGAGGTTTTGGGGAGGCTGACCTTTGCGGACGGACACGCAATGGTGCCATGCAACTTAGTCAAAACCAGCTAAGTTCATGACAGTATGCAAGTCTCTACAAACTAAGGATGGTTATTGTTCAGCGAAATATTTATTTGCATGATTTATTTGACTGTGGTTGCCACTGCCAACATCCTTAAAAAAATTAGAACCCTACTAATTTGATATAACCGAGTTTCATAAACCATAATTATTGGTCCTACCACTCTATCACTATCTCATATGTGTGAGAGCCCATACATTTCTGTGTTAAAAGTCCATGTCCATGCATGCAAGCAAGCAAGCAAGCGTGGGAGCTTATATCCGTTATAGTTTTCAGAATGATGGATGCTTAATAATTAGGAAGAATGTGGAGAAAAAAATTATATAAAAATTAAGATATGCAAATATTAAGCATTAAGTCAAGTTTTCTCAGGTACAACAACACTCATCGTAGATCCTATTTTGTAGTTAAGGACACTAGTAATCCATACATGTAATGGGTTGGAAGATGAGCAGATGTGGACCCATGCTAACTCAGATATCGATAATGACCTGTTGAGTATATTTTGTATATATAAATTTTGGAAAGGATATGCATGGGCACCTTGTGATTTATGTATATTTTACAACTGTCAATCACCACTATGCATAGGAGAGGTCATATCATTTTGCTTAGTAAGTTGAGCATATTTCAAATTTGCCTACTTTACCATTATATTATTGTTGATAACATAAGTAAATTGCAAGGTGACATCATATATTAGTTATGTATCAAAATATTATACTTGTTTTATATAGAAGTTATATAAAGAAAACCACAATACATTGAAAGATATCTATTAAATATTTTGTTATTGTACCTGTAACTGAAACTCCTGTTCGACAGCCCTGCCTGCTGCAGCTTCTTGTTCTGCAGCCAATTTCCATCTTGTAATTTCCTCTTCTGCTGCAGTAATATCCATCATGAGGCCTTCAACCTTTGAGCAATGTATTTTCATTTAGTGTTTTGTGTCAAAAAGGACAGTCAAACTAAATATTTTGATAGACATCACAAGAATCAAGAGCATCATAAAGTAATCAGTAATAACAAATGAGTTCAACAGTACTAAAGTAACAAGAGGAATAAAAGTCTTCACATTTTCATTCGCCAACCGCTCCTTCTCCTCAAGCTGCTTTATATGATGCTTCAGTTGGGTAATCTCTTTTGCTTGAGCATCCAAACGGGATTTCAGTAGACTGCACTCTGCCCTTTCTCCAGAAAAATACATGCACAAATATGTAGAAATTTAGATGGACTCAAATCATAGGCAATTGCAGTCCTACCACATAAGGTATGGACAATTACAAGCAGGTTATTTTTATCTTCCAAGTACTTCACAATGTCTGGAATCTTTTTTGAAAGAAAAAAAAAGTATTCTTGACATGAATGTCTTTCACATCTATTAGACATAGAAACTCATTCAATTTAAGGCATCCATCTTAGCTAACTATATAAATTGATTGCATGAAGTTTTGAGATTGTTTTTCTCAAACCAGAATTTGTACAAGCCTAGTAACGGCTGGAATTTAGCAATTATGTATCAGTTCTTTACAGTGTCTTTTTGAAAGAAAAGAAGTTCTTTGCACAAATGTCTTTCACATCTATTAGACATAGAAACTCATTCAATTTAAGGCATCCGTCTTAGCTGACAATATAAATCGATGGCTTGAAGTTTTGAGATTGTTTTTCTTAAACCAGAATTAGTAAAAGCCTAGTTAGGTCTGGACTTTAGCAATTACATATCAGTTCTTTATGGGCCTTCCATTTCAGCTGGAATTTAGCATTTACATATCAGTTCTTTACGGGCCTTCCGTTTGAACTGAGCTCAAGAAGGCAATAAATTTTTTCAACAAATTTTTAATAATCTTGATCTGAAGAATTTATAATTTTTTATCACTTTGATCCTTAAATTTGTTTTTACTTTATTTAGATTCAGAAGTAATGGAAAAGGCTATCCAATTGCAGTGTATTTGTCATACCTCGAACCTGAAACCATGTAAACCAAGCCTCCAAAAGGAGCACTTTAAAGTGCTTCTTTTGGGTTGATAGTGTACGGTAGTCAAAGCATAGTCCACACACCCATGTGGGACTAATTGGATAGTGATACTTCCACACTAAAGATCCCTAGTGTCTTATTAGATTTGATAGTCACATGGACTACTAGGATTACAGGAGATGACTAAAGGCACATAAATAGCACCATACATGACGTATATCACTATTGGGTGTCGGCACAAAAGATTATAGGAATGCACAATAAGTCCTAAAGTGACCCACCTATCATAGGTAGTTATTTCTCTGATACTATATTTGTCATGACCCATACCTAAAACCACATGGACCAAACGCCAAAATGAAATACCTAAAAGGAGGTTGATGTAGTGAAATTAGAGTATTATTTTTCAAACGATCCAGAATGCTTAAAAATATTACCCCATTTTCACATTCTGTGACATTCTTCAATTTTTATTTTCTTGAACCTTTTCATGTGTTTGAGACAGAAATAATAGGACATTAACCCAACTAAAACTGCTTAATTTAGCGGCAATCATGTGAATACCGAAATCAGTCCGTGTTAAACCAATAGATAATCCCCCCCATAAACATGTTAATCACAAAATGTTAACTTCCAAGAACATTCTTAAACTCTTACAAACAGCTTTAAATTTTATGGCCATGTATCATACATTATTTCTATTTGGAACATTGTTCTTGGATAGTCAACACTTCCAAGAACAAGTTCAGCAGTATTATCATGATACAAAATGTTAACTTCCAAGAACAATTTTAAACTCATACAAGCAGCTTTAAATTTTATGGACATGTATCAGACATTATTTCTATTTGGAACAACTAATGATGACCTTTTTAAAAAGAAAATCAGGATTTGAAATGACCAACCAAAGTAAAAGAAACTGCAACAAAGAACCTACACTGATCCTAAAAGATTCACTTTTTTACTTACAATAAACAATGTTACTAATACTTTATATAGATGTTATTGATATTTAAAAGCACTTGAAAGATCACAACAGCTGAATATTCTTGGCACATCTGTACACATCTCCAGCTTCTCCATGACTATATAAAGTATAAACGCATATTTACATCTCAGCCAAGGTTTGCAATTTCGATCTCGGGCGGTATATACCGGTCCGCCAGGTTACCGGTACGCGGACCGCCGGACCGCCAGCTACCGGGCGGTTCCGCCAAAAATCGACCGTCGGCGGCCGATTGAAGAAGAAATCGACCATCGACGGTTGATTTGAGGGAGAAATCGACCGTCGGCGATCGATTGAGAGAGAAATCGACCGTTGGCGATTGACTGAGGAAGAAAAAGGGAAGAAGAGGAAAAGAAGAAAAAAAGAAAAAAAGAAGAGGAGAAGAAAGAATACCTCGCCCGCGCGCCGTCACTGCTCGGGGGTCGTCCCCGCACCGTCGCCACCAGCGGGTCGCCCGTGCGCCGCTTTTTCTCCCGCGCGAGGAGACGGAGCGTCTCCCCGCGCAGGGAGAAAGATCAAAGCGACGTCACCCTTTTTATTAATATTTTAATAATTTTAATATTATATTATAAAAATATTATATTATATAATATTATATTATAAAAAATATTATATTATATTTTAATATACCGGATGGTACACAATGTGCATACCGCCCTATACCAGTACCATACCGGTACCGACAATATGTCGGTACACCGGTACGAACCGGTAAGTCAAACCTAATAATTTACTAGTAGAAATCTACTAGTAGAAAGTTCAGAAATCTACTAGTAGAAAGCAACCACAAGTTCAGCAGTTCAAACCCAATAATGAACATATATATTAATGTTATATACGACTGATTAAAAACATCTAAAAATGGATGTATTGGTCGGATATGGGTTTACCGGCATGCCCATCCTTGAAGTTGATTCTAGCAAAAATATCTTACGGAAATAAATCTCTTTGTCCTGCCAATGAGTGGATTAAACAGCCAATGAAGATGCTACATGCAGATATTTCCCATCTAAACACTAAAGCATGAAGAGTTTCCGAAGATACTTTTAGGACAGACAAGATTTTTGTTTAAAAACTCATCTTAATCTTTCTCCTTGAATATGGCGTCCTTATATGAGGTTGACCTCGAGTTACTTGAACTACAACTCCTATCCAAATATAGAAACCTAGTAAAATTAAGATCTTATATAATTTGTCAAAACTAATAAAATCTAAACAAGAGCTATTATGCTGTTAAAGCTTGCTTTGTCAAGAATGCCCCTTCAACTGCATTAACAACATGTTTACAGACTAAAGAAGCTGCAAAACTAAGATAAAATGTAAGCATATGGGCTCAACAACTCTTTTTAAGATTGCCATCTCTAAATCAGATACCATAAAGTCTTTCTCATAGAATGATCAGACGTTGTATAGGATCAAGGCTAAATTACTGGTCCAGTACTGGTTTTGATAACCTATCGAACAGCTACGACAGTGGTATACCAGGTGTGTCATCCAATATTATTAAATAAAATAATAAAAAATCAAATGAATGGTATTGTGGAGATATCAGTACTTAAACTAGCAACCAAGCAAGAGACAAGCAATCAAATTCAAATTAGCAGCTCTAAAATAAAGAGTCAACCTAAGGAGATATACTGTCCACATGGAAGCCATTGACATGATAAGTATTCAATCCTCAACAGGCAAGTATATATATTCATGGTTTCTAATTTCCTTGTTCCTTGAAGGATTTTGACCTATAGGCTTAATAAAATAGTTTATGGATGACTAAGATGTATGGGACACAAATAAGAGAGCAAAACTATTGTGTATGCTAAGCCTACTAAATAAATTAAGTTGTTATTCATTGCAAGGTTCATAGTCCCTCATATTGGCTGCTATGACTCAAGACCAATATAAAAGAAAGAAGATAGACACCTGAGCGCTTCCACCAAATGCTGCATCTCAATGATCTTGATCTGGGACTCCTTGACAGTAGTTCCTAAAGCATCCGCCTGTAAGATAACATATATAAAATGATCTTACATTATTTTTCAAGTGTTAGTAAACTCTCAAATACAAAATTCAAGTAACTTGATTACCAAGATATACACTTCATTTTCTCCTCTATCATTTGAATCATGGTCATCATGAGGGTCCAATCTCAATTCTATCCCTACTTCTCTCAAACCCTCCTCCGCCACATGGAGCACCTCATCTGTCTTTGATGACAATGCACTTCTGAGCAAAGTCCCAATGTGCTGCTTCTCTGCTAGCAGCTCCATGACCTTCTCATTCAAGTCATTGACTTTGTCGTTATTGTCCTCCAACCGATCCCTTACTTTCTCCGCTGCAGCCCTAGCCAGTTCGTAAACAGACTTAGTTCCATCCAACAAAAATCGCAAATTATCATCAACATCCATCTCTTCCCACATAAATAAAGAGTCAGAAGACTCAGACATATCGTTGTTATCCTTATCAACACACTTGAGAATCTCTCGGATCTGTTGGTAGGCCTGCGAAGTGTAATTTAACTGGTCGAAGATCAATGGCCTCTGAGATTCCAATTTCGTTTCCAAACCCTTGATTTTGGCATCACGATCGTCACCGTGCTGTCTCAATTTGGATATCTCATCCTGCATCTCTGAGATCCTTGATCCCCTCTCAGCGACCATCTTTTCAAGGGATTCGATCTCTGAGGTCTTCTTGGAGGCTTCTTCTCTAAGACCCACGATGGCAGCCTCCAGCTGCGACACCTCGATCGCAATCTCGTAGTTCCGTTGCTCCACCTGTTCCCTCGCCTGGTCCCTGGCCTTCGAGGCAGCATCAATCTGCTTCATGAGCTCCTCGGCGATCTCATTCGTCCGTTTGATGACGCCGTAAGCCACGGCCGGCAGCCCGGTGTACTTCTGGGAGGTCGGGAGGCCACCGGAGGCAGAGAAGTTCTTATATCCGCTGACCTTGCCCGAGATCTTACCGATGCCGGAGAGCAGCATCTGGGCGGCGGTCTCCATCTCGGACCGCAGCGTGTCCTTGTGCTTCGAGGCCTCGTCCTTGAGTCGGAGGGCGTCCGACAGCTCGGCGACGGTCCGTTCGGCGTATCGGGCGGCCTCCTCCTTATCGCGGATCGCCTCATCGCGCCGCCTGACGGCCTCCTCCTTGTCGCGAAGGGCCTCGTCGCGCTGCCTGATGGCGTCATGGGCCAAGGACTTAAGGCGGTTAAAGGTGCCCTCAGCGGACTTCCTGGCGCCGCGCTCCTTCTCGAGCTCCGCGAGGAGGTCGCGGACGCGCTGCTCCGCCGCGACGATGGCGGCGGCCGAGGGGGGAGGGACGGAAGAGGGGGAGGGGGAAGGGAGGACGATGGGGATGGGGTCATCGTCGCCTTCGAAGTCGCTGAGGACGGCGTCGTTCGGATCTTCGTCGGCCATCGCGAGACGCAGAGGGAGCGCGAGGCGTCGTCCACCGACCGGTCTTTGCTTCTCCTTTTACCCTTCTTAATTAGATTTATTTGGGCCGAGGAAGCTGAGAGAGACCTTAACGCGGCCCCGTGAGGACGAACAGATTCGGCCCGGTCCGGACAAGATATTGACGGTTCAATTTCCTCATAAGGAAGGTAAAACAAAAACAAAAACAAAACCGGACAGATCTGGTTCGGTCCAGACCGGCAATTGATGGCGGAGTGGAGTGGGTAGTGATAAAACCAATTTTAGTTTTATGTTATTTGGGGGGTTTGTAAAACTAATATCCAATAGAACACTAAAAGTATTGATTTGGAGATTTCATATAAATGAAATCTTATGATCATAAGAGCTAAATGAAATTATTGATACGATTCAATATATTATCGGCATATGAAATTTTGAACTTTTTAATTATACTGTCGTTTGCAGAGCTAAATGATGGGGAGGAGTGCATTGTAACCCACTATATAATTGGAATTAAAATGCTTGATGAGTGCATAAATGTATGTGTAAGCAAAACACTAGGGATGACCTGTGTTTACCTAGGAAGAGATAACTTAAATGCACTGGACTACAGAAGAAAAGTGTATGAACCTGCAATATTACCTTACCATAGTGCTGCTGTATGATATCTTGTAAGAGTGCAAGTAGCACAGTCACCTCTTGTGAGTAAAATGGTTAATATTAAGCACAATGTGACACAGCTCCTACACAGGCATGGATGTATGTATCTATGTTGCTCTCTTCAATTCTGTGTTTGTGCTTCTACCTAAATGTTCATTCCCAGGAGAAGAAACTGTCTCAAGATTATTTTGTGCTTCATCCTGGTCTCCAGCAATATTTATAATATTGTTTGTATGATTCAATGTGAAAGGCTTCTTATAATATTATTTGATATCATTTAGTAAGAATGATATTTATTGATTCGATAGTTTATCGGTACATGAATTAAGATAAGACTAAAATTCTCATTAACCCTCCGTAGTATGTCTTAAAATCAAAGTCACCATTTGTACTTTAAAACTCGTCTAAGTGATCCCTCGTACTATGATCTCATATCAAAGTTACTTCCCCTACTTTAAAACTCATCTAAGTGACCTCTTATACTATATCTCAAAATCAAATTCATCCCTCGTACTTTAAAGCTCATCTAAGTGATCTCTTGTACTATGCATCAAAATCAAAGTTACCTCACCTACTTTAAAATTCATCTAAGTGACCCATCATACTATGATTTCGTATTAAAGTTGCAACTTTGTTAGAAATAAGGTTACGTCGTTAGATAAAATAATTTTAGGAGATTATTTTTATTTGAGTATTACAACTAAATAGTTCTGAAGTCCTAATCTATTTTTTACTCTCTTTTTTTCTTCTTCAATCTCTATCGGCGTTCTTTTCTACAACTCTGATCTTTGCCTTTCTTCATCAACCTCTGTCGGCATTAGTTTGTTCATATTTTCGTTATCTTTCTATCTTTCTTGTTTTTACTTCGATGTTAGTTTGTTTGTCTTTCCGTTATCTTTCTGCCTTTCTATTTTTTCTTTGCTTGAGATCTATGATTTCAATCATTTTATTGATAAATAAATTAAAGGTAAAAATGTGTATGTTTTTTCAAGTTTTAAATTATTTTATTGATAAATAATCCCCTAAATTATTTTACCTAATAACGTAATCTTATTTCTAACAGAGAGGTCACTTTGATGTTAAATCATAGTACAGGGGGTCACTTAGACGAGTTTTAAAGTACGGGGGATAACTTTGATTTTAAGGCATAATACGGGGGGTTCACTTAGACGAATTTTAAAGTACGGAGGGTAACTTTGATTTTGAGACATAGTACGAAGGATCACTAAGATGAGTTTTAAAGTACAGAGGGTAACTTTGATGTGAAATCATAGTACAAGGGGTCACTTAAACGAGTATTAAAATATGAGATGTGACTTTGATTTTGAGGCATAATACAGGAGGTTAATAAGAATTTTGGCCTTAAGATAAATTAGATGAAATCTTTATTTGGTACATAGATATTCGATATATCAGTACTTATCGATATAATATGAACAATCTATATGTAAAGGTTTAATATATAGGATCAAGCCAAATCTTTTACTAAGGAACTAGATTTCTTAATTTCTAGAGCTGCTAGAATATCGAAAGAATTCGTGAACAACCAGACATCCATTTTTATAGGTCAGATACACCATTTGGGAGACTCACCTTCTTTCATTTCAACTCTCCTTATTTTTGGCCATCCAATTGGACTAGATTAAGCTCGTGTTTCCAAATACAAGCAGGCAACCGAAAAAACTAAAAAAAAAACATAGATTGTGTGTGATTCATGTTGCAACAATTTTCTACCCCAAAATTACAAGCCAAATTGCATCAGCACTGTATCCTAGTAGTCATAGTTGCAGAATGTTTTGTGATTCATTGTTACTTCTAAGGGACACAAGAGATCATTGTTACTTCTAAGGGACACAAGGGATCTGATTAAAGAAATATGTATTTTAAGGTTCACACCCAGTATAATTAAATGTGTGTTATTATTTGGCTAGTTAAAATTAAAATGATCTAATTAAGATAAAATTATTCGACTAAGGGTACATTTATTATGAAAATTAATTGTGTGGATACCGTAAGTTATATTTCTAACTTGGTGACGTGATAAGTTAGGAATATGAAACATCATGAGCAATAACTTACGATTATGACTCATGAATATAAAAAGGGATTATGGTCCCCGATTGCAGAATAAGGAAAGAACATTTTCTTCACCTGTCAAAGAGAAATCAAAGGATTCTGAAAGAAAACTCGGCAATTGGAAGATCCATATATTAATCAATCTAAAATACTCCAGTGAATTTATCAGGTACGTTTTTATATTAATGTATTTCATAATTATTGTAGGACTTCATGTATAGTATTGAGAATTCAATCATGTTGATGGAAATATTCTCAAAAGGTTATGGATCTATATGGTATGTATGATCCATGTTTATTATGTTAAATTCCAACAATGGTATCAGAGCCATCCTACAATGATTATTGAACATCAAGACATGTTTTTTTATGTATCTTAATGGTATTTTGATAGTATTTTATTCTGATTTGATTCTATTATCATCGGGGAAGATAATAGTTTTATGAACCATGGACTTTATTAATTATTTACATAACTTTTCGTTGTTGCATGTTCTCCTATATTATTTGTTAAAAGTTATTCCCATGTGGAACAACTATTTGCTACAGTACCTTTTGATTTTATCTAATTTGCTTAAACATAAACTAATTAGTTAAATTGAGTAATTTACATGTGTTAAATATTTGAATCAATATATTAAAGTCAAGTCAATTTGACTAATATGGTTCAAATTCAATTACTGATTATAAATATATTTAATATTAAATTGAGTAATTTAGAACATGAAGTTGCCAAAGTGATATCTCATGTGTGACATTTCTCATGAAAATATTAAATGTAGTGTGTATTTACATCCATATGGTAATTACCCGACCCAAAAGAAGGCTAATGACTAGCATAATTTTATACACACTTGTGATGATAAATACGTGTTAATTATAAAGTTTTACATGTGAATGATAAATCAATCCAAAGATAGATTTATCATTTGACATACCTTATTATCAGTGTTTGATCAAGATTACCACTAGCAATTAATATTGAAGTCCAAAGACAAGATGTTAATGTTGCACTTAGTATTTTGAGATGAGTTATATCATTGTTTAAATTTTTTTTAAAGTATACTATTATAAATATGAGCATAATTTATGATTGTCTATTGTTCTCTTATTTAGGTTCTCTTGCTACAATATCTGCTAACCTCAGTTCAATATTGGTTCTAAATAGAATTAATTTTAATGATTGGAAGGAAAACACTCTAATCATTTTGGGTTGCATGGATCTGGATCTTGCACTAAGGGAAGACCAACCTGCTTCTCTTACACAATCTAGCACTCATGATGAGAGGAGACTATTTGAGAAGTGGGATAGGTCTAATCGCATGAGTTTGATAATCATTAAGCGCGACATTCCAGAGACCTTTAGAGATGCCACAAGAGCCAACACCTTTGCGACGATCCACTAGAGAAAGGAGTGTCATTTCGAATGATTATATGGTATTTCTCCAGGAACATGAAGAAAGTAGTGGTATCATGAAAAATGATCCAATCAACTTTCGTTAAGCCATAGAGGATTCCAATTCAGATAAGTGGATTGAAGCAATGAATCAAGAGTATAAATTCATGCAAGATAACAAAGTTTGAGAACTTGTCCCATTACCAGAAGGCGTGAAACCCATAGTTGTAAATGGATTTTAAAAACCAAAAGATATTCTAATGGTAATGTGGAAAGGTATAAGACACATCTTATGGCAAAAAGTTATACTCAAAAGGAAGGGATTGACTTTAAAGACACATTCTCTTCGGTTTCAACGAAGGACTCTTTTAAGACAATCATGGTTCTAGTTGCATATTTTGATTTGGAGCTTCATCATATGGATGTCAAAACAGTGTTTTCCAATGAAAACATTGATGAAACAATTTATATGGTACAACCAGAAAACTTTATGCTAGAAGATCTAAAGAAAATGGTTTGTAAATTGACAAAATCCATCTATGGGCTAAAACATCCATCCTGTCAGTGGTATCACAAATTTCATCAAGTAATTCTCTCATTTGGTTTTGAGGTGAATGTTGTCGATGATTGTGTATATCACAAGTACAGTGAGAGCAAATTTATTTTCCTGGTATTATATGTTGATGATATTCTACTTGCCATAAATGAGATAGGCATATTGCATGAAACCAAGATATTTTTATCAAGAAATTTTAAGATGAAAGATCTTGGTGACGCCTCTTTTGTATTAGGAATCCATATATTTCGGAATAGATCTCGGGGTATTTTAGGATTATCACAAAAGAGCTATATCAATAAGGTACTTAAAAGGTTTAACATGCTAAATTACAAACCAGTAAATACCCCTCTAGCAAAGGGAGACAACTTCAGTCTCAATCAATGCCCAAAAGAAATATGAAAACTCAAGAAATGCATAAGATACCCTATGCATCGATAATAGGGAGTCTAATATATGCACAAGTTTGTACGCGTCCGGATATAGTATACATTGTTGGGGTGCTTGGCAGATACTTAAGTAATCCTAGAATAGATCATTGGAAGGCAACCTAAAGAGTTATGAGATATTTAAATAGAACAAAAGATCATATGCTCACATATAGGAGATCAGACCATTTGGAGATCATTGGGTATTCTGACTCCGATTTTGCTGGATGCCAAGATAGTAGGAAATCCACTTCGGGCTATGTTTATATGTTGGCCGGTGGAGCTATTTCTTGGCGTAATGCCAAGCAATCTCTTATTACTTCTTCCACCATGGCAGCATAATTTGTAGCATGCTTTGAGACATCCAATCATGGAATTTAGCTAAAGAAATTTGTCACAGGGCTACAAATAGTACAAGGAGTTGAAAGACTGCTAAAGATATATTGTGACAATAAATCAGTTATTTTATATTTCAACAATAATAGGAGTTCGACTAATTAAAATCATATTGACATCAAGTTCCTAGTTATGAAGGAAAAGATATAAAGTGGACAAATTTATATAGAACACTTAGGGACAAATTTTATGTTGGCATATCCTCTCACATAAGGTGTACCACCTATGGCCTTTCATGAGCATATTGCTCATATGGGTGTTTTAGAATTTGAAGAAACTTCAGTTTAGTGAGAGTTTGACATATGTTTGTTATATATTCTATGCTAGACTTTATATTTGTATAAAGATATTTTCTGATCAGATATAAAACTAAGGTTTTATTACACTTTGTATATTATAGCTATTAATGATCTCATAAAGAACAAATTGGACCAGTTGAAAATTGACATATATAGATCACATCCATGTAATTTTCATGCCATACATTTCATGATTGGTCTATGTCATTTGGTTATATTAATATTAGTGATCATTTATGAGTTTAGCTATGATTGATATAACGAAAATCACTTTAGTCCTATACTAATATGGCCAATGGACGAGATTGTGTTGTATATCTTGTTTAATAATGGTAATAGTTTTGAGCGCATAAAGTATAACACATTTATCAGAATATATATGCGACCCAATGGGAGATTGTTAGAATTTTAATGGTCACATATGTATAATTAAATGTGTGTCACTATTTGACTAGCCAAAATTAAAGTGATCTAATTAAGGTAAAGTTATTTAGCTAAGGGGCACATTTATCATGAAAATTAATTATGTGGATACCATAAGTTATATTTCTAACTTGGTGATGTGACAAGTTAGGAATATGAAACATCATGAGTCATAATTTACGGTTATGACTCATGAATATAAAAAGGGGTTATGGTCCCCGAATGCATAATAAAGAAAAAACATCATCTTCATCCGTGAAAGAGAAATCAAAAGATTCTGAAAGTAAACTCTACAACTGGAAGATCAATATATCAATCAATCCAAAATACTCTAATGGATTCATCATGTACGTTTTTATATTAATGTGTTTCATAATTATTGTAGGATTTTATATATAGTATTGAGAATTTAATCATGATGATGAAAATATTCTCAAAAGGTTTTGGATCTATATGGTATATATGATAGAATGTTAAATTCCAACAGTTTTGTCATCCATCCTGCTTGCTTTGCAACATATAATTCATCACTGTGTACACCATTATCCAATGTTCCATGACCAGCTTTCCCATCTCCCACCAGCGAAGGATCACTTTGTCGTCACCACTCAAGCTTGTAGTCGATCTATATTTCTGATTACGAACTGCTTACATAATGTGCTAACTATAACTGAGATGTTTTGCCAGAGATGCTTGATTTCTTGACCACGAAGAGCAAGTCTAAGTTCTGACCAAATTAGTGGAGGCATGACTTGGTTCGAAATCAAACATGGATCAGAGTAACATCACTGGTTTGAGTTTGGTATTGGCTTGAGATCCCTTGAACATGTTTGATCCCAGGCATCTTAAGATCTGCCTAATGCCTGCATAGGTTTTGCCTCGACAACAATCGTAGATGCCAAGGCCTTGTTTGGTTTTGCATCGTCTGCAATTGCAAGGATTTTGTCACTCGGTTTATGCACTTTACGATGCAGCTGCTGTGGGCTAACTTAGGAGAGGATCAACCACTGCATCTTTCTCATGCTGTAGAAAAAGCTGCATTGAAGCAAATCTGAAGTATCTAAGCATAACATATCTACTTGCAGATATGCAGGAAAAAAAAAACATCAGATTTATTACCACTTAAGCCATGGTTTTCTTGGACAAGATGCAAAAAGTTATGCATACTGAGATAAACTTTCAGATTCGGAGTATATTGTGTTTCAGATTCATATTCTCTCTCAAGAAATGCCCAATCTCTTCAGGTTTCAAATCTGCTACAGATGCCCTGTAAAGCTATATAAGAAGCTAACAACCACTCAATCAAATGAGTAACCTAGAGAGATGTTGCAGACTATATTTCCTGAATAGCAAGATAGTAGTCATTGATAAATTTTGTCAAAAAATAGTACATGCTTTCACTAAGGGAAATTCTAGGAAATTAGTAAGTTCACTAATAGATTAGTAGCTATTTCAAGGCAATGAGAAGTTGAGACATCATTCTTTGGTGTCAATTTCTTTGTCTACTTTTATTGCATGAATAGTTGTATAAGGTCTTATCAGCAGAGAAACATGACCAGAATTGAAGCAAAGAAGCTGATTGTTGTAGGTTATATAGTAGCTAATTCAAGAGCTCCTTTTACTACTTCTTAGAAATCTCATACTTTGTTCCCTTGTGCTCTTATTTTGGGATTCTGATGCAGGAATTAAATTTCTGTAGCATATGGGGAGTATATGTCATATTGTCCACTTGGAAGAGCTTTTATACATGCTTTCCCCTTTCCATGGCAATACCAACCATGGAATGATGTTAGGCTGCTGATTTTGGTAGTTTAAGGAAGCATTTCTTCTAAGTAGACTGATGTTATTGATTCAAGTGACACTCTACAAGATGCTCAGGCAATCTGCCTTCTTTGAATTGGTAAGTTCCACTGAGAACAAGGAAAATTTTCAGTTAAATGAACTCAGTTAGGTGATTTCGCAAAAAGGATTCACACTCCATTCTATTGAAGAGTTCATCCATCCGATGAACAGCAAATGTAATAAGATGTCAAGCTCTTTAATCTTTTTGATTACCCACCCTCACATACAATCTGTTCCATTTGTCTCTTCAGCTTTGTTTGTGTATTGGAAGAGTATTACTGCTCCCTAAAAGAAACACATTCTTCCCTCCCTCTCTCTCCTCTAAAAGTTTCCTTTGATTGTATGAACTTAAACCTGAAAGTAGCTTTTAAGTGTAATAAACACTGCTAGTCTTTCTGGGCATGTGGCACCCATGTTCTTAAAGAACTGCTGTCACTATAGCTGTTTGTGAAATCCTTTGATGATCCCAGAGGAGCCTTCTTGACTTGGGAGAAGTACCCTAAGACTGGGTTCTGTTTGTAGGAAAGACTTAGATGGTGACCACTTTCCATATCAAATTTGGTTCCCTTTGAAATATTTCATTGCTAAAGTATACAGAAGAGCCTGAATTCTAAATCTTTAATCTTTGTCATGCATGCATTAAAGAAGGATTCAGTAAAGAGGATTTTGCAGTATGATCTAATTTCTATTTGCCTATCTGAAACAGGAATTGCTGAATGAGGACATTTTTCTGACAGGCAGCTTAGAAGAAACAACTCGAAAAGTTTTCAGTTTCAGAATTATATCCATAATTGCATCTCTGATTTATCTGAGTCTTAAGATTGGAGGCAACTCCTTTATCTTGCTATCATTCTGTGTCAGCCATCACACAATGTTTCCTAAACAACTCGAAATGTTTCCTAAACATCTTGTAAGTGCATCACTGAAGTTACATGGATTGTGATACCAGAAGCTCACTTCTCCATTTAAAGTGCTGCAGAAAAACTTCTAGATAGCCGCCTGCAGTCTTCCCTACCATGTCGGTTTTTCTATAAGTTTTCTTCCGAGTTTAACTTTCTTTTGGTTTTTATTTCTGGACTGCAGTTCTTAATTCAATATTATGTTAACCACTAATTTATGGAATTGAAGCTGCCTCAATTTTGCATGCTTCATGTTTAACAAGTCAAAGATATCAAACTCTCAAAATCAGCCAAATGATTTACTGTGGAAGTAATACAGAGAAAGAGACAAACTTTACTGTTTCTGCCATCACATATATATGCATTTCTCAAACAGTGTACGAAAAATTGAGAACCTAAATTTGCTGTTGCTTTAGGAATCTAAAACTGGTATATGTCTTAGCCTCCTTATAAGCTCCGAAGATTAAAGGGCAATTCTCGAAGAAGTTCCCTAACTAGGCTGGAGGTAAAATGCATACGTTCGTGAAGGATTACGTCCCTATAGAAGGACAATATGTTGAATGCATTATAGATTAACGAACAATATATATGTAAACCAGAAGAACACGATGACTTGAACAAAAATGAGTGAGCTAGCACCGCATCTAAAGAACCTGTTAACTACGATCAAAATTTCTTATTCAAAAAAATCACGAAAAACATGATTTCTGTGAAGCGAACTTCTTTCAGAAAAAATCAGCTCTTCATCTCCCATGAGTATTATGTATCTCAATTTCTATGTATCAGTTATCTAATCAATGATGTTTAACAGACTTCACTGCATAAAATACATTGCACAGTAAGTACATTTCGTCTAATGGTGATGTTTAAATAAGATCCATAATATTTTTGACACGAATACAAGACGATAGTGTTTGGAATCGAAGCAAATCCTTGCTTGCTTGATCTGAGCAACCAGAGATTGAGGTCAAAATCTATAAGGAATCATTGGTTCAGTAGCATAAAAGCACAAGGCCTGTCTCACAAAGCATCAAACAAGATGTCTCTGAGTGTAGAGAACATAAACTAGTGTTGGAGTTGGCAACTACAAGATCAGACCTTCATAGAGAGAACAACTAGTTTGGAATCATAAAAAAGATGATCCAGAGTGCAACAGGAATTACTCTACTAAACTGCCTCAAAACAAAAAAGTTGCAGCAAGCTTGTAAAAGAGAGGAAATGACAGAAACCTAAGAACAAGTACTATGCCTTCTCCAAAAGCTCCATGACTTCTGATGCACTCGGCAACGAAGGGATTGCCCCTTTCTTGGTGGCTGTGATCGCACCGCATGCGTTAGCAAACCGCAGCACCTGCCTCAGTTTCTTCTCATCCTGCAATCCATCAAACAATTACATAAGGATATATCAATGTCTGCAATGGCAAACCAATTCAGAAGCAACAGGACTCCACATGTTTGCTCACCTGCAGGGCCGACCGGTCTTCGACGATTCCTTGCAGCAATGCGCCCACGAATGCATCCCCTGCCCCTGTCGTATCCACCTGCTTGACGGTGAAGGACCCGACGGTCCCCCGGAAATCCTTATAGGATAGCCAAGCGAAATCAACACGAGATAAGCTCATTGGCACCAACAATGTGGAAGGAGGAGGTGAAGAGATCCCTAATAATACCTTGGTGAAGTACTTGCATCCCTTGTCGCCAAGTGTCACAAGCAGGAGCTTGAGGCTTGGGCGCCAGAGCCGCAAGGCCACTTCGTCTTCCACCGAGTCATGCCCTGTCAAGAACTCGAGCTCGGCGCCGCTGACCTTGACGATGTCGGCCTTGTCCCAGATGCTGAGGATCTGCTTGCGGGCCTCTTCGGGCGACGGCCATAGCGGCAGCCGGAGATTGGGGTCGTAAGACAGCAGCGCCCCGGCCTCTTTGGCCAACTCCATGGCCTTCAGATGCGCCGATCTGCACGGTTCCGCGATCAAGCTTATCGAGCCGTAGTGGAAGATTGCGCCCTGATGACACATGATCCGCTAATCACAGTTTACTTGAATGATTGACGAAAAGGAACAGAAAAGACAGGGAGAATCAGACATCATTTGAATGATTGATCGAACAAGAAAGGTTTAGGATCGGCATTTGGATCCATAAGCTCGAATCTAGTCATAAAAGAGACATCTTTTTCTCGTTAATTAGAAGACGAATCAAGCGTTCGGATCTTGAAGTTGCATCAAAATCATTGGGAGATTCGAACAGAGCAGAACAAGATTGGAACTTTGTTTGCCTATGGAGGAGGGGGTGGGGGGAAAGCGGTGCGCACGTTTCTGATGAGATCCACGTTGAGCTCGGCGGCGGTGAGCAGCATGTCGGCGCTGGGGTTGCGGTAGAACATGAACTCTCGCTCGCCGTCGGCCAGCAGCGTGACGAAGGCCAGGGCGGTGCGGGCGCCGGCGTCAAAGACGACGCCCGCGTCGGAGACGCCCTTCTCTCGGAGGATGGCTGCCAGCATGTGCCCGAACTCGTCGTCCCCGAGCTTGCTGACGAAGGCGGCCCGGCCCCCCAGCCGCGCCACGGCGATGGCCACGTTGGCCGGCGCGCCTCCGGGCGCCTTCAGGAACGCGCTCGCCTCGGCCAGCGACACCCCTGCCTCCGTCGGCACGAAGTCAATGAGCATCTCGCCGAAGCTCACCACGAGCCCGCTGCCGGTGCCGCCGTTTCCTATGGCCATCCCTGCGATGGTAGAAGTAGCCAACAAAGACCACAGCAAAAGAGCCTCTCTCTCACGCGGTGGAATGCAACACACAGAATAGTAGAAGAGAAGCGAAGCCAAGAAACGAGATGAGAGGTGGATACGTATAAGAAGACAAAGAGAGAGAGAGAGACTTTGACCTGGCATTGTGGTAAACTTACACATAATCTATCGACCATGCAAACGAATGATACAGATGATGGATTCTACATAGATTATATGCGCTTTTATCGAACAAAGATGAACATGATTACTATTTCTCGGATTAACTTCCATCTATCAAATGGAATCAAATCTTCTTTGACTGGAAAATTTCCATTTCTTTTCTTTTGAAAAGAGACACACTTTGAGATGTGATAGAGAGAAGCCATGGACGAATGCTGCTGCTGCTGCTGCTGCTGTATACCAAAGTTGCCTTGTTCATGTTGTCATCGACTGACTGCAACCTGCAAGTAGTAGTAGGATCCATAGAATGCAGACATGGCTGCTCATGGAGAGGTGGGATGCCACCACATTCGCTGCAATTACCAGGTGCGGTGATTCATATGGTCGGTCACAGTAGTTTGCTGCTACAGATCCCACAATACTGTTTCAGAGCTTGACCACATTCCAACTGTGTGCATCAATGGTGGGTGGGGTAAGAAGGCTGGAGAGGCAAAATTGTTGCAAGAGTTTTGATGCTACTCTGTCAAATTTTCATTTGCCATGACAGAGTGATGGTAGCCATCTTCTGTGTATTCTTCTACTATCAAATAAAAGGGGGGGAAAAAACATGCATTAAACTTCCATTTGACAAAAATAATAATAATGATTCCAGTTTTTTTTTTCTTTTTTTTTTTATGTTTGAAGGAAAAGACCGTCTTTTTGAATCTTTAATTATAAGTTCGATTGTTGTCATTGTTATAATTTCCAATAATGCATAATATAGTTTGTTTGAAATAATAAATTATTTAGTTCCTCTCGAAATTTTTTATTGCTTTC